>KZ613491.1:374215-498052 GCA_002865625.1 Hyaloscypha hepaticicola
CTATAATTTAAATTAGACTAATATCACGTGACTTATCAAGTGCTAGCGCATTAAATAAGAACGTGATTTTAAGCTCGGGAAATTACCCCCTTGGATTTAAGGGCTCTTATTGGCTTAAGGGCCCACACTAGGCCCAAACAGGAGATTCACGCCACTAATCTTACAGAAACCTTATCTTTTTTTGCCAAGACTTTAGTGTCCCTTATCAGTAAAAACCCCTGTTCTAGTATAGGTGAACCAAGCGAAAATCTAACCTTTAAATCTATTATTTAAAGGCAAATCTAATAGAAAGTCCTGATTTTAATATAATTCTTATTATTATTAACTAGTACTCGAAAATAACTAAATATATTATTTATAATAAAATAATTAACTTTTCGGAATTTATTAAATTTATATAAGAAAATATATTCTTACTATTTAGTATATTTAATAGAATTATTTCTAATCGGGAAATAGTATTTATAAACTATTTTTAGTTTATTTTCTATTATTATTTAATATATAAATAATATTTAAATATAATATTCTATTTATAAATAGATAAATAAATAAAAAGATAAAATTAGACTCTTGAATATTATTTGAAAAGTTATTATAATCTCTAAAAGAATAATTAATTTAAGAAATTATCTTTTATAAAATTTATATATAATAATTCAAAATATTAGATTTTATAGAATATACTATTTAAAGTATATTATAATTACTATTCAAAACTTTTATAGAATTCTGAAAACAGGATTAAAGAGAAAATACTAATTATATATAAGAGACTAGAGATTCTTTTTAAAAAGCGAAAAAAGTTTTAAGAACTTTGGGATTATATATAAAATAATCGAGAGACCTATTATAATAGATATTAATTAGCGAAATATTACTTTAAAGGAATCTGGATTATATTATTAATCAAAAATCTCAAATTAAAATCAGGAAAACTTATATTCAAATTTATAAATTTATTTAAAATCCTTGAATATATTAATAAATCTATATATAAATTAAAGTTCTTAAACTTATATAATAGATTATATTTAACTTTTTATATTTCTTTCCTTAAAGAATATATAATAAAAAAGAGATAGAACTTTAATCTATATTCTATTAGAGAGTTTCCGGAATTTATAAATAATAATAAAGAATAAAAATAGAAAATTAAAATTATTATTAATTATAAATAAAATAATAGATATAAGGAATATTAATATTTAATCAAATAGAAATCCTAGTCGGATAATTATAATATATAATTTTTTACTTTTTCTAATCTTGAAAATATTAAAAATCTTTTAAAATTATATAATAAAAATTATAATTTGAAACTAATAAGGATTTTATAAAATCCTCTTAAAGTACTAAAAAGCTCTAATTCACTAAAATAAAGAGATTAACTTTTATAAATAAAGAGAAGACTAAATAGATTAAAAAAGGTTCTAAATAATAATTGAAATACTCTTTTCCTGAATTTTTTTTTCCTATAAGGATTTTTAGAGTTTTATTAAAATTTATAAAATAATTATATTTATATTTTAAAAAAAAGATTATAAAAAAGAATAAAAGAAATTTATTATAAGTAATCTAATTATAAGTATTTTAAATAAAAAATAATTTCTAATCTAATAATATTATTTTTTATTAAAGAAAAATACTAAACTTTAAATATTAAATAATCTCAAATATTTATAAAATATTAAATAATTTCTTTTAGAATATACTTTTCCAATTTAGAAATAATATAATTTTATAAAAAGTATTAATAAAATAAGATTTAAAAGAAATAAAAATAAATTTATAATAATTATAAAAACTTTATAATAAATCCGAATTTCTATAATCAATTCTCTAATTATTATAAATATTATATTTTTCGAATCCGAGATATTTATAATTAATATTTTCTTAAACTTCTCGGAAATATTAATAATTAATATAATATTTATATTATATATATTATAGAATTCCTATTATATATTAGTTAAATATTTAAAAGGATAATAAAAACTTATTAATAGAATATTTTCTTATAAATCTGGATTATTCTTATTAGAAGTTTTTATATAATAGAAAGAATTAATAATTTTATATTTATTCTTCTATTTCTCGAAAGTCTAGTCTCGGGAATTATATATATTAATTTTATATATACCGGAATAGATATTAAAATATATTTTCCAGATCTTGATTATATCTTTTTAGATTTAATAAGTTTCCGAAAGAATATAAGAAATTTAATATTTCTATATTAATTTTTGAAAATTTAAGAAATTCAAAGAAATTTGAGAAATTCAAATAGGAATCTTAAAGGAATTTATTAGAATATATTTTCCTTTATTACTAGAATAGTATTTATAATTCTTTAAATCAAATATTTAAATATATTATATATCTAGATTAATAATTAAATATTTAAAGTATTTGAAATATTAATTAATCTTTAAAAAGGTATTTAAAAGATTATTATATTACTTTTAATTAATTTAATAGAATTATAATATTTTGGAAATTTGGAAATTAAATTGAAAATCTAATTAAAGAAAGTCTTAAAAAGGAATAGAAAAAAGAATTAGAATATATAAATATATAGAATATTATATTATTAATTTGAGAAAAAAAGATTATTTTATAAAGAATAATTTAATTCTTAAATAATATTAATAAAGTATTTAGATTAATTACTCGCAATATTATACTAGTTCTATTCTGGATATAATATATTATAATAATATTAATTCCTAAAGACTTCTAAAGAGTAGATTTATTTTCTTTAGAGTATTTGGAATATTTATATATTATTTATATATAAATTTTTCTATTTTTAAAATTATTTAGAATATTTAATATATTAGATAAAAAGAAGTATTAAAGTATAGAATAGTACTTTAATATAAAAGAGTATAATTCTTAATTAGATTAATAGGAATATATTATATATAAATAATATATATAATATTATAATTATTATCTCGTTTATTATTAATTATCTTTTTATTAGTAAATTAATACTAGTAATAATTTTATAAAAATATAAATATAATTCGTATATTAATTATTATTATAATTTATATATTCCTTTAATATTAATTGAAAGTTTATTCTAAATAATAAAGATAATTTACTAAAATGAATATAAGAGATTTTGGGAATAAGATTATTAGAGAAAGGAATAATTATAATATATATTAACTATTATATAAGAAATTATATAATAGGTCTATATATAATTTGGATTATATACTATTAGTAAAATATTTATAAGTGTCTATATACTTTTACTCTTTCGATTAATTATAAATTAATTATATTATTATTATATATTTTATTAAATAAGTATAAAATAGATATATAATCACTTATATATATATAATAAATATTTACTTAAACTTCTTAAAGGATTTAAAGATTAGTTTTATACTAAATCTATTAGTCTCACAATTTATTAATTTTATTAATTTATTATCTATTATTATTTATTTTATATTATTAATAATCGAGTAAATTCTTAATTATATAAATAGAAGGGATTATAAAGACTTCTCTTTAATTATTCTATAAAGTTTCTGGAAATTTATTTCGATTTTTATATAAATCTATTTATTTTTTCTTTTATTTTATTACTTTTACTTAAATCAATTATTCCTTTTTTTAAAAGTAAATAATAAAGATCTTATACTTATTATTCTAATTAATAAATATACGAATCTAATTAATAAAATATTTAATATAATTATAGAAATTCTAATCGAATTCTATTCACTTATTAATAATTCCTATAAAGTAATTAATTAATATCTAATAGACTTTTATCTTTTAATTCTATTTTATTATTTTCGAATATTCCTTTAAAACCTTATCTTTCAGATTAGTAAATAATACTTTATTATTATTTCTTGAAATAGTAATTAGATAATTCTCTCGATATTGGAAATTTATAATATCGAATTCTTTCTTTTTAATCTTATTCTATTATTATCTCTTATTCTTAAAATTAAGATAAGTAAACTGGAAAGTGTTTTTCTGAAAAGTATTACTCGATTTAGTCTTATTAATATCCGATTTATAATAAATATTTATTATAATAAAATATTAGATTAAATTCTAGTCTAAGAGTAATAAACTAAAACTAGTAATTATTCTTCTTTATTTGAAATTAGTAAACTGAAACTAATTATTAAATCCTTTCTTATTTGAAATCGGTAAACTGAAATTAATTATTAAATCCTTTATTATTTTGAATTAATAAAGGAAAGTCGATTATTATTTTACTTTAAGGGGATATTATTTATTCCAATTAAGGATTAAATTCCGAGATTAACTAGATTATAAAGAACGGGAATATTATTTATTTCAATTAAAGATTAAATTCCGAGATTAATTAAATTATAGAGAATACTAATTATTTCTTATTTTGAATTAATAAAGGATTAACTATTATTCTATTTTATTTTAAATTAATAGACTTAAATCAATTATTAGTAATTAATAGAATTGAATCTAGTTAATTAATCTCTTTAAAGATTTATAATTCAAGGAGATTTCGAATATTAGAAATAGTATTCTATTATTATTCCTTAAGGATAATCTGGATTCTTTATTAAAGAGTATTTTAATTACTTTTATAGACTAATATAAATAAATTTAATATTATATAATAATAGAATTATTATAAAGATTAAAGTATAATATTTAATTAAATCCAAATATAATTAAAAATATTAAATTAAAAAAACTAAAAAGCGAGAGGAATCTCGACTTTTAAATATAATTTATTTATTTAATATATTTGAGATTATAATATTTAATATTATAATATATATAAAGTATAATAAATATTATAATAGTATTAATTATTATAAAAAGAATAGAAAATTCATTTTTTAATTTGAATTAAAATTATAATAAAGATTAGAAAGAGTATTTTTATTATTATATAATATAATCGAGTCTTCGATTAATTTAAGAATCTTTAAATTAAGATTATATTATTTATAAGAGTTTAAATTTAATTATTATAAGTATAGTATTTTAGATCTAAAAGATATTATAATAATAAGAAATATTATAAAAGTTAAAGTATAATATTTAATAAAATCCAATTATATTAAGAATACTAAATTAAGAAAAAGAGAAGAAAAGAGAAGTTAATAAGAGAGAAGTGTCTTATACCTTTCTAATACTTATTTATATTCTTAGTCTAAAATATTAATATTATAGATATCGGTTTTCAAATATCGATTCCCTTAGTCTGAAACTAATATAATTATAATTAAACTAATTATATAATAGATATCTCGATTATTATAATATTTATTTCGTATTTATTTTCTATATCTATTTTTAAAAAAATTAAATTATTACGAATAATAGTCCAAATCACATATAAACTTTTTTCCTAATAATCTATTAATTAAACTTAAATTACTAATTAAACGAAATTCATATAAAACACTTAATTAAAGCAAAATTCTAAATATTAAATAAGTGATAGAAATCGATTAGACTCTTAAATTTAAGATTATTATACTAATATAACTCTCGTATATTCATTTTATATTTATTTTCCGTATTCATTTTTTAAAAAATTAAATTATTACGAATAATAGTCTAAATCACGTATAATTTTTTTCTCTAATAGTTTATTAATTAATTCCAAATTATTAATTAAACGGAATTCTTATAATATAATTAATTAAAATAGTATTTTAAATTTTAAATAAGTGATTAAAATCGTGATTTTAGTATTTCTATTATATATAATAATATTATTATAATTATATTTTAAAATCTTAATATCGGGTTTAAATTTTTTAAAAATTAGAATTTCTTTAATAATAAAACTAAATACGTGATTTTATTTTTCTTAAATAAATCTAATTCAGGTTTATAATTTAAATTAAATCAACCTCACGTGACTTATTGAGTATTAGTATATTAAATAAGAATATAATTTTAAACTCGAGAAATTATCCCTTTGGATTTAAGAGTTCTTATTAGTTTAAGGGTCTATACTAGATTCAAATAGAAGATTTATATTATTAATTTTATAGAAATCTTATCTTTTTTTATTAAGACTTTAATATCCCTTATTAATAAAAACTCCTATTCTAATATAGATAAACTAAACGAAAATCTAATCTTTAAATCTATTATTTAAAGATATTATTATTATATATCTTATTTAATTTAAAAATAAGTTATTTTAATATACTTGATTTTTTTTTAATTATATTATTTATATCTAGTAATAATATTATTCTATTCGATTAGATTTAATAGTATTTGATAATTAATAAGATTACTTTCACGTGAATTAGATAAGATAAGATTATAAAATCTTTTCTTAAATTACTAATTCTCTTTTAATTATTATTTAGTTTAAAATTAAACTTTCAGGATAATTAATTATAATATAATAGATTTCTATAATTAAGAATACTCTCTAATATTTTAAAAAAGTAAACTTTTTCCAGATTCCTTTTATTTATTTTTTAAATTATTAAAAAATAAAATAATATTCGATTTCCTTCTAGAATTAGATTATAAAGTAATTGAAATCAAGTATTTTAATATAAGTATAATATTCAAATTATATCCTTAATATCTATTCTTTAATCCGAATTACTATTTAATAATTATATTATTTCCTATATATATACTAATTATAAATACTATTATAATTATTACTATTATTAAAACTATTCCTTTTTCTAATATCTTAATTACTATTTAATAATCTATTATAAGTTTTATAATTTATATTTCTAAAGGAAAAGAAAAGACTAGATATATTATAATAAAAGTAAAAAAGACTGGATATATAAACCTTTAGGATAGAATAATTCCTAATATAATAGAATTTTCTAGAAAGATTAAGAAAGTATAAAAAATTATAGATTTTCAAGTCCGGATTAATACTTTTAATAGATTAAAAAAGAATAAGAATAAGTTTAATTTTAATTTTAATTTTTTAGAATATATTCTAACTTGAATAAAATACTAAATTAATATAATTAATACTAGGATTATTCTTATAATATAAATCTTTTATAAAGTGATTATATAAATTAATAATAGTAATATTTAAAATACTTCTATTTATAAATCTTTCTTTTAATATAATAATATTACTTTCTATTTAATTAATAATTATTACAAATTCTTTAATAAAAACTATATTAATATTTATAATATTATTATATTTTAATAGAAATAATTAAGGAAATTTATTATCTTTTTAGTTTAATTAATCAAATATACTCTATAAATTAAAAGATTAAATACTAGAATGATTTTTTAACTTTTATATATTTATATAATAATTATCTTTATTCGAGATATTAATTTTAAATAGATATTAATAATAAAAGTTAATAGAACTTTATTTATTAATACCTATAATATAAGATCCTTTTATAAAAAGGCCGGGTTTAAAAGAATAAAAGGGAATAAAGTATATAATATTTATATTATCTTCAATTATAACTTGAGAGTTTATATTTAATAAAAGTCGACTTTTATAAAAAAGAGAATTAAAAATATAAATAAAAAGATTCCTATTATAATCGTTTTTAAAAAGGAAAAGAATATTAATTTTACTATTAATAATACTAATAAACCGGAATCTAATCTTAATAATAATATCGATAATATCTTCACTGAATATAAGAGAATAACTCTGAATAGTTATTATAAGAAAGAGTATTTCCGTTAGGAATTTCGAGATATTCCTATTATTATAATCTTTTCAGAAAAAGATATTATTATTATATCGAATAAGATAATTAGAAAGGAAGAGAAAACTTAAAGAAAGGCTTTGAAAATAATAGAGATTATAAAAGAGAATAATCTCTTTATTTTAAGTAATAATACTAATATTAATAATAAGAACAGGACTTCTTTTAATATCCAGACTAAAGGAAACTTTATTATTCACAAGGATAATAAAGAGATTATTCCCGATTAATAGTTTTAAAAGGAGACTATAATAGAGTATAATATCCCGATAGTGAAATATAAAAAGATATTAATTATATATAGTTATTTATTAATAAGATTATAGGGAAATAAAAGATAAAAGAAATAATAAAGAATAATAAAAGTGATATTTAATACTATTCTTATAATTACTAATATAAGAGATTACGAATAGTTTTATTTCTATTATTATAATTGAGTAATTTTATTAGTTTTTCCTATTATATAATTCTTTATTAAATAGATATATAATTTTGATATTTTTATACCAAAAACCAAGTTCCTGAAATATCTATAAGATAATCCCATTTATATCTTTAAAACTATTAAGGTAATTATTATTAATATTACAGATTTCAGCTTTACGATATACGAATACCCTTCAATTACGATTTGCGATTATATCCTTATGAATTGCGAATATTCTCGATTTGTGATTTATATCCTCCTCGATTCGACTAATCAGAATCTACGATTTGCGATTTGCGACCCCATTATTACCTTTTTTGGTCTTTACGATTTGCGATTTCCTCTTATAATAGTTCTGACCCAGTTATAGTTATGTGATGCCGTACTTGAGTCCCTTCCGCCAAATCTCAAAGTAAGCCCTGCAAATTCAGTTGAAATCCGACCCGAACCTTATCCACCAAAATAAGATATTTTCTTACCATAACAAGTCTTTAGTTGGTTATTAAGTGGGGACCAGCGCGGACACTTAATTCTGGACAATACTAAAGAAGAGGATCGAAGGACAACAGTTAAGCACGACCATAAATGCCCAAGTAACAAAAGTCCCTCCTCCTCCAGGGCACAAAATGGCCCGTTCGACAAAAAGTCCCTCTCCCTCCAGGGCACAAAAGAAGTAAACCGGCCTTACCTAAGGGTAAGGTACCTGAAAGGGGTAAACAGGTTTCTTCTCCCCACAAGGGGTTCTTCTTTTGCTAAAATTTTATCTCCAATCTTTGCGTTTATTTATTCATATCATTCCTTGTATTTAATACCCTGCTCGAGGTAAATAATTTTTGTGCTATTTTCCTACAGTTTTCAGTCAAGTTTTAAGCGATCGCTTAAGAAATGTTAGACATTAGGTCTGCATCGTCACTTATCCTCTTCAAGGAAGACCACGAGGAGACTCACGGAGCGCATCTGCGGTAGAGGAGAGGCAGATGTAGAATGCAACTCAAGTTTAATTTCAGGCGTATCACTTTTTAGTCATGATTTTGGCAGCAAAGAGAGACGATGTTGTTGATCAACCGATCAGTTTTGAATCCATGCATTCTTCTTCCAAGCCAAACCTGAGCGAACCCAGCTCAAATTAACTCAACGCAAAAGGTACAGCCATAACATTCTCCATGCTCTAACTTCCCCAAATCTATGAGAAATTGCTATTCAAATATAACATCATCCGCTCCAACCTGTCATATATCTCTCTCGCGTGTTCTGTGGCTTGTCTACGAAACCTCAAGCGACGAGTCTCCATTGCTTTGAGCTCCCCCCACAATCGGGTGACATCTTCAAGATCCCTCTGGAAATCCCGTTCATCATATCCAGGCCAGGTGCCAGTGAGGCCCATGCCTCCGGAGCCGAAACGTCTGGGGTCCTGCATGCCCACACTAATACCATCAAACACCATTTTGCTTTTGGTTTTCTTGTCTGGATGAGCTTTTGTGGATTTATGATTAGATCAAGCTTGATTTTGTGAGGTTGATGAATGCAGTTTAATCAAGAGAGGATGATAGCGGCAGGATATATACCTAAAAGAAGGTGTACTATGTTTCACATCGATGAGCCAGAGTCCGATAATTCTGACAAAGTGAGTAAATGACAATATTTTTGTACAATCAGACTATCCAAAACACCTCAAGGAAGCCATCTTCGTCAAAAAATCAAACAAGGGTAATGATAATTGACTCCAACCTCCCAAACCCCCCAAGAGAAAGGCCTGCTTCAGCCCCTGCTGCTCCATGACTCCCTTCCACCTCAGCCAACGCTTTCCACCTCTCCAACGCAAAAGTCAACTCCGTCCTTAACACCTCAATCTGTTTTATCACCCCTTCATGTCCTTCGAACGGCGACCCATCTCTCGTCAGATGTAACAGCAACCAAAGCTCTTGATACTCATCATGCGCTAATTTTAAAACATGAGACGCAAAGTGATTTCGCCGCGCCCTCATGCTTGCTGGTCTGTGGAGGAGGCTGATGAGTTGAATCTGCATGTCGATGTGAAATGATGAGATGTTGTGTCGGAGAGGAGCTGCAATCGAGGATTCAGAGTTTGCTGGCGAGTGGTCAAGGGATCTGGCATCGAAGTTAAGGCTTGGGTTCTTGGATGCGTGAATCATTTCACGAGCCACTCAATATGAATTCAGATTGAATTTTAGTACATGAGCAAATAGGGCATCTGAATTCTGAGGAAGGGATTCGCAATTGTGGTGAAGTGGCGATGATGATGTACCGGATGAATAAAGAACATTCAGATGAAAACATATGAGATGTCAAAGACTTCCCCGCAAACCACGCCGAGTGTGACAACTACCGTTCTTTGTTTGTCCCTCACTGCTCACAAGGGATTCGCTAATGACTGTCAACACATAATTCATATGACAAGAGCCAAGCGCTTCCGACTTCATGAATTTTGACTCTATGCTAATCCAGAACTCCGTGATATTGAGGTGCGCAAAAGCCAACACCTTTTGTGCCATACGCCAGCAAACCATTGACCAACGTGACCAGGTGACTCAAAACTAATGTTCACCTTGAACATTGAGTTCATTAAACTCATCTAGCAACTCATCCATATTGATCTGTGGAGTCTCATCCTCTCCATCATCAGTCTCAACCACGCTCATAGCCTCAGCATCTTTCTTCGCTTGTTCTTGGGCCTTATACAGAGCCATCGTCTGCCGCAGCTCAGTATCTTCCTCCACATCCCGCAAGAACATCTCATAGTCCCTATCTATCTTCTCCTGGTCTGATTTCTTTGGTAGCAGATCACCCTCGTCCTTCGCCATGCGCTTGAGACGCCAGTTCCGATTCTTGGACTTCTTCTTTCTAGCGTAAAACTTCTTGACAAGCATTACGTCGGGTATTTGAGAGGCGTATACATTAGATTCTTCTAAGGCGTCGAATTGAGGGCTGTTGAAGTTTGTGCCAGTCAACATGTAGCCCATCACCGAGTCTCCAGGATGGAGAACATTTCCGAGATGTGTTCTGGTATAATATGTCTTGTCATTCGATCCAAGATCTGATGCTCGGGCAACTGTTGCTTCAGCTAATAGCCACTTGCCCTTCTGTCCACCAATAGGCTCGATATCCATAACTACAAACTCAACAAGTTCCTGAACATCTGCAAGAGCGGTAAATGGAGCCCGCCAGTAAATTGGCGTGCTGATATCGGCGGTTTGAAGAGTGTGTGGGTCAAGAATATTGAGAGACGTGCCAACGCGATAACATAACCCTAGAGGGGAGATGTTACCAATCTGCTTAGCCAGCTTTATTGGTATCGCCACCAAGTCGTCCTTGCAAATGGGTACCAATTCAACGGAGTATGAGAATTTGTAGGATTTCGTAGAAGTGTGAATATCCATCGAGATGAGCTCTTGAGATTTTTTCGTTCGGACAGGTGCGACAGAGTTGAGAAAGTCGACGAATTTCTCCGCTTGATTTCGCGCGGAATAGTAAAAGTCCAGCCCATCCTTGACCTCCTTGATGTTGATTGTATCCTTATGTGCCGCATGTTTGAGAATGAGTTGTTCGAGGTAAAGGAAAGTCCTCTTGTGGGGAACCTTTTGTCGAACTTGTACGCAAGCCCGCCATGTATTTGCAGTATAGGACTTCGCGCAGTCGGGACATTGCTGGTACGCCACCACGTATTCGATTTCAAATGCTTGTTGCAGTACAACACCCTCAGACACGGAGTCTTGAATTGTGAGCTTGACCTTTACTCTTCGAGAATGAGGTTCCGTCCAAATAAAACTTGCGTCGATAATCCTAACTTTGTGCAGACCTCTTAACTTCTTCAGGCAAAGGGCCAGCAGTTCTCTTGATTCGGGGGCGGCAACAATCCAACTTGACGGAGGTAATAACCATCTATCACAGTCTCGGCAGAAATGTAGAGTCGCCTCGCGTTGAATTCCTTGGGATACATCGATGGTGAGTTTTACGCAGTCGTAGCAGAGCGCTCCTGCTGAGGTTGTGCCGTCGATGGCAGCGCCGCAGTTGCAACAAAGAATTCTGAATCATCGTTAGCACTGGTCACCCGAGACTGTGAGATTTGCTTACGTAGCATTTGTCTGCTCTCTATACTGAGGCCCGATAGATACGGGGGCATCAAGATCCATAGCAGACATGGTGAAGGTGTTGATGGGTTGTTCTGTGGGGTGCTGATTGATAAGAAAATGTTCGAAATAATTTCATGAGGAACCCCGCGATTAGATTCGGTTAGCGCATTGCTCAGCTTCGCCACTTGCGAAAGTCACGAGATTGGAGGAGGGGAAATTCTTCCTATTCTATTGGTAATCTCTTCACCATGAACCGGACTCCCAAAGAAAGTGCTCTTTTTAGGCGTGCTTAGCGAAGAAGGCGATTTCAAGGAGCAGTTTTATCACGTGACTTTGTCCACGCTTGTCACCTGACCGACCGATTAATCGTCGATTTTGTGTCTGCAATTAATAATAGAGCTATGTCTCACCGGATAGGAAGGTACAGTCTAAAACTCAAAGTGATCTCATAGTGCATTTGGCCTTTATCCCACTCCTGTATTCGTAATCTTCAACATCGATTGCACCATTCAAGATACCTAGTTGACCAATGATATTGAAACCCTCAACTTTGTCAGTTCAGCAACTAATGAACCGGAAGATGTTTCGTGAGATGAATGATCTGACAGATAGAGCTATCTACAACGCAAATTGCTACCCGCTAATGACCGAATGAAGATTCCATGCATGAAAGCCGTTTTCCGATTTGGCCAGGGGTGAAAGTGAGGGGTCATCTGGATGATGAAAGCAAGACATGCAGAAAACGCAATACGACCCTAGTAACGGAATTTATATAAAGAGCCCATTTCAGCCATCTAAAGTTACCAGAGTTTAAGAGCACTCGTTGGACTAGAACAAGATGGCGCCTTCAGCTACCGAAACCGTTACCCCCCTCTACTCGTCCTGCGGAGCACACTCAGGTCAAGTTGACGAGTAATACTGGTCCGTACAAAGAACTCGCACCCATTGGCTATGAGAAGGAGGCTGAAGAGTAAGGAAAGGATGGATTTCAAGCTGCCAAGGTATGTGGCTCGTTGATACTGGCAGAGCAAAAGCTAAGCAATCAGTACCGAAACTATCTCCCAACTTAGGGCAATGAGAAATATCCTCCACTTCAGCCTTTTGAGCACCATGACCCTGGTCTTGATGCAGATCCAAGTTATCCCGAACTCCTCGCAAAGGGTGTCACGACGAATGGCCTTACTCCAACAATCGGTACTGAAGTAACTGGTGTACAATTATCCAAATTGAGTCCGGCAGGCAAAGATCAACTGGCTCGATTTGTAGCTGAACGAAAGGTCGTGGCATTCCGGGACCAGGACTTCGCTGATCTGCCCATCAGTGAAGCACTTGACTATGGTCGTTATTTTGGTCGTCTCCATATTCATCCAACAAGCGGTGCTCGCGAAGGATATCCCGAGGTTCATCTCGTGCACAGAGGCGCAGGCGATAAGACCGCTGAGGCATTCTTCTAGACAAGAACAAGCTCTGTTGCTTGGCATAGCGACGTGAGCTATGAGCTACAGCCCCCAGGAACCACATTTCTCTACATCCTGGACGTACCAGAAACTGGAGGAGATACACTCTTTGCAAACCAAGTTGAGGCATACAATCGTCTCAGCGAAGGATGCACAGAGAGACTTCATGGTCTAAAGGCTACTCATTCCGGTATTGAACAAGTCGATGCTTCAAGAGCGAAGGGCGGCGCGGTTCGAAGAGAGCCGGTGATTAGTGAGCACCCGGTTGTTCGCACACATCCAGTGACAGGCGAGAAAGCCTTACACGTCAACCCGCAATGTAAGCGAGAGAATATCCTGCTTCGGCCAAAAAACTAATGTGCTTTAGCTACTCAAAATATTGTTGGATACAAGCAGGAAGAGAGTGACGCATTGCTGAATTTTCTCTATGATCATATTGCTTATGGAGCGGATTTCCAAGCTCGTGTGAAGTGGGCCGAAAAGACGGTGGTCGTTTGGGATAACCGTGTGACTCTGCACTCAGCACTCGTTGACTGGAAAAGTGGTCAGAGAAGGCACTTAGCTAGGATTGCACCACAGGCTGAGCTACCCGTTGAGACCCCTTATAAGGCATGAAAGCGCTATACGTACATGGCAAGCTTCGGATCGAATTGTAAAGACGCACGTTTCTGCTTTGGAGGTTGTAAATTCTGACTTGGCCCCCTTGAAGCTCTTGCTCCATTTGCGTGCTGAATTTTAGTGCTGCTTGTCGATCTAGACAGCTAATATCATAAGAACGTCGGTATAATATCAAGTGTCTGCTTCTCCTTTTTCTCCTTCTCCAGCTTTGCCTTTTGGCGTCGGGCTTGCTCTAACCTTGAAGGCCGAGAAAAAATTTCCGGCGAGACATTATTGGATTGTGGTATTGAGCCACTGAACGATTTGGTCTCTGCAGTAGCCAGCGAGCTCTTTTTAGGTTCTGGAAATGATCTGGTAGTCTCGATGATGCGAGTCGACGACTGAGAATATAATTCGGAATGAGGGGCAGACTTCCGGACATGTGTAGTCAGCTTCGGAGCTGGTATTGGCGCATCAAGGTCATCATCGTCTTCAGATGACTCAGTTACAGGGTCGTTTGGCAGGATTGCTTTCGTCGCGCGAATTGCGACCTTGGATTGAGGTGATTCTTGCTTCCTATCCGGTTTCAATTGTGCTGCAGATTGCTTGAAGCCTGCTGCTGCTCTTGTAGTTGCTATAATCGTGCCAGATTTTGCTAACGATGCGGCTTTCTTGCGCGGGCTGTCCATTAATCCATGAAGAGTAGTCCCAAAGTAAGGAAGTCCACCACCATCATCGCTGTCATCGTCATCTTCTGCTTTCTTGAGGGCCACATCCTCAACAACCGATTTCTGGTTCGTTGCTCTGGCTACTGCTTCGAGTTTTCGCTTCGTATGTTCGGGCATTTTCCCCGTCACCGGGCGCGAAATTGAGTTGATAGTATCAGCGTTTCGACTCTTCACCATCTTTTGCTGGCGTTTATACTCGGCAGCGTGGAGATGGACAGTGAACGTTTGGGCGACGCTGAGGAACTCGTCCTCTACCATTCGCCATTTATCATCATATTCCATTCCCTCAACCATGAATCTAAAGCCGGGTTAGTTAGATCCACTCTCAACAACAGAATTTCTTACTCTTCCTTTTGAGCCTCGGGAGGTGGAGATGAGACAGGAGCTAATAACAGTCAGCAAGTCACCATGGAGGAAGGAACGACTCACCTGGTTCTTCTGTACTTCTCTTCGGCGACGGTGTCCTTTCAAATTTCTTACTACTCAGCTTCTGCCTTTTGGGCCCTGGACTGCCAGTTCGATTTGGGCGACTCGCCGCCACGGTTTTATTTTCCCAGGGCAGGTTTCTCGGCATCTTAACTGCAGCCACGAGGGACAGTTGCTAAAGGTCATGAATATGGGGTGTACCGCAGCCTAATATCTTCTCGAAGGTTCTCGAAACATTCTTGACACGTATTCAAAGCCACTGCGACCCGCGACTTGCATAGAGGAAGCAGGCTTGGCTGTGGGAGTTTCAGGAGGGAAAATCGCTTGGATGGTCTCACAAAGAGGCCTTCTGCGCAAGGTCACCTGATAACTGTCACAATTGGCAGTCGATTCTGTAAGACAATCCCCTTTGTTTCCAAGAAAGCACTTGCTAATCGAACGTTGGTAGGAGGTTGAAATAAACGTTCGGCTAAGGCAGAAACTCCTGCCTGGCGGCGTGGAAGACAAAAGCGGCGGCCAGCCTTAATTTGACTGGCCATCTTGCAAGACTCATCAAGACAACCTTGAGACAAGACTCCCTGATGATGTTCAGCCCTTCCCTTGACATGCAAGCTAGGGAAGCCAACAGAATTTGAAATACAGGGCAGACTTGTCTGCTGTCAAGACAATAAGAGAACCACACTTCACGGACGAGTCTGGACTCTCAATCCCGGATGCTGCTTTCTGTCTTCAACTGCATTTTGCGCGCGCTCGTTTCTTCTTTGTAGCACACCAAAGCTCTCTTTATGTTTACCCAACAAGATGTCCCCAAAGTACTGGGTTTCATCGGAAGACCTGAGTGCTGACTCAAGTGTTGAGGACTCTGGTGATAGGTCACGTGGCCTGCATATTGATGAGGAGGAGGAAAGACAATTGGATGGTGACTCTGAAGCTTCCACTGCTGAGGGGAGCATTGACCGGAGTCCTGATGATCGAACGGTAGCAAGAACAGCAGGAGCGAATGTTGCGCTGCCGAGATTGCCAAACTTGCAACCACAGCAACATGCAACTCTCTTCTATCTCTCACTGATAGAAGGAAGATGCAGGACACAGGCTCTGAATACCATCAATGCGAGTCGAAGTCAAGATAGTCATGTTCGAGAGGATCACCCGGAGGTGTTGAGCCTTGCTCAACATCTCTTTTCCGAGATGAAGCGTGAGCTACAGCTGGCGGGGCTACTTCCCCAAGACATACCCGTACTAGGGCTCGCAGACCTTCGCCAGTACCTCAATAGTTTTGACCATCTTATCAACAACATCGCAGCTCAGCAAACATTCAACCTTTCCACCGAACAACAACACAACCATCGAGCACTTCCTGGCTTTGGAACTTCGTCCTTCAATTCGCAAATTGTCCCCTACAGTCCTACTGCATTTGTGTTTCCTCGACAGGCAATCATGGCTCCCCCTACAAGTCCACAATCGATGCTCTCTGTCTTCTTTCCTCAGGCCCAGAGCGCAACAATCGACCAGTCTATCTATGTCAGAGACTATGAGCACCTGTCTCTTCTAGGCAAAGGAGGATTCGGAAAGGTCTACAAAGCAAGATACAAACTAGACGGTGCTGAATACGCAATCAAGAAGATCGTACTCACAGCAGCACATCTCCGCCGCCTCTTTGACCAGGACAAGCTACACAAAGTCACCAATGAGATCAAGGTCTTGGCGCGCATGGATCATCATCATGTTACTCGCTATCACCACTGCTGGATCGAGTCGAGACCTTCCTCCTTGAGTGGAGAAGATTATGATGAGTCCAAGTAAGTACTCATAAATAGATCGAGTGTTGATTGAAAGCATCCTAACCTGCCAACCTGTAGCAACGATTCCGAGTTCTCTTCTTCGAGTGTTCCAAGTCCATCTATTGCTGCTCGTACATCAGGAATCGAGAGCATACAATTCGGTCTAGAACGTGACCTCGATAGGCAACTCACACGAGAGCGCCGAGAGCGCAGAGCAACCCTTACAGAGCAAGATCTTAACGAAACCTTTAATTCTTCAATCGTCTTTAGCGACTCCGGTTCCGGAAAGCACTCCAACAACTCCCGCAAGGCTGATGACCACGATGAATCACCCAAAGAAGTCAGAAGCATGTTTTTTAAGCCCGGTGACGATAGTGATAGTACAGACGAGGAAACAGATGATGTTGAAGAAGTTCCCCGCTCTGAAGTTGGAAAGCTTCTCGCAAAAGAGATAGCCATCAAGGAGGATTTCATTCTCTTCATCAAGATGACACCGTACCCATTGACGTTAGAGGAGCTTATTGTAAGCAAATTTTCGAACTGATTTCCTTGAACTCTGAGAACTGACTGCTCCAGTGGCCCGATCTACACACCACCGACAAAGACTCGATGATTAGTCACTGTTTTCATTCACTCCCAGCTGTCCGCCTTCTCCTCGCAATCCTCGAAGGAGTCGAGTACCTTCATCGCAAGAATATCATTCATCGTGACCTCAAGCCGAAAAACATCTTCCTTGCAATCCTCGATCCGGACGAGAAGCCGACCCAAGGCTATATCAACATCGACAACTGCAAAGAGTGTTCGGACAAGAAGTCAGCCAAGCCAACTTTCGTCTGCCCCAAACTTGGGGACTTTGGTCTGATCTATGAGTTGAAACACTCCACTCCCTCTGACCCCTTGTCGTCCGGCTCATCTCCCCTAGTCTCGTCCAATGTCGGCACCACCCTCTACTGCCCTCCTGTCTCGTCCGCGAGCCCGGCGCCTTGCCCCAAACTGGATGTTTTCAGTTTGGGTGTCATCGCGTTCGAGCTCGTGTACAACTTCAAGACGGACACGGAGCGGCGGGTGGTGCTAACAAAGCTTGGGGGGACTGGGGAAGTACCGGACGACTTCCGGGGTCATGAGATGAGAGAGGGGATCGAGAGGATGGTTTCCCGGGACGTAAACCAGCGGTGGACAACCGCTCTCGTTAGAGAGTGGTTGGAGGGGTTGCTGGAGAGATGGGAGTAGAGGGGGGCGCGGGGGCGCGGGGGCGGGGGCGGGGGCCTTTTTTTTTAATGTATGATTATGATACCCATTTGCTGCGGCCAGACGAATGAATGTTTTCCTGTGCTTTCACCGAATTGTGCCTTGTCCAAATTCTTTCATGACATCTTTGCTTGATGTACTCTGCAACGGACCCGACGAAACTAAACTGAATGTTCTTCCATTCAGAAGTGTTTGATGTTCAGATGAGTCTTAGTGAGTGCTAGGACTACATTTAATCCCGGTTTTATTTTTTCGGGTTCGAGTGACCGCCTCCAGCATCTGATTAGGGAGTTCTTGATTCTAGACCTGTTGAGGATCTATCTGCTGCCGTGAGAATGAGCGGTTCTCTTCTCTTCTTCTCAGTCCTGTGATAGTAGCAGAAGTTCTACTCTTGCCCCTATTAAGAAACATTTGACCCTCTTGAAAGCGATGGCCCCACCAAGTTTCACGTCATGAGTAAAACTTCCTACCTCCCAATTTTCAAGACTGGGCGGAACATTCTGTCACTAGGGAACTCAATCTTCTTATCAGTTTTGGTACATTCTTTCATTTGGACCTACTCAATGTTCGAGATAGAATGGAACATTGCTATCACCTCATATGTTCAATGCTTGACTTTCCAGACTGGAAAGTAATATAAGTGTCCATGATTCCATACATCAATGTGTTTCAAAGCATCTCTGTCCGGACAGACAATTTCCCCAGTCCATATATTATAAGTGCACCTACAAGTCCTCATAAGAACAAAGGCCCTCCTCCAAGCCCTTAATCTGCAAAGCAAGCAATCTAGAATACCATCTACAAAGCGCCAAATTCCCACCCATAAACCAGAAGCCCGCATGTCCCGTCTTTCTCCACATTGTCCTAATCTCCCCTTCCTCATCAAACCCCCAAACATCCTTCACCTGATCTGCAACCTCATCGCCAAAGATCTTCCTACACTGAGTCCGCATATTCAGATACCCAGTAGCAAAAACAATCTCATCAGCCTCAAGAGTCTCTCCGTCAGAGAACAGCAGCCCTTTAGGGAGAACTTCAGTAATCTCACAGCCTTGCTTAACTTTTATCTTCCCATCAGCAATAAGCTGGCTGCATCCAACATCAAGATAATACCCTCCACCACGAGTAAGGTACTTGATCCACAGCCCACTTTCCTCAGGACCTTTATCCGTCTTGAACCCCGCTTTCTCTAGCCCCTGCAGCAGCTTCTCATCAGTCTTATTCTGGACCTTCGTCGTATCGACATTTAACCGCTTCGCAACCGCATTCGGGATACTGAAGAATAGCAGATCGGCATCCTCGGTAGGAGGTCCATCTTCGCCGTAGAGTGCTGACATGTGGTAGAGGTTGGTCTCTGCGGAGAGTACGAGGGTTGTGGAGCGCTGGATGAGGGTGACTGAATACCCATTTTCGTAGAAGTCTTGGGCGATGTCGTGGCCGGAGTTGCAGCATCCTACAACTATCGCACGTCTGTTTTGGCCTTGAGAAGGGAAAGCGCCTGTAAATTTTGAGGAGTGGACCAGGCGGGTTCCAGCGAAGGAAGATAAGCCTTTAAGGTGAGAAGGGAAGTTGGGTTCGCCGCTGTGGCCTGTGGCTTGGATTATATGCTGCTTTTGTTGGTTACAGATGCTTTAGAAGGATAAGAGATCTTACCTTTGGGTAGAATACGCGAGTCTCTTGTTTCCCATCGTACAAACGATCCAGAGTCACTTTCCAATGTCCAGCACCAGCATCCCAAGATGACTCGGTGATGTTTGTGTTTGTCCATGCATTGAGCTCGAGCAGTTTCACGTAAGACTCGAACCAATCCCCGAGTTTGTCCTTCAAAGAATTAGAGTTAGAAAAGCTCGGTATAAATCTACCAGGACCGTTGAGATATTCTAATGCGGGTCAAAATCTTACCTTTGGCGTAAATACGGGCCAGTTCTCCGGGAATGGAAGATACGGAAGATGGTCAAACCAAACGGGATCATGCAGGACCAGTTGATGATATCGAGAACGCCAATTGTCTCCGATTCTCTGTTCTCGGTCAACCATCAAAGACTTGATGCCCAGCATCTTGAGTCTGGCTGCAATGCAGAGGCCAGCTTGCCCAGCGCCTTAGTTTTGTTAGTAATGCCTGGTAAAAGCTTAGAGATAGTCCTACCAAGTATGAGAACAGTAGGCTCCACGCCGTCTTCAAAGTTCTCCTCAGCTTTCCTACGATCAAGCCAATTCTTCCTGGAAAGATGTTCTCCGTGAGCAACGCCATTTGGTCTTCTTTTCCCTACTACCTCCTCGTGACCGTTCAACTCCATCAAGAAGGTGTAAAGCGTAAACACTTTCCAAGATCCATGATGCTGAACGAGTCGTACAATACCCGAGCCATGTCCGACATCAGTCTCCACAGTCAAAAATGCTTGAACAGTATGTAATTTGCCATCAGCATCCATCACAGAAGCAGTGGGAGATCGGAGTTTGGAGCTCTTATCAAGAGCGAATGACTTGATGCGGCAGCCATTCTTCGATTGCTTCAGCAACGAGACAATTTTCTCGGGTCCTTTCAAGGTGTGGAAGTCCCAGGACAAGCAAAGCTGATCTCGCCAATAGGATTCCTCAAAAAATAACTTTGTGGCAAGCCCAGGGCTTGTCAAGATTTTGTTTATTGAGCTGACCCAGGCTTCCGCTATGCTGTCGACATCTGTTGGCTTGGATGAGGAAGTAATGGGTAAAATGGCTGCGTGGAGGGGGAAAGAGCCTGGCTCCCCGCGGTCCGCTGAAGGGACATCGACAGGTGCTTGAGTGGCGACACTTCCCATTCTGATGTATAATTGAGACGAATTATGAGATACTTTAGAGCAAAGTAAGGAAAGAGAGGGATGGTGAGCAGCTTAAAGCTTGTCTTACAAGTAGGTGCGCGACACTCTGTAGGAGCCAAAAGGAAGGTTTACCGGGCCTACAGACCTGTGATCACTTCAGGGCTGGAGGCTCTGGAAAGAATTCGCCATCTTGCAGGAAAGTTGTGGCGTTGTACGGGGGTTCGGGGGGGAAAGGAGCGAATGTTGCGGAGACGGGAGAGGCAGCCCCTCTAAAGTGGGATGCTGGTCCTCGGCAAACTTGCCTTCGAAGTTTCATGCGAGAAATTGTATCCTCTCCACAGAAGACACCCAAGGCAAGAAATTACAAAGCTAAGTTTATCATCATGATGGCCGAGCTCAGTTAAGAATGATTCCATGCTCCCATATAGGGTCACATGATCTGATCTCACGTGAACTACGGTATCTGTCTTCCATTCTTGCAATTCGTCTGTGACATCAGTTACAATTGACTTCCGTATCACCAGAACTGCTGGCCCAGCTGGTTTTCTTTTTCAAACGGAAGTTTCATCTAAATATTAAACAAGCAAGCGCGGGCAAAAGAAAATCGAATGGTTGTTTGACGGCAAAAATGCTGTTCCATTGTACGACCAATGATTTGTGCAACGCGAAGATTGCGCCGAAAGCTCTTCCGTGACAAACATCAGACAAGAGAAGGACATTTAATTATGAGTCCTTTAGGGAGGCTATGACGCTCATTCCGCTATAACCACTTCCCAGCCAAACCTAGAGGATCTCATCCAGAATCCATTGGGGGAGATCGTCTGGGAATTCTTGGTGCATGCGGAAGAACGGGTTGGAAGGACTGTGAATGGGAAGCCCCAGCCATTCGTTGACACGAGTCCTATGTGCTTCTTGCCAGAACCAATCGTAGTCTTGTCGGAATCGCTGTAAGAGCATTAGCAATAAGTCACTTTCCATGGAAAACACCTACCTTTGGCCCATCGTGATGCCAATCCTTTCCCATTTTATAGGGCTCGACGGGCTCGCCCCGAGCATATCTCAAAAGAATCTTCTTGCCTTCGCTATTCGTGAATCTAGGGTAGCCCTCCCCGTCGGGACCAACTCCAAGCCCGTAAGTCCCGTCCCCGAACCAATCGTGCGGAGTAAACCAATCTCGATATCTTCTCGTGTGAGGGTCGTATCGCTTGAAGCCCCTTGATGTGGTGAGCAGATTGCGGGCACCCTTCATTTCCTCAATAAAATGGCGGCCAGCACTATGGTATGTGTCCCTAGTAGTGTTAACAATGATGCCAGGGTTTGAGGAGCAGAACAGCTTACCAATTGCCCCATCGATCAGGATTTATAGGGGTCACACTTGGGTTTCTCTGGACAAATATATCCGGGCCTTTGCCAGTCAAAATGTCTTTAAATCCCCTAAAGGTCCCACGAGGGCGGTTTCCCTTCGGACCATCCTTCGGCCAAACAAATTTGTATTTTCCCTGTGGGAACATTGCGTGCTCAGGGTTTGAGGTGGTTGTAAAATTGGCATAGACAAATGAGAGTCAGCAAGAAGGAGAACGTAAAGTGTGACTATTTCAGTCCATGGAAGCATTGCAAATACGACGGCCATGCCTCCACAAAACTGATGGTGGCTCTTATAAAGCATTTTGGTAGAGTTTGAAGTTTGGACAATGATTTCAACTATGAGTTGCTGTCAGCTTGTCAAGCTGAGCTGTCGCTGATTTCATTGCACACAGAGGCATCATAGCAAACCAAACAGAGATTACATCACCAAACGAACAGCATGAAGGCACCAACGTGACTTCTGGATTTGCCTGCTCGCCCAGTGGGAGTGAGTAGGTCTCCAGGTGGAGGAGCTGGCATCCAAATCTCTTGTCAAGGTGGGCGGGTGTAGCAGAAGCGATGTGATGCTGCTTGCTCCATCTTCCCGAGTTCGAGGGAGCACAAGCACTAGTGATGACTTGAGTCGGCAGTGAAATGAAAACAATGTAAGAGACGTTGGCTCGGAGGCTTCTCAATGTGGGGAAGACCCCTGATCGACCATCCCAATATTGTTTAGCGTAGGCACTCGGACCATGGCCAAGTAAACATCCTCAATTCCGGGTGCAGACGCGACTTCGAAGCTCACTCCCCGCCTTCACTGTTTGAACGTCTTCTTCACCCCAATCGACCATGTCTTTTCCGCGTTTATGCTAGAGCATTAACAGCCGCCCCCAGAAGAGACAACTAATGACGTTGGGAACCCGCGCGATAGCAAGAAACAGGAAAGGCAAATCGCGTCTTCCTCCAAACCTCCCACACTTCGAAGCTCCTCTCCACGATACGACTATACTGCAGTCCCTGTCATAAGAAACTGTGGTCTCAAGCTGCCTATACGACCTCTGTACACACATATCAGGAACCTATCTCTTTCAACAATAGCTGCTGTCCTTCTGGCAGACACAGATCGCCCTGACCGAGGTACAAGACAACGAAGAAGCTTTCCATTCACAACAACAGGAAGACCCATTTCACTTGGATACCTCCCAATGTGGATACATGAAAGCCACCTTCAAATGATCTCCACAGTAATGTGCTGACTTCTCATACCACCACGCTGAAAGACTCGAGAAACACGAAAGAAACACGAAAAAACACATTGTGCAGAGAGAATCCTGGTTCCTGTATTATCTGTACAATTTGGAGTGTGAAATTGGGTCTGATGTGGTGCTGAAACACGGGGAGTTCATTCTGAAGGGACGCGTCAAGTCACCCAGGTCCTCTGGTTGGTGAACTGATTGCTTCTTTCAAGGAGGATTATAAGGAGTGGAAGAAAAGACCACCCAGAGGCTCTGATACTTCAAAGACCGTTTGTGAAGGAAAGCAAGGCCACTACCAGAGCCATGCCTACAATCCAGGTGGGACCAGGCTCCAGCCTGGAACTGCAAGATGTTGCAGATATCATGGGGAAATCAAGGAAAGTGGTTGTTGTTACTGGAGCTGGAATCAGTACAAATTGTGGGATTCCAGTAAGTGAAATACGGACCGTTCAGAACCTTAGATGGGATCTTGTTGACGCCTTTGCAGGACTTTCGGTCAGAACATGGCCTATACTCCTTAATTCAAGCTCAGTACGACGCAGCTGTACAGAATCCGCCTTGGGAACAGGAAAACACCTTCGACATTGATGATAGACCTAAGAAAAAGAGGAAACAGTGGTACTATGAAGTCGTGGCCCCTGATGGGAAAGTTGTCGATGTCATTGACGAGGATGTTCAAGCATCACAGTCGGACCCACCAGAGCCTGCACCAGAGCCACGCCGCTCCTCAAGATCTCGCTCCACAAACACGACATCATCAAATTCACGTGCAAGCACACCCTCTGTCAAGTCTTCTAACGGTAGCTCGCTTTCTAGCTGTCCTTCTATAACACCTGAGCTTCCAAACGACTTCATACTTGGCAATACACGTGCATCCGGAGCAGCTGAGGAGACCTCTTTCAAAGACCACCCACAGACCCGCAAAGCAAAGGGGCTCAAGAGCCGCTCTACTACGCCAGAACCTACAGTGACAGCTCAAAAGGGCTCACGAAAGTCACTCCAGTCATTCGAATCTACATCCTCCACAAGTACCTCAACATCAACATCAAATTCAACTACTAGTAGCAGGCGCCAATCGCGCTCAAACTCGCTCCATCTCCAATCAACAAATAGCATTGCTGTAGCTACCCCAGTTGAGCCTAACGCTGAGCGTTTGAGCTCTACCAACAACGATCTTCCACTGACGCGCACCCGAATCCTTCAGAGAGGAGAGTCAAGCATCGCGTCAAAGTCCGAGGAAGACGAGGACTCATCGATCTTTCCTGCTTCCCAGTCATCATCACGAAACAGTCTTCCGAACCTCAAGGGACGAGATCTATTTGATTCTATGATCTGGTCTGATCCGTTCACAACCTCGATCTTTTATATGTTCATCTCGAGTCTGCGTCAGAAGATTCAAGATGTCGAATCAACAACAGCAACCCACCAATTCATCAGAACCCTCCGCGATGGCGGTCGCCTTGTCAGAAATTACACGCAGAATATCGACTGCCTGGAAGAACGCGAAGGCCTTTGCACAGACCTTACGAAAGGGCCGGGCAACAGGTCGCGATTCAACTACAGATCCCAACGAGAGACTCGACCAGAGACAATCGATGGTGACCACTCTCTCTTTGGAGGAGTCGAAGTTGTTCCGCTCCATGGAACTCTCATATGGTTACGATGCGGCATCTGCAGTAAATTATCCAGCTGGGATGACGAGGAGAGAGTCAATGCTACACTCGCAGGTACCGCCCCCGATTGTCCCGCGTGTACCGAGTACAATGCCCACCGTACTGGAAAAGGTCGTAGAGGACTCGCCGTTGGTCGATTACGGCCAGACATCGTGTTATATGGAGAGGAGCACCCGAAGGCGAATATGATCTCTCCTCTCATTACTCACGATCTTGGGCTGAGTCCCGATGTGTTGCTTATTATGGGTACGAGTTTGAAGGTTCATGGACTGAAGATCATGGTGAAAGAGTTCGCAAAGGCTGTACATATAAAGGGGGGGAAGGTGATCTTCGTGAATAGGACGAAGCCACCAGAGAGTACATGGGGAGATGTGATTGATTATTGGGTGGAATGGGATTGTGATGAATGGGTACTCGATTTGAAAGAGAGAAGAGCAGATATTTGGTTACCACAAGGTGCAATCAAGGAAGACGAGAAGCGGAGAGAGTCCTTGGGTGACAGTAAGGGACCATCCAGAAAGCAGTCAGGACGATCACAGGCCATGAGAGATGACAAAATCAATGGTGTCTTCGTCACATTCAAGATCCTCGACTTGCTGGCCAAAGCCACAGATTCAGACGGCAAACCGGCAACCCGATTTCCCTATTGGCAAAACACATCACGAATTTCAAACGTTTCAGCGATCCAGATCGAGCAGTCAAAGAAAGCAAAAGTAAAACCATCAAAGAGGCCATCGAAGTCACTCGGAGCGCCAAATTCGGTGCCGGCAAAGCCAACCACATCTTCAAAGTCCAAATCGAAGAAGCGCAAGTCGCATCCGGAATGTTTGAAGGATGACATAAACAATAGCGTTTATCTAGTCAATAAGCTGTGGGAGGATCTACGCAAAATCGCACCTGGACTCGGCCAACCACCCAAAGAGATTCGACGTCCATTTGACAAGCTTGCCAACCAACCCGACTACCTCAAACCCTTCGCTTTCAATGCAAACTCGAATCACCTGCCGAATGTTGGAGGTGGGACCAGTGCAGGCTGGCCACTGAAGCACATGAATCTCGTCACACACCCTCCCTCCGGCCCTCCAATCCCCGTTCATTCGGTGGATGTTCAGAGGAGAGCTGTGAGCCACAGCTATGGGACGAGAGCATCTCGGCGGTTCTCTGCAACGATAGTGGTGGACAGTGAGGACGAGAGTGGACGCCCCTCACTCTCATCGCAAACACTCGACACGATTGTAGTTGCGACGACAGAGGAGGAGGATGGGGAGAAGGAATCATCTCTTCCTTCGAACCTTCCGACTCCTCCGGAGTCCAACGACCCGATGACTCCCAGCGCCCAACGGATAAAACGCATGGGGAGCATCGGGGCAATCTTATCGAGTGACGATGGGAGTGAGGAGTGGCACGATGCGTCCGAGGTTCTGTGAGGGAGAGGGGAGGGGACGATTGTAGAGTTTTGTAGAAGTACTTGTAGGCGCCGGACGAGACCAAGATACCAATGAAGACATTTGAATCACAGCCCTGCCTAGATGAATAGTTGAACTCAAGTGCTTTCGTCGTGACTTTACTTTAACATAGGCTGAACAGAAGTATTCCTTGCAGCTGTGCTCCATGATTGGGGAACCATCTATGGCCGTTATCGTCGCAACTCTGTAAAATTTGAGGAGACACATCTACCTACTTTCGTCGGAGTTAGTCAGTAACCGTCCTGTGTCTGCTTTCGTCGTTCCTACATGGCTGCTTTCCTTATCATACGCCCAGCTTAGTACCCAGATCCCCAAACAATTCTACGGGCTCTTGTAGAGAGGCACAACTGCTTGGAGCTCTTGCTAATATCTCTTCAACGACCAGGTTCAACAAGCAGGTTTTGATTATCTCGGACAATAGAATGAGCCTGGCCTTTGGCAACGTTCTGCCCAGTACTTCTACCTGGATCCCGAAGCAATTTTGCAGCAGAACCAAACCCATACCACCTGCTGGCACCGCATGTCCCTGCTGCGCACTGACCCCCGGTAGTCTCACCATCAATGATCGAAGTGACGGCGGCGGAAAGCTCGGAGCCGGTTGTCCACTATTCTGGTCGACTGTATCATGTTTTCTTGCAGGTTTGTTAGGATAAGTTGGGAGGCTGACGGTGTCTCGGGACATTGTTGTCTCGTACGCCATTGCCCAAGTTGGACAGGGTCTAGCCGACCGTCCTATCCAAGCGGCGATGAAAGAATGGTAGATGTTCACATAACTCCTTGAGTTGCGACGAAACGACTAAATATAAACTAGTGGCTAGAGGTTTAGGCCTAGCGCCTTCATTAGGACTGGGAAGTCCTTCGGGCTTAAATCTCCATTGGGTGTATTCATACCCAGAGTTATCAGGTCGAATAGGCACTTCTGTTGATGGGCAGGAAGACGTTCCTTTTTGCCATCGACACCATTCCTTGAAGGTACACGAAAATGGAAACCAATGCGCTCCTTGGGTTTCATATCAAACCCGTATTGTAGTCTATCCGGTTGGTCACTAACTGCTTACTCAGGTTGACCGACTATGGCGTCCTGTCAGTTGGCTAGACCCTTCTGCTTTCCTAATGTCGTTCCTATCATCTCATATCGAAAAACATTATTTGGGTTATTAGTTTGTACAAGTGCAGAGTACTTGCTACATAACCATGCTCGTTTCGTCCGTCTGGATTCATGAGAAGGACGGACGACTGTAGAGCCCACTCTTTGTCTCGTCCGTCTGAAATCATGAGAAGGACAGACGGTTGTAGAACCCACCCTTTGTCTCGTCCGTCTTTTCTCTCAGTAAAGGAGCTTAGCAGGGACTTTAGTAGAAGCTGATCATTTATTCGTCTATTCTCCTGTGATATTCTGATAGTGGCGGACGAGAACATCGTCAGATCGCATGGCTAGCAATCAAAAACAACAACCTCCGCCGCCACTTGATCCATCTCAGTGAACTCTTTGGCTCCGGAAGGCTCTGCTCAGCGTCTCGAGCAGATCGTCGCGATCAAGAAGGAATTCAACGACGAGATGTCAGTAGCGTGGGACAATGCCGTCGGCCATCAGCCGGAGCACGGAGAAGGCAATCCAATGATCATTGACGATGACTCTCAGGCTTTCAATGACATGATTGATCAGTCTCAGTTCGAAGGTGCTCAACAGCTTGACTAGGCTTGAGATACAATTCACGGTGGCGATGATCAAGCTCTCCAGCTTGTTCATTAGCAACAAGGGATGAATCCCAAGGAGTTTCACCATGATGGACGTCGCTAAGATTGCTGTTGCTAAGCCGGCCAGACAAAAGGGATTGATTAGGGATTTGGCGGTGGAGGAGCCGACTTAGAAGGAGGCTTTGAGTAGGAGGTTTGTTGATGTGTGGCAGCGAGGTTGTGCTTCCTTGATTAGAGGCAAGATTGTGTTTGCTGAAGATGGATAGGGGGTGGAGACAGCTTGTGGGATTCATGAGATGCGGGACCGATTGATTGATTTCTAAGAAAGAGTAGACGGCTGTATGCTTGTCATGAATTTTATGAGCTATGGAGTCTAGTAAAATTCTTTCATTTCCTTTTGGCTGCGAAAACTGAGCTGAAGATTGGTATTGAATGATCAAGCTTACAAAGGATCAAAATAGAAGCTGGTATACCTTTCTGAAAGCTCCTGATTATGAGATAGCAGTGTCTTCAGCTTCACGAAAGCAGCAATGCTGCCTATCGACACAAATCTGGTGGCACGCTAACGCTGCCACGCTGATCTACTTATCTATGCTCGCCAGAAAGAATTCTTTTAGTTGTCTACTTTAGACAGAGGATGGTGGTGGTCTGATATGTCATAGAATCATAATAACAAAGAGTAGATGAGCCAAATAGTGTAGAAGACTTTAGAACCAAGTGCATGAAAGGTTCCAAGACAGGATTGGATGAGCTATAGTATGCGGTGGGGGGTGGGGGAGGACAGGGGCAGGATTTGGTCTTTCCAATTGTTGACATTCGGTACCCCTGCGGCCGCATTCCCGCACCTGGGACTGACCACTCCCACCTTAGCCCCTGAACTCGTGGAGAGGAACAAGAAATGAAGGAGTGTGATTTAGAGATTCTCAACACAGGGAGTATCTTAATAGAACGTGACAGTCGATTCCAACCCTTGAAGAATTGAACAGATCTGGTTAGGCCTCAATTCTTAGAAATTGCCTTTCCATTAGCGGAATCGTACCCGCTTTAATTTTTGAGATTGAATTTCTCTATATGCCATTTCTGCCCAACTTCTTATAATTTAGAGGTCTCAAGTGGAGCATCTACCCTAGTTATAGCTTCCCAGCTGTATCTCCGAATCGACTTTCGCTTTTTGCTCACAAGGAGAAGGCACTGACTGAATGCTTGCCCGCTCTCCATCTTGGTAACAAGCATTGAAGGATTACAGTAAGTTGATTTATGATTTGTCCTCTGTTCCAAATGAAAGGATTACCTTCTAGGGATTACCGGGTAACGTCGATGGCGGGGGTTGTGGAAGTGTAGCATACCGGTGGGCATAGACATGAGGCAGTGTAGGGCGAGGTTGAAGCTAAGACAATTCTATGGCTTGTGCAGCATCTCATGATTGCTTTTAATGGATGTGTTGAATATTTGTAAGAGTGTGGAGGACTGCGCATGCTCTGGAGATGGGTCCTTCCACTGCCGTTAGTGGCTTCTACAGTTTTCTGGAGCACAGAAGTCCGATAATAGAACTTTTATAGAGATTTTGGGCATGAATGATTAACAAGCAGCATGTTTAGTGTTGCAGATGAATAAGACAACAAGTCTAGACTGGCGTCAGTCAAAGAATGAGCAGGAGGCGGACAATGCATAACTTTTATATTGCTCGGCATATATAAATGGATCCATTCCTGCATCCATAACGTAAATTGACCCGGTAGTGGGTTACGTGCTCTATATTCTTTGAAGTGGTTCATACGGCCTCGAGCTCAAGGTCGCGTAGACCGGTAGGGTGAAGTGCAAATCAGATCTTCATCTCGGAGAAACTTGGTTCGATATCTGAAAACATCGACGCGACAATCGGTGTTCTAACAACATCCTCAGCGGTATCCTTTGACATTCTCTCGCCTCAGACACGTTCTTACTCGCTACTTTCATCGTATATGGCGTTCCATCAGGGACAGTCGAGAATGCGATTCAGCCTCATATTTAATCAGGGGACTGTTGATTTTTGGTGATGGAACCAAGGACAAAAGATGAGCCTATCAAGTCCTAGAGGGTTGAACTGTATTTTCGGGAAGAGGTTGATATGTTGATTGGCGATAGTCAGATATCTGAGGAGCGAAGCTCGTCTCGTTGAAATGCACCAAGTCGAATTTCATGTCGTAATACATGTCCTCAAGCTTATAAAACTGAAGAGGTTGGTCCATATACATGTTTGCCATTTGTGAAGCGTTCGGACAGTTTAGTTGAGAGTTGAAGTAGCTGGCTAAGTCGGGCCCTGGCAATTGCTGAGGAGAATTCCAATGTTCCTCGGGCTCATGAGATGAGTAAGAAACCGATTCCGATACATTGCTTGTCTTCCGACTTGTATACGTGCACCAGGCGTATTGAGGCTCGCTGACAGATGGTAGCTGATATCGAGAGTCCGGAGGGGATGACGCTTGATTCGGGGACGGCACGGACGCACTTGCACTGACAGAGGCAGCGGTGAAGTGCTTGCTCTTTGTCTCCAAAATACCGAGACCTACTCCGCCAGCACGCTTATCTCTGTCGGTATGTCGGGCCTTGTGGCGTTCTTGGATACTCATATCAGTATTTGATTGGCCTCACACTTGGTGGGACAAGGGGAGATGAACAAAAGCAGGACCAGAATTCGAATCGATTAGGTGACACACCTAGCAAGTCTAGTCGCTTGAAACATGCTTTGCATCTTTCGCAAATCAACTGTATGTCCGAGTGGTTCAGAGCATGGCGTTGGAGATGAGAGGGACGCGAGAATGCCTTCGCACACCCAGGTACATTGCAAGTATGCCTTTTGGTCATTTATCTGTCGACTTCTAGCTTGAGAAGATGCAAGCGAGCAGGTTTTCTGAATGGAAAGCAGATGGGCCGTTCTGTGAACTGTTCGTGAGGAAAGGCTTAGCGGTGGGGAGAAGCATCGGGGCGATCCGTTCGCATTTTGTAAAGGGATAAAGGGAACAGGCTACCGGTTCCCCCTTCTTCGGTTATAACCCCGCAAATCACACAGTTGAGTCGGGATAATACGATGGCTGGAGCTCCAAAGTCCAAGACATTGATCGGGATTTGGGTCAGCCCTCGGGACATAGCTGGAAAAGCTCCGCAGATCGAAAACGACGCGATTCAGTAGTGGGTGAGTTTAGTGAACCCCTGATCGATTTTATTGAGCTTTCGGGACTTCGGAACTGCGAAGCCCTCCCGGCTCTCCGTCTATTTCTTTAGAGTGATTATCTGTTGATTACTTAAGGTCATCAAGTCTAAAAGATGATCAAGTCGCTGGGCCGAACCATCGCTGCCATCACTGCCATGAGAAATCTACGTTATTGCATGAATATTGGGAATTTAAGAACAGCTGCTCTTGTCCAGCAATGCTGCCCACATTTACAGCGAGAAAGAGCTGCCAGCATTTTTCTGCTCAGAGATCCATAGACTCGGAACGGTCAGATGGTATTTGGAATAAATAAACCCCGGAGCGGTCATTATCGGCACGAGCCTCAGCCAGGTAAGTGACCAATTATGTACCAGAAATCCCGATTTTTGTGGAAAAGACCCTGCTAGAGCCACCCGACCGCTCAGGGGTTTATTTACCCAACCGCGAGTAGGCTCAGCTTTCAAATGCTTATAAATGCTGCATGTGTGAGGAAGTACTTGGTGGTTGGGATGGGATAAATAAACCCTTGAGCTGTCAATAGCAGCACGAGCCTCAGCCAGGGTAAGTGACCAATTATGTATGGTACCAGAAATCCAACTGATGTGGAGAAGAGCCGGCTAGAATCACCCGACAGCTCAGGGGTTTATTTATCCCGACGCGAGTATGCTGTTGCCCTCCCAAACCTTGTACTTCAGCATCTCATTGGACTTCATCTCATTCTAGCCAAGCAATCAGTACCGGTTTCGACACCGAACGCTTGGGCTTTGACCCCGAATTTCTTCTCTAGGCCGGTTGCCGGCCGTGTGGCAACCGATTCGGGTACTGATGCATAGCTCGGCATCCACACAAGTTAATTCAAGACAGTTTCTTGATGCTATTGATTTCTGCTTTGGATACCAACAACCTCCTCGAATCTTCACAACGAAATTGAAGGGGGTCGGTGGCTTGCGACCACTTGCGGGAAATCTCGGAGCACTTTTCAACTGATCAGTCCATGTTCAGTGGACTCGTGGAAGACTGACAGCCAATCGACTTCGCAACTGTGAGTGCGATTCCTGGTAAATCCATTGCAACCTGGTCAATTTCCGTTGTCCGACTGATAAAGCTCATTTCCACGTCTGGTGGCTTGCTCAAGATGAAGTGACCTCGGTAGAAGCCTATCAGCAATGCCCTTTCAATCCACCAGTCATCTATGGGAGGAAGCTGAGAGTTATCTCCTCATCAAGGATTGGGCTTGTCTCAAGGTGAACTGTGGTTGAGATATGGCTTTTGAACCACCGTCCATGTTGTTCTTGTGACTAAACGATCGTCGATTCTGGTAGCGATCCTTGCCGAAGTCTGCTCCTTGGGTATATCCTTGAGGAAAGTGCGATTCCGAGTATGCTATGTTGCTTCTGTGACGTAGCTAAAGTCCTCAAGACTAAGGATAGCAAATCTCGATTTCGTTGAAGGATAACTGTATGCAGTCATGCCACCCTTCCTGACTGTCTTTGAACTAGCTTGTTTTTGCGTATTATATACACGCGGGGTTGACGGAGCGGGATTTGAGGGTTCTGAAGCAACACATCGCGCATAGCTGTGAATACCGATGAGAGCAAACCACCTGTCTCTGTGACTCGGTTCCATATAATTGATTAGTACACTAGATGCTGTCAGTCCAATATCTCACTGGGGGCTGGTTCTGCAATCCAAGTAACCTATGTCCATTCCCTTCATGGCATGTTGAATAATCTTTCAACCCGAAATCACCAAATCGAACAATGTGCTTTTGCCGCCGCGAAAACTTCCTTGGGACTTTAAACAACCGCACATCCTTCTTGCGACCATTTTAGAAGTGGTGTAGTAACTGGATCTTTGCAAAGAATCTCTCCCTGCTTGCTCCGTTTGCATTGATGGCCATTAATCATGGAACATAACGTCTATGACACAAAGGGGTGAATAGCGAGAAATCAGGAACAACTTTTTTCGGCTCAGCAGATGCTCAACGGATTTCATTTTCAATTGCACACGAGGAATGGTAATTTCTCTCTTATAAACGGGACTACTTTTGTTATATATACTCTTGAAAGACATCTCGCTGGCGACAAGAATCGATGTCCTGTTCTTGGGTGTAGCAATGCAATGTAAATGTTTGTTTGGTATTCTCACCCTTCGCTCATTCTATTTTAGAGAGAAGATGCGGTTTGTGAGTTGCGCTTGAACTACTTTTGGAGAATCGCGAATTTGAAGTGAGTAGTGGCGATAGGACATTTTGCACCTGGACTGCAGTCCGAGCGAGTTTCGAATGCCATCAGGGTTCGTGAAAAACGCACCTTGGTGATTGGTAGACTCAAGTCTCTCAATTTTGACCTGTTGAAGCTGATTTTGCTATGGCAGACTCTTTCGAATGAGAAGAAAATCAATCTCATCATTCCACCCAAATCTAGTCTGTGAGAATGTGGACCAAGGTTGTGGCGCACCGGAAGCCGCCGCCCTGAACCCCTTTCGAAGCGAGATTCCAATTCAATTTAACGAGTTCCGCTCCGTGTAAAATACATCAAGATACGAATTTTTCGGGTAAGTTATCCAGTGGCGGCGAGGTGATGTAGCTCATCGGTAGAGCTCACAAGACGTATCAGCCGCTAGCTCTGATCAGTAGGGACTGCCTTTGGGCGGGCATGGTCTACCTAGTTTCTGGTATATAGCTTGTGGTATGGAGCTGGTTCGACTCCAGCCATCACCTAAAAACTTTTTTTTGGGTGCTGATCGTCTACTCGATTTGCTCGCTTTCTTTTTTTGAACTCGCTTCGCTCACAGAAGCGAGCAGAGGAGGAAGAACCTACTATTATTCACTTGTAGGTAGAAAATTATGCTGAAAGCAAAATTAATAATCAAAGATGCGAATCACACTAAGCTTCACTAATACTTACTACAGATAAATTTCAGTTTCCTCTTTGTATATACTGCATCTTTCTGTCAAGGCCAAGGACTCCAAGAATTGATGAAGGACAGAAAACATCAAATAAATAACGAATAAATCCAAACAAAAACCAACGATCTTGATAATCTTTTATTACTGTTTCTCTTCCCGCAATGCTTCTGCCGCTTCTTTGTCCATTAATCCAATCTCACAATATGTGCTTGCCTAATGATGGTAAATAACAAATTTGTGGAGAATTTCTGAAATGCGACCATTCGTGAAAAGCAGACAAATAAGCAGATGCGTGGTATCCTTCTCTCTAGGTAAAGTCAAAGATAAGAGCGTCTGCCCTGATAAATCACAAGCCTAAATTTCTGAGAAGGTTGTCAGAGGCCGGTCTTTTAGATTCCGTACCCTTGCTATTCTATCACCGTCCTGATCTATGGCATAGTCACGATATCCTCGTTCCTTTGATCCTGCTCGGAACCCGCCAGGCGATTATTCCGACAGCTTCCTTATGAATGGAACTCATCTTTTTCACCTGATGTTTTCTCTCGTGAGTGTGGACTTGGTTAATGCAGGGGGTATCTACCCAGACAGATCCAGTTGGTCTTCCTCTGCAACAAATTCCAATGCAGCCATGACATTAATCGTTGCCGTAAAGCCGTACACATGAAGATCTTTGGTATCTCTGGGTCTCTCAAGACATATGAAACCGAGTAGTTCTCAATTTTCCGCGTCAATGAAGTCTTGGTGAGATCACACGGAACCACCCCGTTGCTCAATTGACACAACTTTAAGAGACTGGTTTTAGAAGAGTCCAGCTTTCCCTGTTCAAATGTTCTCATCATGTTTATCTGTGGTATAATGCTGATATTTAGGCTAACTTGGGCTCATGATACTGGTTGTGTTGCGTGTGTCTGATCAGGAGATAATTCATTGAAAGAATGTGATTGGGAGATAGGAGGAAACCTTAAATATATCAAAAAATGTAGGATCTTGCCCAAGGTTCGGCAAAATTTGCTGTTACACGAAGGCCGAGCTGGTCAACAAATAGAAATATGTTCTTTCCGCCAACGGATAGCCTTGCAGGTTGCGTAACGTCCAACCTCCTCCCCTGAAACTCTTCAAAACATCAACTTCCACTATATCGACACTACCGGACAAATGATAATATAATATTTTAAGCACTATGACTTTAATAGACCATTTTATCTTTGACATGAATATAGTAATTGCGTCGAATCTTTGAAGTGTTTTGATCGAAACAGGAGGTGCTCGCTAAGAGCTCGCAGGCTACCCCGCCATTAACGTAACGAGCCCACCCCCCATAAGTCTGTGGATCACAGGGCATTTAAGCGAGGTTTTCAGGCCTCGCGAAATCAAAGTCAGTGACTTTACATGGCATTAACTAAATAACTACATATTCCTTTTCTTTTAAACATAATAAATGTTATAGAGGAGAAGCCAAAAAATAATTTTCCCATCTATTTTAATTATTTTTTTCATTGCGCAAAAAGTTCGATTATTCCTTCAGTGGTTATTTGTAAGCGGAAGGCCCTGTAATCCACAGATTTATGGTGGGTGGGCTCGTAAGCGAGTTTACCCCTCCCCTGAAAATAGGGGAATTCCAGCTTCAGACCCAGGCATAACCGCACCAAGCTCAGATTGAACTTTTGATATATTAGTAAGGCACTGGTACGACTATCTGACTTCATTACAATCGTGCCTTTCCCCCAGAAATCCCCCAATCAAATTAACATCGCCCAAACTTAATAAAATCGTCAACACACTTTCTTGTGAGTCTCCAGAAACATAAGCATTGCGTTTCTTAACTTTGAAGGCAACGCCAGCTTTAAGAACTGAAACTTTAATCGTTGCCTACCCTGCAGTTCCCAATCAATGCTCAAATGTCACCCTAATACCCTTACTCCCCTCCTTGGGAAAGGGAATAAACAAATCGTGCTGAATCTCCACATCACTCTCATCGGTCTCAAAAAGCACCATCTTCGCTGGTCCACAACCTCCATATCGTCCAAAAACAGTGTTCAAGCAGACATAAAGCTCGGCATATGCTAGATTGATGCCTACACATTGGCGGGAGCCTTTGCCAAAGGAGACGAGGTAGCGGTATAGGGAGGGGTTATCGAGCCAGCGTTCTGGCTGGAATTCCTTTGGAGAGGCAAATATGGAGGGGTTTTGGTGGAGTAGGCCGGCTGACATAGAAACAGGTGTCTATATTTTATTAATATTAGTGGGAGATTGCATGAGCAGGACTGGGGACTACTTGCTCCTGGAGGGATTCGCCATGTCTTATCACCTGCGACGAAAAACATCGTCTCGTCTGGAGCAATACGCGGTAACCTGTGGGAAACTCCGTACGACAACCTTAACCCCTCTTGAATCACAGCACTTAAATACGGCAATTGCTCGAGCTCGGTACTCGTTGTCGCATTCGCTCCCTCAAGTTCCTTTGTCAAGCGTTGGAGTTTGGCTTGATCTTTGAGGAGGTGGAAACAAATCACACTCAAGCACCAGGCTGTTGTTTCAGTTCCTGCCACAATAAACGTCTGGCCTTCTTGACAGAGCCGGTCGAGTTTCTTCTCCCTTTCTGGAAGTTTGCTCACCATAATGTCGTGGAAGATGGTTGGTATCGGCTTGGCGTCGTGATCATCTATGTGCTCCATGATGTCCTTGATTTGTTCTTTACAGCGCTATTACAGTCTAGTTAGTCTTCACACGGTGATATTGGCCATTAGAAACTTACATTTTGCATCGCTGCAAAGCTTGCCATTCCCTTGTCTAACCGAATTATGATCCACTCTGGAATCGATAGCAAAATTGGGAACAACCAGCCAAACTGTCTTGCAGCCGCGCCTAAGTGATGTACCGAATTCATCATATGGTAGATATCCTCGTTCAGATCTTCTCGCTCGAGATAATTATGCGACTGTCCAAAAGCATACTCCATGATAACATCGCTTGTGAAGGCGCTGAATAGATAGAAGATATTGAGCGGCTGGCCCGTATTTTCTAGATTCTCCATCAGAGAGAGGACTTTTTGAGCGCTCCTCTGAATTATCGGCTCCAATTTGCGGACATTCGCCTTTGAGAAGAAGGGATTGAGAGCACTGCGACGTACTCTATGAAGGTCGTGGTCAAGAGTTGAGAGAGTTCCGTCATCCATAGGGAACAGCCGGACGAACAAATCATATTTGTTGCGCTTCTTTCCACCTCCAGCATAGACTTCATCATAGTAGTCTGGGTCATTGATGTGCAGCTCGTATGGATTGATCCTAACGATGGGTCCTGGCGGAGAATTGTCAGGACTGTTGTCTCTCATTTGCCCCCCATAATGACTTGAAAATTGTCAAAACGAACCATATTTTTCATGCATCTTCTCAATTTCCCACATATATCTGCCATTTTTAATAACGTCATAGTAGAACTCATACCACAGCGTCACAGCGGCCAATTTTGGACCCGGGAACTTGGCCAGAGGGCTGAATACCAGGCGCCAAGTAATTCCATAAGCTAAGGACACAACAGTGAGAATTCCTGCCAGCAAGGGCCACGACCCAAGGGATTGGTAGTCGTAAGTCATACCAGCGGAGGGAAATACAGGCTATATGGAGGCACAACAGACGTTGAAGCTGTGTCAATAAGTCTTATCTCCTCTGCCTGGATGTAGAGTATCTGTATCCAGCTTTACCGTAAAGCTGGGACGCAACTCAGGGATGCATGTTGGCTGGGAACATTAAAAGGGGAATGCCAGGTAAGAGGGCTCGGCGGGGCCGAGTCAAGAACGACCTAGAAAACGACTACAGTACCTTCGTTCGGACTGAGTACACACTAGGTATTGCAGGTCGATATTCAGCGGTATGGTGCAGTGGCAGCTGACAAGGTTCTCTCCCGATTGCGGGCGGTTAGAAAAGCAGAGGAGACGCACATAGGCGGCCCACTCCCCACTAGAGAATACACAGCGTAAACATATAGCGCAATTATTTGATCCCAAGATACACGTGTACGTACATCGAAGGATTCCGTGTCGCTGAACAGTAGCAAAGAAACTGTGCACAACTGTATTGCCCCGACAAGGGATGGGAGTACCCCAAGGCGTTCTGTATTGTAACAATGATTCCCGTACAAGAGTAGCACAACATAGTGCCTGTGTATGATGTTCGAATTTGTGATCCCGCTGCAAACGTAAGTGCTGATCCACCTTTTATTCATCTTAATGTGTTTGATTATACTTAAGTGGCTGCTCATTTTTTACCGTTTAATTTAGAAGATTGGCAATGGCTCTGGACTCAGTAGAAAGCCAAGAGCAAGGTGGTGGGGAAGAGGGGCATGAAGCGGCCGCGCAGCCAACCCCTACCACTACCGTTCCCCCGCCTGTTCAAGCTGGCCCGGGAACTCATCTCGAAGTAAGGCTCAATTATACCAATATCGAGCTGGGTTTTAATATCGTACTGTAGGCAGATGATGCAGATTCGGCGCTCGGCAACGATCTTGACGAGTAGGTCATGTACCAGCCAAAGTGTCAGCACAAGTATGGAAGTTAATCAGCCATTGGTTGTAGCCACACAATTACAACTTCTCTTGCTCCGAGCATCAAGCAATATCGTGTTGAGAATGGACGTACCTACCATCAATATAAAGACGGCCGTAAGTGCGTTCTAGAATATCAACTGAGGTCACTTAAAGCTCACATCTAACTAGAATACGCATATCCTAACGACGAGGCGGAGAAGGATCGTCTAGGTATAATGTCAGCTACCCTCTTCTGCCAGCTTTACAATCTAAAATTCTGTTAGATCTTCAACACCACTTATATCGCTTAACCCTGGACGACAAACTATATCTGGCTCCTATTAAGGACGATGTTCAAGATGTGCTTGATATCGGAACTGTGAGCACTCACTTCATAGCAGACAATCATCGAAAGTAGGCTGATAGCTAGTCAGGGCACTGGCATATGGGCCATCGAGTTCGGTTTGTAGCAGATCAAAATGCTTCGAAAATACTAACTTTCGTCAGCTGATGAACATCCTTCTGCTTTAGTTATAGGGACTGATTTATCTCCCATCCAACCGAGCTTGTGAGAGGTTTCCAAATAAATTGTCTGAATACCCTCAAATAGCTAATGCGTATTAGTATACCGCCGAATCTGTCCTTTATAGTTGATGATGCGAACGAAGAATGGGTCTTTAAACAAAAATTCGATTTCATCCATGCCCGCCAACTACACTGCGCCGTTGAGGAGAAGAATATGATCCGTCAAGCTTATGACAATCTCAAACCCGGTGGTTGGTTAGAGATGCAAGATCTCTCCTTCCCAGTATGCAACGATGACGGCACCTTGACAACCGATCACCCCATATACAAATGGTCAGCCTTCATGCTTGAGGCCTCGAAGCGCATTCACCAAGACCTCGATAATCCACCCAAGTACCCGCAATGGATGAAGGAAGCAGGTTTCATCAACGTACGTTACGAACCGTTCAAGTGGCCGTCGAATCCTTGGCCGAGAGACAAGAAGCACAAGACGCTGGGCTTGTGGAATTTGGCCAACACGCTGGATGGGTTGGAAGGATTCACCTTGGCCTTTTTCACAAGAATCTTGGGTTGGCAACCGGAAGACGTTCATGTTTTCTTGATCGGTGTGAGGGAGGATACGAGGAATAAGCAGATCCATAATTATTGGCCCATGTAAGTTGTCTCGTCAGACTTGATAGAGTGCGATTGGAAGCTGAAATTCCCAGTCATGTTTCCTATGGTCAGAAACCGGAGACTTCGGAGTAGAAAGTTGCCAGTTTTGTCGCTTCATAGAATGAAAAGCGAGGCGTCCGGCGTGTTGAAGATCAAAACAGGTACAAAGGGCACAAAATTCTTGGCTCTCGTGCCGCGGCTGACAGAGTGCTATTAAAAAGATTTCGAGGAGTGTGAGAGGAGGAAGAAGTGATTTTCCGTTCAATTGGGAGCTTCCATTTTGCTTCCGCCGAACGAAATCAAGCTATCCCATCCAGCTCCCATGTGCCAAATTGTGAGTGCCTTACAAAAGTGGGGCGTCGCCAGAGCAACGAACAGCATTTTATGCATTTTGTGCACTTTATGTGTGCGTACAAGGCAATTTTGCTCTGGTAACGACAACCTTAATGACGCCTCTGCCCCACTTTTGTAAGGCACTCACAATTTGGCACATGGGAGCTGGATGGGATAGCAGCGAGGACGACCGGTTTCTCCTTTTCCACTGCTTGAAGAGCACTTCAACATTCACTTAGTTATTGAATCACAAAATAGACGATTTTTACTCACCCAAAGCTTCTCGCTACTACCTGCTTGAAGTAAAACATCCCCTGTCATAGCGTGACCGTGAAATTAGTCAAAGCACCCACGAACTAGAAGTGAAGCGACTTACTTCTTCTTCTATTGTTTCTTGAAGCATGAGATCTTTTCTGCTCTGATTGAGGTATGCTATCGAATAGCGGGATTTTCAACCTCCATGCACGAAGCTCTTGGAAATATATTGATCTCTTTCAGAACTGTGCTTCTTCACAGCAACTCCCGTGACAATAGTCACGTGAAGCACTTGATCAGTTTCCTGAATGAATAATTTGCAACAGACACAACGGTCCATCTCTGTAACATAAACTCCTTGCTGTGTATATTCAACCGTACCAGCTTGCCATGGAGCTGTACTGTACATTGATGCTTTTTGCTTCCTCTCCAAATCATACATACTGAGAAGGCCCTTAGCCAGGTCATTTTCGATCCCCGTTCAAGATCAACTGAGCGTAAAACTTTACAACCTCAATGTGCTCTTTCATCCCAAGCCGCTCATCAACCGTATGTGCATCCGCTCTCCCCTCCTCTCTGATCGGACTAAATCGATATATGTTCCGAGTCAACCCCCAATAGAACTTCGTGTCCGTATTACCAGTCATCAAACTAGGGGCAACAATGATGTCCTCTCCCATGACTTGCTTAATCGTTCCCGTGAAAGTTTTGTACGCATCGGTATCAAACGGAGAAACCGGAGATGGCTCAAGTGGCTCATCAAAATTCTCGAGTGTAATCTGTCCAACGGCTGACGTTGACGTATTACCTGATACATCACCCCAGGCATTGAGGGACATTGGGAATTTCTTCAAGATCTTCGATTCTATCAAGGATCGGAGCTTGCAGCGGATGTCTGCAACATGACTCTCGACTGCAATTCGGTGATTTATCACTGCGTAGACCTTTTCGGGGAGAGCATTAATCTTGACGCCACCGGAGATGAGATCCGTGGCTTGCGAAGTCTGCATCAAGTAACGCTGATGGACATCCTTCTTCGCGATGTAGTTTGCCACTGATTTAGCGGCCCTTTTACTTTTCAGGGACTTCTTAATGGTTTTCCGCAGCCCTAAGGTAACGAGGGAGTCAGTGATTGCTCAATGCAGAATGTTCCAGGAGAAGTGGAACATTGTCTTGGGAGAAATTCCCGAGACAATCTAAAAGAGGAAGGGGTTTCTCCCCCAATACCTACAAGAATCCATGTCCGGGGCATGCTCTGCTGCACATTGCAAGGTTGTGAAGTAAGCTAGTAATGTTAGTATGTAGTTAGAACTTGTAATAGAGACTGACGATTCGAGGGTGTAAGCTCTGGTTCGTACGGCTCGGCCTCAATGGCTGAGATAATCTGGCTTAGCACCCCAATCCCTGTATGGTCTGGTGGAACAGATGAGTGGCCACCAGATGTCTCAACAATTATTCGAACATCAAAGTATCCTTGAAGAAATCAGCCAAAATTTTCGGTCTGTATTATTGTACTCACCCTTTTCGCCCAAAGCTGGCAAAGCAAAAGTAGCTCCATCTACCTCCTGGATCCCCAAACCAGGTTCATCAACAATGAGCTCGATAGAATCCTTGCCTCTTGTCTCCTCGAGATGCTTTGCAATAAATTTTGCTCCCTGGGGTCCGCTAATCTCTTCATCAAATCCAAACCCAGCCAGTATAGTTCTCTCAGGTGTAAAGTCCATCTCAAGGAGAGTTTCAAATGCTTCTAGGACACCAATAAGTTCATTCTTGCAATCTACTGCTCCTCTTCCCCATATATATCTGCCATCATAATGTGCAGAGAATGGAGGATATTTCCATCGACTTTCTGTTGCCTTCAGGACAGGAACAACATCTTGGTGTGCCATGAAAAGGTATGGCTTTAGTGTTTCGTCCTTCCCTGTCCATTCTAGAAGGATGCCGTAGGTATTTATTGGAGTAAACTCGAACTTCGAAAAGCTAAAGAATGCATTAGTATCTCAATGGTAAGTATTAGTGAAACTTACACCAGAGGAAACGTCTTCTTCAGATAGTCATGGAACTCAATGAAGATATCCCATCGTGGGTCCTCATTAACTTTCCCCATATCATCAAAGCTTTCTGTCGGTATTTGCACAGCACCTTGCATTCTCTTCAAGCTTTTATCAAAGAATTCAACACTCCCAATCTCGTTCCTGACTTCCTTCTCCATCTTCTTTCGGTCCTCGGACACACTCTGTATAGCCGAAAATTGAGGACATGCTGGCTGGCTGTGATGAGGGTGGTCTTGGGCATCTTGACTACTTGAAATAGCTTGAGAGATTGATAACATAAGAAATAAGACGAGAAGTAAGATGACTGGTACGCTGAATTGCACTATGCGTTTCCAGTTCCATAGTGTATTTTGCCGAGAGGAGGTCAAGGGCTCCGCTTTCCCTTGCGGCAATAACGTATAGTTCTGCGATGATTTGAATGCCATGACGAAGGCCTTTTCAACAACGAAATCTGTCGGTCCACCGGTAAGGCGTAGCACCGTCACGTAAAGTCGTGGAATGCTAATTGCGTAAAGTGGTGGTGTGATTATTGAGGGAGCGAGGGGGATCGACACCGTGGTGTTGATAACCCCTCCTCCGGTTATAGCTAAGCCTTATTCGGGACTAGCATACAAACTTTACCAGCCGCTAAGCGACGTCACATGGTAACTATCACGTGATCAAAGGTTGCTCTGCAGTATACCTAGGTAGCTGTACCGACAAGAACGCATAGTGGATGGAGGTTTACGAATATCAAGGTGAGCTTATCAAGCTCTCAATACCACATGCCCCGCGTTTCACCTCACTTTCGCAGATGACATTCAATCCAACACTTCACTGAGGACTCTAGGGTCCCTCAACTTTCCTCGTATATCCTGAATAACTCAGCTTACACTGTGTAACGTTCGGGTTCAACGCCTCTTCCAGGTTCAAAAATATCTGTGTTTAAGCTTCCACTCGCTAACAGTTCTCCCGCGTAGCCACTCACAGTCCACGAATCGGCCAAACACGCTTCTGCAAAGACCTTCGATTTCGTCATTATAATGCTCAAACTACTTCAAATTCGAGTCTTTGCACTCGAGGCAGTTCCGGGTGGAAGTTCTTGTTTCATCAAAGCGGTACTGATTCATTTAAAGGAGATAAACATGTGGTCACGTGACCAAAAGACTCCCCTTTCTTCCGGTTGACGTCGACTTCTTGTAACCTAAGCTGAATCACTTTGTTTATTTGTTTAATGATATCCTTTTATAAGTGAGATCAGTCTATTCTCATATTCTATGAAACTCAAAATCCAATCAATCTACTTGTCGTTCTTGACATCCCAGAATTCAGACCCCATGTCCTTCTCCCATTGGACTTTGACCGTATACGGCATCTTGTACGGTGGATATTCGGGCCATTTCTCTTTGATAAGCTTTACCAACCCATCGAACGCGATCCTGTACCCTTGAGGGCTGATATGCAAACCTTGAAAGTCCCATTAGCAGCAACACTTTACCAGCTACTCAAAATTGCCAAAACCTACCGTCATACAACAACTCTTCCAGCTCTTTAGACTTCCCCAGCCCAAGCGTTCCAGGAATAGGCAACGAATCCCCCTCCTTCCACCCAGCTTTCTCCATAAAAGCAGACCAGATATCCACAACCGGTACACCCGCCTCTTTTCCGACTTCTATCACAAGCTCGGCATACAGCTTTGCATCCGCTGCCTTTCTCGTCGGTGGAGGAGCTCCCCATTCCTCTAGCAGCTTCACCAACATAGTCTCTTCGAATGGTGGTGGTGTGATGAGAATAATGTTCGGGTGGTGGACTTTAACCGTTGGATGGTTGATGATATCAAGCAGGTTCTTTTTGAACCGGTCGGGTGGGACGTATTGGCTATGGATTGGATTTTTGTTGGCGTCGTTTGCCCCGAACCAGATTACCTAGCCAGATGTCAGCTGTTCTGATCATGATATTAGAATGGAGGGAATGTCGGCGTACTAGGAATCGGACAGCGACTTGGTCGGGGTGAGCATGTGGTAGGATATTATGGACTACTTGTAGGGCATGGTCGGTGTTGTAGCCGCTGAGCAACTCTGATTAGTGAGAGTTCTGGAGAGAGTAGGAGGGGTTACATACCTGAATCCTCGATTCATAACATCAAATCGTCTTGAATAGGCTGATGTCAGCTCTGCCCCCATGGCAAAGCCACGTGACTGGTCCCATGCTCCTTGCGTGATACTGTCTCCTGTACGACAGTCAAGAAATGCAATATCAGGGAGCTGAGAGTAAACAGACCGAAAATAACGAATTGATCCAAGCAAGCCTGATAAGGGTTAGCTTTGGCACTGGAAGCTCAGGGCTGAAGAACTCACAAGCTGATTTCCCATATTTCCTCCCTTACGTAACGTTTTGATCCTTCAACTTCTATTTCTCGAAATCAAAGGATGTGGAGGAGAGAACAAATCTACTTTGATCGGCAAGGCGAGAGATGAGTGAGGGGTACAAAAGGGTGGGGGTGCTGCAGACACGTGGCGTCCAATTCAGGCTGTTTCCACGGCTCCCTGCAGCTACCCAAGTTCCCGAAACCCACCCAAACGAAATCTAACGAATCCGACCCGCAGAATGCATATACCCATCCCTGATTTCGGTCCATATTCCGGAAGGTTCATAGCATATCACTCCTCGGGAGACATTGATGCGAGTGCTGGTTCAGAAGTCTGAACGTTGCATGTTTTACGTGTTGACCTGCAAGTGTAGAGACTGCCTGCTTGTCTGTTCTTCAGGGTCCTCTTGCTTTTCAAATAGCTTCTACCTTCGCTACTTATTGATGTTTTTGCTCATTGCAAGATGGATCAAGATAAATTCAAAGATCTCAAAGGTGTTCTACGCCCAGATTTCACCTGGGGCTATGCAACAGCAGCAACCCAAGTGGAAGGCGGCTGGAATGCAGACGGCGAAGGCCCTTCAATCTGGGATACCTTCGCCCACACTCCGGGAAAAGTAAAAGACGGCAGCACACCCGATGATGCGGTTCTCTCGTACTACAAATACAAAGAAGACGTCGCGCTCATGAAATCCTATGGTGTCACAGCTTATCGATTCTCGCTATCGTGGTCGAGAATCATTCCTCTTGGCGGAAAGGAAGATCCTATAAATGAGGCGGGGTTGGAATATTATCAGAATTTGGTGGATGAGTTGATTGAGAATGAAATTACGCCTTTCGTTACCTTGTTTCATTGGGATACTCCTCAGGCGCTGGAGGACAGATATGGAGGCATGTTGGATAAGGAGAAGTATCCGTTCCGCTGCGGCCAGCTTTACCACTCGCCTTGGCATTCTCCCCCCAACTTTGGAAGCACAAATTCCGTACAAAATAATACAAATTTAAAGATGTCTATACCAATTATGTAATAGCTAATAAAGAATATATTGCTCTATATTTTACTTGTTTTTATAAATAATCGATGGAATTATTCAACTAATAATATTGCGACTTTTGATGTTCTCGCTTATTTAGCGAGTGGTAAAGCTGGCCGCAGCGGAACGGATACGCCGGACTTTGTGAATTATGCAAGGGTGTGCTTTGAGCGTTTGGGGGATAGAGTGAAGCATTGGATCACATATAATGAGCCGGGTGTGTACACGTTGGCTGGGTATGCAGCGGGAGTTCATGCTCCAGCTAGGTCTTCGAATCGAAAATTGAACGATGAGGGTGATTCTTCGACAGAACCGTTTATTGTTGGGCATACGGAGCTTGTCTCTCATGCGTACGCAGTACAGCTTTATCGGGAGAAATTCCAACCGCATCAGAAAGGAATGATTGGGATCACGCTCCATGGGAACTGGTCTGAGCCATGGGATGAAGAGAATCCCTCAGATCAGGAAGCCGCTGAAAGAGCACGAGAATTCGAAATAGCATGGTACGCTAATCCGGTATACAAGACCGGCGACTATCCAGCCAGCATGCGTGCTCAGCTCGGTGACCGATTGCCCCGCTTCACACCGGAAGAGTCAAAGCTGGTATTAGGGAGCTCAGATTTCTATGGCATGAACAGTTATACTTCATTCTTCGTCAAGCATCTAGAAACACCTCCAGATATTAACGACCATTCTGCGAACATTGAGAAACTAGAGACGAATAAACAGGGCGTTTCGAGAGGACCAGAGAGTGATACGTACTGGCTTTGCACTTCACCTTGGGGTTTCCGCAAATTGCTGAATTGGATTTGGAAGTGATATGGCGTCCCGATATACATCACTGAGAACGGAACCACGGCGAAAGGAGAGACCGAGCCAAGCGAGAAGGTGTTGAATGATACGTTTCGAATTGAGTTCTTTGAGGGGTATATTGCAGCGATTGGAAGTGCTCTAAAGGAGGATGGAGTCGATGTTAGGAGCTATTTTGCTTGGACTTTTACTGATAATTGGGAATGGGCTGCGGGGTATACGGATAGATTTGGTGTTACGTTCGTGGATTTTGAGTCGAAGGAGAAGAAGAGATATCCAAAGAAGTCGGCGAGCGTAATTCGAGAGCTCTTTCAGCATATGATCAAGAAGGAATAAAGATGCAAATGTAGAGTATCTATTTGTTAGAAATGCGATGCTCTCCTTTTCCTTTACACTCCACTGGTCTCGTGGACCCGGGAAACAGGATCTTGCCTGGATGTCCCGGGTGTGACTGAACAATGACCGGCTCTTTGACCACGCCATCTTCCCACTCAAAATCGACTTCGAATCCATCCCTCGCACGAACGCCTTTCAATGACCGCTTAGTCCAAGCCTTCGGGCAGGCAGGCAGGAGTTCAATGAAACCATCATGTGACTGGATCAGCATCTCTATAATGCCTGCACAGCCACCAAAGTTTCCGTCAATTTGAAAAGGGGGATGCGTGTCTAACATATTAGGAAGGGTTGAATCTTTGAAAAGTCGATTTATATGCTCAAGACATCCTTCAGCATCTCCGAGCCTAGCATGCAGGTTGATGAGCCATGCTCGACTCCATCCAGTGTGCCCACCACCATGCTCAGCTCTCCGTCGAAGAACGACCGCACTTAGGGCTGTCAGATCAGGAGTCTTGCTCTTCGTGATAACATTCCCTGGATGCAAACCCCAAAGGTGAGACGTATGGCGATGGCCAGGCTCAAATTCTGTAAAATCTTGTCGCCATTCTTGGAGTTGGCCAAATGAGCCTATACTCATTGGTGGAAGACGTCGCCCGGCTTTCAAAACAATCGATAGGAGTTCATCGTCCACTTTGAGCTCAAGAGAGCTTTCGATAAAAGCACTAAAGATAGCGCCAATGATCTGGATATCGATCGTCGAACCTTCACAAAGAACTCCCTTGACTTTGTTATGATCTAGAAAAGTATTCTCAGGTGACAAGGATGGATTTGTGACTAGACATTACCCCGTAGAGTCCTCGATCAAGAAGTCTACAAGGAACTGGACACAACCTTTCAAAACGGGAAACATTCTGCGAAGAAAGTCTTTGTCTCCTCTGAACTGGTAACTCTCCCAAATGTGGTAACATAACCAGGCACCGCCAAGTGGCCACACTGATTGATTAATGTCAACTCAAAGGCCTGATGCGAATCTGTAGATTGAGCTCACCAGTTGCAGGCATCCATCGATCCTGTGGGTCAGTATCAGCCCATATATCCGTGTTATGATGAGCTGTCCACCCTCGGCAGCCGTACATGGCCTTCGCTGTCTTCTTTCCCCGTTCCGCAATTCTTTCCAGTAAATCAAAGAGAGGCAGTTTGCACTCAGCCAAATTAGAAATGTTGGCTGGCCAACAGTTCATCTGTGTGTTGATGTTGATGGTATACTTGCTCCCCCAAGTTGGCTGAAATGATGGATTCCAAAGTCCTTGGCGTGTAGCTGGCAATGATTTGAAGCCAGGACGACTACAGGAAATGAGGAGATATCTTCCATAATTGTGGTAGAGAGCGACCAGTCCAGGTTCTGGTGTTCCAAGGAGCCTTTCGTCTGTTGGTAATCGATGATTATCGGGATACAAACATAACTGCATACGACCGAACAACGATTGATAGTCTTTGATATGCCTGTCTCGAAGATCGTCATGTTCCAAAGCCAGCTGAACATCGGTCAAGGCCGCAGCCTCAACATCTGAATATCTGAATGTCGTTTGAGATGATATCACGATCTTAGTCTTCCTTGAATTCACGACAAAATAACCTCCAATGGCTTCAACTACACCGTCATTGTAACACTGAACCTTTGCCACGCAGCACAATTGATTGCTCCCGCGCCCTCCTGGTGTAGCATGCATGACAATGCCATCCTTGGTTGCTGCGATTAAGTCCACGAACTCATTCGTTTCATACTCTCGCTCACTGACCCGTGTCAATCGAAGAGTGAACTCGGTCTCCTCCGAAGATTCAAGTTGTATGATCAAGACATTATCTGGGTAGCTGGCGAAGACCTCCCGAAGGTGCTTGACCCCACGATGCCATAGCGGACACTTGTCACAGCAGTCGCGAGATCTAAGGCTCTGCGATAGTTCTGAACATTTGCTTCCTCATGGCCAAATTCCAATGTGAGCGTGCCAAGAGGCTCGTAATGTCGTTGAGAATGTGGTATTGCGAAGAAGGCCTTTTGGACAAGGGTTTCCGCTTCGGCATGATTGCCGCCGCGAATGAGGCTTCTGAGCCGAGGAAGGTTCTTCAATGCATCGCGTGGCGTTCGATCTTGAGGACCTCCATACCACACCGAATTCTCGTTCAGTTGCAGTAGTTCTGTCGTCGTTCGACCGTATACCATCGCTCCGAGCCTCCCATTGCCAATTGGCAGGCTCTGCGACCACTCAGATGCAGGCGCTTTGAAGTGAAGCGTGGTGCTGGGACAGGGATCCATAGTCAAAGTTTCAGGACCACCTCGGTACAATGGGAGCGATATAGACGCGCGAATCTTGAGACAGATATATGGTCGATTCGGAGCTAGTGCTCTCACCTGAGATGCTGGGAACTGTCTCACCGATATTCCTGAAGTGTTCTCGGACGATCCGGCCAGATTCTACGAAGTGCTGCTGCGGTGTCCTCTTTTGTGCTTACCTCTGCGTTGGTTCCTGCAGTCTTGAGGAGATCTTGGGGTTCTTCTGGTCTAGGTGCGGGAAGAAGTTGTCATATCAACCAATAAATAGCAAAGTAAAGAGGCCCTGATAATTGATCTGCTCCCCCATCGGAAAGCCCTTGATGTGTTACCCCATCGGGGAGCTTTAATATGGGGGTTTTCTTGGGGATAAATGCTGGGCAAGCTTGATTCACTGCCTTGAACGGGCCGCAATTCCATTTCCAATAATGTGTTAGTTGGGACATATCTGAAGGTATTGCCAGGAGGACATATAGTCCGAGCTCTGAGCAGAAGTTCCAATACCAAAGTCCAAAATTTCTCCACCGGCTTTGGGCTGGACAACATACTTAGTCATGGTCGACCATGCGTTGGAACTAGTCGGCATCAATTACGACGATGTCAAGAATACGGAAGCACACGTTGAAGAAGTCGCCATAGCTCGTCTGACAGAAGATGATGTTTTACTTCTCTCGGCCGAATCGCTTCGTTTCAAATCATGGACTAGCTTTCGTCTTTTCTTGATGATATTCGTTCAAGGATGTGGCATGGCTGGATATGGTATTGACTGGGCCGTCATTTCTGGAATTAATGCCTATCCTGCGTGGCATACATACTTCGGAGTCGCCAGCAGTAGAGTTACATACGGTACAATCAATGCTCTCATGACAATTGGCAACTTCTGTGGAGCTCCCTTCATGACGTTTGCAGATGTTGTCGGCCGACGGGGTATAAATTTTATTGGGAATGCCATTGTCCTAACAGCAGCCGTTCTACAAGCCTTTTCCAACAATATGTCCATGTTGTGAGTCATCCTCATGATGGTTTTTTAAATTCGAAGTAGAAAACAGCTGTTTTTTTTTGACTTTTTTGACTTTTTAGCATGGCTGGACGCTTTCTACTTGGATTTGGGTCTGCTATGATGTCCAGCCCCCAATACGTTGCCGAGGTCGCACCCACCCATCTCCGTGGACGGCTTGTCGGATTCTATGGAGCATGCTTCCAAGTTGGAAGTCTTTGCATGAATGCTGCTTTGATCGGCTTCTCTAAGATCGATGGAAATTGGGGCTGGCGAATCCCGCTCCTCTTAAAAGGCCTCTTTCCTCTCATCGTCTGCGTTACGACCTACTTTTGGACTCCAGAATCCCCGCGTTACCTCATTCTCAGGGGAAAGAAAGAGCAGGCTAAAAAGGTCGTAGCTAGATATCAGACGAATGAAGGCAACAACGTGGACTATCCTCTTGTGAACGTCGTAATTCAACAAATCGAAGAGTCGTTGGAGAATGAGACCAGCAATAGAGAACTTTGGGATTTCCGAGCTTTCTTCAAGAAGGGAGCGAGATCCAGACTCTTGGTTATCGTTCTTTACTCCATCTTCCAGCAATGGAATGGCGGCGGAATTATTGGTCAATATCTGGTTCCTGCTCTTGAAACCATCGGCATCGACAAGCCTATCCATCAACTTGGTATTAATTTTGGCAGTAACGCCACTTATCTCGTCTTCACCATTTGCGGATCCTTCATCATAGACCGCTTAACAGACGAACGCTCATTTTTGCTGGCTTGATCTCATTCATTGTCCTACAGACAGCTGCTACAATCACATCCTGGCAATTTGCGGAACACGGGGCTAAGGTCGACGCTGGACTCACTGTCCTGTAGATCTTCCTATTCCAATTCTGCTCATCCCTCCTCATTGCTACGATGCATAACCTCTATCCTGTCGAAGTGCTTTCCTTGGCACTGCGAGCGAAAGGAATGGGCCTTCATGGGCTTTATTCAAGGCGCTGCAGGTACCGTGTCATCATATGGAATCTCAGTTGGCATTCAGAAAATCGGATACAAAATTTGGGTTGTTTACATTGTCTACAATACGATTCAGTTGGGACTTTCATATCTCTTATTTCCGGAAACGCATGGTTTGTCTCTTGAAGAGATCGATTATGTGTTTGAGACCCCGGGCGTTAGGCCAGTGAAGATGTCCTTGAACATTCAGAAGGCAAAAAGAGAGAAGGCGAGGTTGGATGCTGATGAGCAGTCGCATGTTAATGAATTGCGAGCGAGGCATTGGAGATGTCTAATATTATGACTGATGAATTTACGAATTTATGAATTCGGGGGCTTTACGTGAAGATCTATTAAGATCATCGCTAAGAGTATCTCTATCACAAAAATCACAAACGATTCGCTCCTCCGAGGCTCCTACAGTAGTTCCCAGCTTAAACGAGCCCCTTTTTAAGCGAGACCAGAGAGCAATGTCACAGCATCAAATGCCTCACACTCTGCCTGCAATTCGTCATACACACACCAATATGATTCTTGTCATCTCCAGAAATATATAATTGATAAGAAATAACATCTATCTTGTCGACTCTCGTGTAAGTTCATGGCAGGTAGAGGCTCATCGTTCTGAAACCAACCCATCCGAAATCCAACATAATCAAGAACACTATGACTTGCAGCCCGAGCCCAGTTCCAACCACAGCAGGATAAAATTTATCGTCGTTGAAATTAAATATGTTCGTCGAATTCAGCTGAATCTGAATTTCCGCTGTGTTGCGATACCTTGGATTCGGACCTCCGCCCCAACAGTAGCATGTGTTCCAATACCCACAACTAGTCGCGACAATCAGCCCTAGAATTGGACCAGCAACCAAAAGATCTTTGATCAAGATGATATACCAGAGATATTTGCCGCTCGCGAGATGAGATTGTACGGATTTATGGCAGAGAACGTATGTCAGGACTGCGCTGATGATCCACCCAAAAAATGCGCAACAGACGAAAATGGATCGACAACTGTATCCTGTTGGTCCGGCTTCGAGAACGCCCAAAGCTGTGAAAAATGCCACAAGAACAGGGAGAATGGAGATAGGCAACTTCCAACCCGACTTGCGAAATTCTTTGCTTGGTTGATAGCAGTACGTCCCACCTGACCAGATTGTAGGCCCCTCGGGAGTTGTCGCTGGCTCCCAACGCCAGCCAAATAATTTCAACGTCGATTTCGAGTCAGAAACTTCTTCAGTAATTTCACGCACAGTCTGCCGTCCATTGCGATCTTTAGACTTTGTCCCCTCTTCTACAATATTTGCTCGGGAACCCGAACCTTCACCTACATTACTCTCTAGATCCTTCGTAACTGCCGTCACCTTTTCCTTCAGGTCTTCTGGAGAACCTAAGTCACCCACAGCATTGCTCAACAACACAACACTCACGAGCCAGGAAAGGAGCATCGCGGGACCTATCTTTCCGCCTGAAGGATTGCTTGACGGATCGTTTGACCCCCCTACTTGAGGAACAAAGGCAGAAATAACTTGAAAGATATAGATTGCAACAGCTAGAAGTGTCCGCAGAACTTCGTTGGTTCTTTGCCTCAGGATAGTGGAGGCGTGGTCTCTGATGAGAGTCTCGTTCCTGGTGGTCCACTTTGTTTGTACCCGCTTATTTTCCACCTCTTCCCTTGCTGCATCAATCACAGCCAAGCTCTTGATATCAGTCTCGTTGGTGGGTGAACCGCGAGCTTTAGCGACACGAGATTCAGCTTTATAAAATTCAGCCCACCTATCGACTGTAAACATCAATGACCATGTTGAATCAATCGGGTCGCCTAGTAAGTGTACGATAAGGAGAAATCTCTCCATGCCGAGGCGGGGAAACTGCATATTGGACACCAGGAGGAACACCGGAAGGAACCATTGCACGAGCCTCGGCCCGATATCTGTGTACCATCCTGTATCCGACCCACATACCCTTTGGCATATGTCAAGATTGACAATAGGATTGAAAGGATTTGATGTCGAGACGTAGGTGGATGAGTTGGCTGATGATTCGTTCTGCAATGAGCCGTTTTGAATCAGTTGTATAATTTTCGGAAAGCACGCTGCTCTCTCGAAAGGATCCTTGGCTGTTGCAAGACCCGTATGGCTTAAAACACCAATGAGCAGGCCAATGAATAGACAAATGAGGAGAGGCAAGTGTGCTGAGGGCTTTGAGAATAGCGACTTCAGCGCTCTGAAAATGTTCCTCATGTCCGCAGAACAATTCTTGAAGAGGCAGAAGAGCCAACACGACTATCAGTCAAGGAAGGCAAAATTCGTGGGTGACTGTTATACAGTTATGACGAATAATTCTATATAAAGAATACCTTATTATCGAATGCATTTTAAGCCCCCAAGGAACTGCATCAACCTTCAAAGCATGGCAAAATCATTGGCTCTCTCTTGGACTCGGACAACTTGTCCGGGGCGGAAGCCTTTATCGAATATGAGCGCGTGCCCGGTGAATAGAACTCGGGAGCTTGTAAGCGCTTATCCTGAAAGCTTTTAGCCATTTAAACGTGGAAGAGCAAGCCTGCATACGAAGGATTGCTTAGTGGCTGAAACTGAGATTGCACTGCCCCCTTTTCGATATTGCTACCTTGAGCAAGAAAGGGAAGTGCTGCAGCGGGTGGGCATGACCTTGAGCATCTTCCTAATGGAGTACCATGGCTTGCGATAAGCTTTCCAATACAGGGTACTGGAGTTGTATCGTGTTTGAATCAAGAAAACCAGTTGCCTGTCCTTCTCTTCCGTAGTCACGTGACTATCCTGTTACGGTTGCTGGGGAAGCTCAAGACGGGAGACATGCGTGAGAGCCTCCGAAATCTTTCGCAAATAAATGCAAGCCCTTGTTTGCTGGGTTGAGTATGTTACAATTCCGGTAGTTGGAAGTGAACCTTTGAAATTCGAGACTAGGAGACCGAGAATGCTTCTAAGGCAGCCGCTCTGTGGAACCAGCTATTTGATATTTCTTGTTGGTACACTAGTGAGTAAGCTTTTTCATCTACCATTTTGAATCATTCTAAGAAACAATTTGGTCTTATTATCGAGAAGTCAAAGCCCTTCAGAACACCAAAAGCGGAGGCGAGAGACCGTGAATAGGGGTCGCTTTGCCAAGCTTCTACCCCGCTATGAAGCGAATTTTACCCCGCTCCCCCTGAAAATGACTGTAAAACTAGATTTTCAATAAAAGGTTAGACAAGATTTTTGGAAACTGTGAAGGGTCAAATTGTTTGCAATACAAGGACTCTTCAGCTTCTGGCGTTTCACTTCAGGTCACCAATAATAATCTGAGCTCCAAGAGAATGGGAACTTGTAGGAAACCGAGACGTATTCCTGAGAGTCGTAGCCATAGAAGGAGAGCTTGTGGGTTTCTAGGATTGAACAAAATCAAAAGATTTTACCGGACCCGCCCCCCGTAATGACAAGAATTTTTTTCTTGCATGTACTTGCATCGTAATATAAGAAAAAGCATGGTTGGCGAGAATTTGTGTGGAGGAGCTGAATGATGTCAGTGTTGAGAAGACAGACGAGACTAGAGGGGTGACATATAGTCAAATAAGCAAAAGGTCTGCCAGTAGAAGCGTAGAAGTAAACGCGGGTTGTAGATTCTACCTAGCACCCGACCACCGCAAAGTGGCTAAACTAACGTCAAACCCCAGGGACGTAAAACAGGGAGCCGTAAAGCTAATAGAATGAAACCGGCCCGCAAGGGTGCCTCAAAAAGGTCAAATGGTTCCTTCTCCCCGAGCAAAAGCTTGGGTTCTTGTTTTTCAAAAAAAAAAAATTGCTTCGGGGAATAGCGAATAGTGGTAGAGTTGCTTAGCAATTTATATCTTCATTCAACTAAGCGAGCACTCCAAAAAGAAAAAAAAAGCAAGGCGATAAGAGAAAAGAGCAAAAGGTTATCAGAAATATTTCATCAACTTAAATTCTTAACTCATTATATGATTGGTAAATTCCACCCATTTAGATTTCTGCCAACCAAATATCGTTCCGCATTCTGGTATTGACCACGCGTCACGAGGCATCGTAGTAGACACTTTCCTTTCTTCTTTCGAGATGCCAAGATACAAATTTGCATATATGTCAATTAATGGATAACGTCCATCCTTGCGTAACGGAAAACCTTACGTGCCGGAAAATCCAACCGGTACATTGACTTCAAGTATCGTAAAATCTATACACACCGTAATATCTCTTATTATTTTTTGTAAGTTATATCCCGTGACTACTCCCGAATATCCTTTATATTTTTAACTGAAAAAGTTATATTCGCGTCATTGCCTTACGCCTGGTTTGCAAAGAGTCTCCTTTTATAGCGTAATAGGCTTTCTTTACTATAACTGCGTTACCGAGCTTATACTATCCCTAAATCATATAAAAACGGCTTATTTGATCTCCAAGTCCCTCTTAATATACAGGAAATCGTTAATAGCCCTATGGCGTTATGGCGTCCAAATTCATACAAGATCGCCACGCGGATCGGTACCTCAAATCCAGAGACCCCGCACGGCACATGATTACCACACCAGCTGACTGAATTTCACTTATGTAATCATTGCCAAGTATACCTATAAATTTGCTCCTCACAATATCTATATGTATATTTAAGGGTAAGTTGAATGAATAAAAATCTTATTTAGCATAAATACATGAAAGAAAAGGACTACTATACATGAGATTTGGCTGTAGAGCCAGAGGTCAAGGACGAAACCTTAAGCCAAGCTTTCGAAACAGCTTGTGCCGTTTTGATATTCAGGGAGGCTTTTTGATACCTAGATGCGACGGTCCTACTTGCAAGTCGTCCGCACACTCTTTTATCTCAATTGAGGCCTCGTTCTCTACCCCGGCATCTAAAGCATATAAGTGGTCCCGCAAAGTCTCCGACTTTGCATGATCAGGTCCGAAAACTTGCTTAAACCCACGTAACGCCTTTGAAAACAGAGTCCTGGCCTTCGCTAAATCTGCTTGACGTTCGAAGAGAAGGCCTAGGTTCAAGATCGTGTTTAGCGCTAGGACGTAAGTAGTGATATTATCTGGACTGATCGCCTTCTCGTAGCCTTGCAGTGCCCGCTGGTACATCTGCTCGGCCTCGACCAGCTTGCCCTGATTCTTGTAGAGGGCCGCCAGGTTGTTGACCGTGGAGAGCGTCGACGTGTGGTCTGGACCCCATGCCTTCTCGTAGCCTTGCAGCGCCCGCTGGTACATCTGCTCGGCCTCGACCAGCTTGCCTTGGTCGGCGTAGAGGGCCGCCAGGTTATTGACCGTGTCGAGCGTCGACGTGTGGTCTGGACCCCGTGCCTTCTCCTTGCCTTGTAGCGCCCGCTGGTACATCTGCTCGGCCTCGACCAGCTTGCCCTGGTCGGCGCAGAGGAAACCTAGGTTATGATAATAATCTGCTAGCTTATCGTCTTTTACTAAGCCCTTCGAAAGCATATATGAGCATCTTGCTGCATGTTGGAGAAGTCGACGTTCCATTAGCCATGGTTGAATATCCTTCTCGCCAGGTACATGTGCTCCCACAAACTTCATAGCTGTCCTAGCTAGATCGTAATCCCACTCTTGGTTCAGAGCATGAATAGTCCAGGAGTGTACACATCCATGAATGCTATACCCTCTGGACTCGCTCCATTCTTATGAAGAAGTGGCTACTTCCACTAGCCCATGGTTACTCAATACTCGCATCACCCTGTCGAAGCTCAACTCGTCTTCAGTGAGCTCTCGTAGCCATTCCGGGTCCTTAGAGTCGCCATGTCGAAGAAGCTCAAACCACAGATCCTGGTTGTCAAAATACGCCTAGAGGCGAAGTAGATCTGCCGAGAGGGGACTCCGTTATTTGATATTTTCAAATGAGATTTGCTATGTCGAATAAAGCGTTCGGTCTTCGTACGAGCTCAGTCTAGGGCTTGTCTCCTTGAGCCTCGCCCAGGACTCCTTGTACAAACGAAGATAGTTTGAGAAACTCCTTGTTATTTGATTAAGGTATACTCCAGTAGTAGCTAGCGCAAGTGGAAGTCTATTTAATTCCTTTGCAAGCTTCATAGCATCAGGATCTAGAGTTAAGGTTAGAGAAGTGATATCAAATCCAGAATATCCTTACCCATTACTAGCCCTTCTCGTCTCGACACGTTCAACAAAATCTCTAGGCTATCACGCATATTGCCGAGCTTCTAAATCTGGATAGATCGACCAATTCTGACCTCTAATGACCGCGTCGTGATGAGGATTGACCCTTGATATGATTCGGGAAGGAACTTTCTGATATCCACTGCTATAAGATCTGTGTTACCAGGTAGTTTAGGGTTATCGTAGTTGTCGTAAATCATTAGCCATCTTGTGTTATTGGGCAGACTTAGCCACGACTTGATAGACTCAACTACTTCATCAAGGTTTTGATTCGTCTCTAGGTTACTGACGCGGATGGCTGATGGGTGTTCTCTTGATATCTGCTTGGCTAGCTTAGCAAAGCTCTGCTTCAGAGAATCCTCGTCTTTGATATTCAACCAGAATATTGCCGAGTAATTATCCTTGTGCCGCTTTGTATATACAATACTAAGCTGTGTCTTGCCGATTCCACCGAGACCGTGAAGAACCACTACTCGGCAGGCCATCACCATTGAGTATATGATATATCTCTATGAGCTTTGTCTTCCTTGTCACGAAGTGTTCGACATTAGAGATATCAGAAAGGTTGAAGGTGATTGAGAAGTCCTCGCGCTTGTGTCCTGATCCAGTCAATAGCTTCCTATTTCTATGACAGAAGAGAAAGATATACCTTTGGAAGCCTTTTCAATCTCTTCTCGAAGTCATTATATCGCCTTATCCTTCCCCTCACCGTAGATAAGTGGTATATAAACATCGAAAATTCCTAGTAACGAATATGCCTTATCTTCTTTATAGGTCGTCTTACGAAATTCAGTCCACGACATTCGTTTAGTAACGCTGAAACCTGACAATAAGCTCCCTCGAAGCGCCGTGGCTGGAATTCCTATTATCTCGCAGATATCCTGCTCCAAGGAGACCTTATTGCCTAATAGCTCCCCTTCTCTAGAGAAGAAGTCGATAGCTGCCGGCGCTATAAGCTCTTGTAGAGTCCAGCCTCTTCTGAACTATTCACTTTCCCGAAATGTCGATTCCCATACCGCGTTGGACCTACTGGCCGAATCGGATCGAGGGAACGAGACATCTGGCAGATATACATAACACTTGGTCGCATCTCGGTACTAGCGAAATATCGAGTTGATCGCGTGTTGAAACTCGACGGCATTGGATTTGTCGATATAGCAAGTGTTAACCCAAAAGTATTGCAAGCCGTCACGCCTCGCTTGTCCTCCGCAGAACTGTATCTTGCTATAACCAGTCTTGTCTTTACTCGTGCCGTCTGTCAAATCCTTGAAAGTAATCTCCTCCGCTCCCCATTTGTGTGAAAGTATAGTATACTCGGGTATATTGTCTTTTGAGAACTCAGTCAGGCTGAGGTTGCCATTACCGCCTGACTATAGTAGACGCACCATTCCACTAGGTTCGCGGATCGCAGGTAGAAGGGTTCTCGGTAGCCGATAAGCTGTCGAAATAGCATAGATGCGGATTGAGGTTGGAGTAGACGTCGTGTTGGGCCTGGCGCACTCAACTGAGCGGCAGCCTCGCGGCGATTATATCGTCATACATCACTAGAAGCGTGCAAGACCAGCCAGTCGCTCAGGCTAGTATTCTGGAAGCCATAGGCATAGGATACTCGAAGCCACTTTCGATTGAGCATGATTTGTTCTTGTCGCTAAAAAGGAAACTACAGGAATTGGAGAACGGATAATAGAAACAAAAAATCCTAGGAATTTTACCTCTACCTTCTCTAGAGTTCAAGCCTCTCGCCTTAAATCTAAGGCAGTAATTTGTTTTAAATTCTAACTTAAGCTAGATGTGGCGTCAGCCTCCAGTCAGTGTTGGCCTTGATGCCTAAGGCGTTATTTTTAAAACTGCAACGGAAATGCTGTGGGGCATACTACTAATAGTCGGTACGACTATTACGGGTTGTTCCCCACCAAGATCGTCACTCGCTTCGATCCGAGGTACCGATCCGCGTGGAGATCCTGTATGAATTTGGACGCTATAGCCGCCATAGGGCTATTAACGATTTCCTGTATATTAGGAGGGTCTTAGAGCTTAGATAAGACGTTTTTATATGATTTAGGGATAGTATAAGCTCGGTGATACAGCTGTGGTAGAGAAAGTCTATTACGCTACAAAAAGAGACTCTTTGCAAATCAGGCGTGGGGCGACGACGCGAAGATGATTTTTTTTAGTCGGAGGCATTTAAGGTGTGCAGGAGTGATTACGGACTATAACTTCTAAAAAATTATAAGAGATATTGCGGTGTGCATAGATTCTGTGATACTTGAAGTCAATGTAGCAGTTAAATTTTCCGGCACGTAGGGTTTTCCGCCACGCAAAGATGGACGTTAGTCTGCCACTAGATCAAGGACCATGCTTAAATCTTACGAGACAATCTGGGCGAAGTAGAATGTAATGCCATCCGAAACAAAGCTGGCTGTGTAGAGTTGTCGGTGTTTTTGCTCTAAGTAATTGTAATTTTGTAATCAGAGACTTCATCAGATCAATCGTACAGCATTTCAAGTTCAAAATCCTCTGACCCTTCAATAATTATTCCCAAAGCCAGTCTTCGCAATCGGAACACCAACAACCGTCTCCCCAGCCGGGAAGGATGCCTCATATTCCAAGACCAACTTCACACTCTGACCCGGATTCAACTTGACATTCCACGCCACCTCTCCACCCTTCTTCGCAGTCGCAACTGCGCTTCCCCATTTCCCATCCTTGAACTCTCTGCCATCAACACCATACACGCTAGCTCTGACATCCTTCGCAGTACCTTTACCATTGTTACTCATCCCAGTATTCACAGGCGCTAAGCTAGCAAATGCACTCAGACCGGTCGGCACACTATCACCGCCAACCTTCAAACCTCTCGGGCTCATGATATCAATCTTGAGACGTTCATCTTCGGAGACTGGCACTTGGTCAAGGACAGTCAATTCAATCATAGTCTTGGGCTTGGTGTTCGTGATGATCACAGTGCGAGTGAAGACGTTGCTGTCCTCCTTGTTGAAAATACCAGATTGGCTTCGGCGGACGGTTGGCTTGGTGTAGTTGATGGTGATCGCCGGATCAACGCCTAGGGGTAGGGAGAATGATTCACCAGCCGAGCATCGTGGGAATGAGGCCTGGCCAAGGAAGCTGCCGTCGAGCGTCAGTCCCAGTGGACCCTTGAGAAGCGTGATCTTTGAAGTGTTGCGAAGTCTGGCTTTGAGGAATGCAACTTGTCGAAGCTTGCCAATAACTATGTGAGAGAAAACGATATTCTTGAAGTCGATCTTCGCAATTTTGTGCTTGGTAGTTGAGTTGTTCGGGGCGAGCGTCTTGGAATTAGGGACTTCATATTGAGTCGTCATTCCAGTCTCTTCCCAAGCCCCTTCTTCGAAGGTGAGGGATTGTGGCTCGTCTGGAAGACTGATATGGATTGCATCATAGTTCCCTTCTTGGATTGTTGCATCGTCGTCTGATTCACCGCCAGCCATACCACCAAGATTTTGATGTGGCAATGGGGGTGCATGTTGTGAACGAAAGTCCTCATTACGATACGACTGCTGAGGGGCCTGTGGTTGCGCCGCGCTACCAAATCCTCTGGCGGAGTTGATAGCGATGCTGCTTCCGAATAATCCTCCCGGGGGTTGCATGGATCGCAAAGGCTGTGACCCTTGTGGAGCGGCCATGGCACGGGGCGGAGGCAGAGCCGACTTTTTGGCCTTCGAGGAAAGCCATGAGGATGTGTTGTTGGAACTGGCTTCAATTCCAAAGATCTCGCCTCGAGGCTTCTGGATTTGTTCCCCAGTGTTCTTGCTCCATTCTTTCTGCTTTGCCAGGCGCTCAGATTCGCTGAATAACGCACTGTCAGGGTTGCGGCCGCCCTTCAAGAGACGAACATGCCATGGTTCAAGGAGAGGAATAGTTTCGCTGAGACCAGAAAAAGTGGTCTGTGAGGTTGACAGGACAATCTTTGCATCACGCCAAGTCTCGGAAGTTGTGTTCTTGAGTTCTGCTCCGTATTCCAGGATGCCAGTGCACTTGACGGTGTTCAAGCTCAAGTCGTATCTTGGAGACCACGAAGCCGAGTAAGTGATATATGAGAGGGAGAGACTGATCTCGCCAGTCTTCAGCGGGGTGGTGGATGGCTCATGGAACGTCGAAGTGGCCAGGTTCACAACGGTGTCGCCATCGATTGAACTGCGGCGGGACGATGCTGGTGTCAAGGTGTTGGGCTCGAGGTTGATGGTGATTCGGTAGACCTTCTTTGGCCAGAACAGCTCTCTTTCTGCCTTTACTCTCAGTTTTTCCTTTCTTCGTTCTGCCTTTCTGCGTGCCTTCTTCTCCCTCAATTTCTGCTTCTCCTTTTCCGCCTTCTGATTAGCCTTCACCAATGTCTTGAAAAGCTTCATCTTTTCCTTGTTGACCTTTTCAATTTCCTCCTGGAGAGTCTCGAGAGCAGCAGTTGCATGCTCGTGATCTCTGTATATCCTCTCTCGCTCGGCCTTGTAAGAGTTGATGAGCTTATCTAAATCGCTGGGAGCCGGTCGCTCTTTTTCCACACTCTTGCCAAAAGCATCACAGATTTTGAGACGGTGAGCTCCCGAGTTGATCTTCTCTTGTTCATTGAGTACTTGAACATTGAGTTTCTTGAGCTTCTCGTTGAGGGCCTTCATGCCTTCAGTCTCATCCTCTAATTCTTCCTCGTCCTCTGAATCCTCGTCCTCCGAGTCAGACGGATAGATGTCTTCCCAGACATCTCGATTTGGAAGAAGATCAACAGTGACCTCGTTGATTGTTGCTGATCCAGTGCCCTCAACCTTGATGGAGTGTTCATCGACTGTGGGAGCAAGACCCTCAATAATGATTTGGTTGGGGCCCGGGTGAAGTGTAATTTCTTTGATATCTCGGATGATCTGGGCTCTGGTGGGAAAGAGAATGACGCTCCGAGTGGCGAGATCTCGAATCCGAAACTCTTGCTTGTGGGGTGCATCAGACGCCATGGTGTTGGTTTGGAAGCAGCAGTTTCTTTGGGGGTGAATCTTCGTGGATCAGAAGTGTCGATGAAAGCAGGATGAGATGAATTCCAACTCTGGGAATTCAATTTGAATGTTGGATTGGGATGATACTTTGATGAGAAGGTTCAAGAAGAGCAGAGGAAGATGAAGCAATCTTATAGAAAGATGTTACCTGAATTAGGCAACCCCATTTCCCCAGGCACGCTCAAGCTGAGAGCCTACGACCAATGGCGGCGGCTTGGTACCTGACTAAAAAATGCAAGGGACTTGCTCGCAGGGTCATTGCCATCAGAAGAAGCAAAAATCAGCTCTCAGAGCAAGGGAGGCTTGAGTCACGTTGTTTTAGAGGAGCGGGATGGTGGAGATGGCTGGAAAGAAGGCGGTGGCTAAGCGTTGGGCTTTCTCGCAGGCACGGCTGCCTGCTGAATCAGCCCCCGCAATCCTTCGCAACCCCTGAATCACAAGTTCCCCTTCAGCACCTTTAAACAAGACTTCGAAGTTTCATATTATGTATACATTAATTTTAGGATGTTCATTCCTTTCAAGCCGAGTGATTATGTACGCGCGGACTTTTTGAGTACTCTGTGAGGGGTGGAGACCTGTGTACGGTATAAGCCATTGTTGCTGAGGGGCAGCATGAAAGTGAGAAAAGAAATCGCACCGCTAAGATTAACAGCAATTACCTTAGCTTAGGTATATCTGCTCTGATTACTGTGGAAAATGGAAAGATTTGATTTGAAAGGAGAGAGAGACACTGTAAATGAAAGAGGGGTAGTCAGCTTAAGTATGCTGGTGAACAGATCGATACAAAAAGAATATGGTGAAGGTTTCTGGGATTTAAGCGGAAGCTAGAGACAAGTCTTCAATTACCAGGAACGATTCTTACGTCTTTTGTCCAATCGAGTGCCTCTTGTGCTTACTTGCCGTATGCAAGGCTCTGTGGATGCACAATGCATGCAGAACCACGACCGAGTACCCCACCACTACGCATCTCCAAAGCCCATGACAATTTAAAGCCTAAGACATCTACAATGATTTCCCTCCTTCTGAGGATGCTCGAATGTGATGAAGAAAGCAGTGACATCTCGGATTGATTAGTCATGGCTCCGTCAAAGCGCTTCCAATTCTGGAAAGGCAAGGGCTCCAAGCCCGAAGATGGGACGACTCGAGCTCCTTCAGAACAACAAGCGCGCGTTTCAAATAACCTGGATATCAGCCAGGACATTTCACAAGAACAGCTCAGGGAGGATGCAAAACGCAAATCGAGGTCGAGTCCCGAGGACGACCCAACGCGATTCGGGTTGAAGGTACTCGGAGACCAGCCGACGATGAGAGAGGGATGTGTCGATATCATTGCCATCCATGGTCTGAATGGGCACTATGAAGCAACATGGACGGACCGGAACACAGGCGCCAACTGGTTGAAGGACCCTGAGTTTCTGCGCAAGGATATCCCAAATGCGCGGATACAGTCTTTTGGCTACAATTCGGTCTCCTACTTCAGCTCATCAAATGCAAACGTTAGAGACTTTGCCTCGGAGCTTTTGGCAGCCGTCAAATCGAGTAGGAGGGACCCGGTGGAGAAGAAGAGACCCATCATCTTTATATGTCACAGCTTGGGAGGAATTGTTTTCAAGCAGGTGAATATCGATCCGCATTATGGAAATGAAGAGGCTAATCACCTAGAAGGCAGTTGTCCGCGCCCACGAGCAAAACGAGCACTATTTAAATATCCTCGAAAACATACAAGGGGTAGCTTTCTTCGGCACCCCACACCATGGCTCGGATCTAGCGTTCTGGGACCATGCTGGGACCATGCTTGTGCGGGCAGCGACATTGGGGTACTCGACCAACGTTCAGCTCTCCAAGGATCTAAAAATTGATTCGGAGATGCTGAGACGTATATCTGAGTCTTTTGCGTATCGAGGCGGAAAAATGAAGATTCGGAGCTTCTATGAAACAGAATTAATGAAGGGGCTCAATTGTCGAGTAGGTAGAGAGGTCTTCCGGAGGCCATTTCGCTAACTTGACTAGGTCGTTGAACGCAGCTCATCAATTCTCAATTGGCCGAATGAAATTGATATCGCTGCATCCGCGAATCATTCTTCTATCTGCAAGTTCCCTAGACCAGGAGACTCACGCTATAAAACAGCGTGGCACAATATCAACGAGATAATTGAGAGAGAGGAAGTACTGGAGAACGTCCGTAAGTCACAATATCATTAGAATTTCTGAGCAAAGACTAAGTTCTACGACCTAGCACTCACCGAAGATGAGCAATTATGTTTAAGAGAATTCGATTCCGACTATGAATCTCATCTCAGCCAGGTCGATGACCCAATTCCTGGAACTTGCGGTTGGATCTTAAATCACGAAAAATGGCTTCACTTCGACTCTACCCCTACTTCTGCTCTCCTTTGGATCACGGCCGATGCTGGATGTGGGAAGTCTGTGGCTGCCAAATACCTCATTGACCACCACAAAGCAAAAAGTGCGAAAAGAAATGTGTGCTACTTCTTTTTCAAGGATGGTTTCGAATATCAAAATAATGCCCAATCTGCATTATCGGCTATACTCCATCAGATTTATTGCTTCCAGCCCTCCTTGCTGAAACATGCGATGGCCAAGCATGCGACGACTCCGAAACGTACTTTCAAACAATTTCCTTCCCTGCTGTCAATGTTGATGAGCACAATCGAAGACGAAAGTTTTCGTGATACTCTTTGTATTATCGATGGGTTGGATGAGTGTGAACCAAAATCTCGGGACCTTTTGGTCAAATCTCTTGCAACATATTTCAACATTCCCGTACAATCAGATCCTGGCCATCAAGCTCATTTCAAAATGGTGATTCTTAGCAGACCTGATAATTTGATGCAACGAAGACTGCAGCTTTTTGATAAGGACACGACTGAGACAAGCGCAATTGGCTTGCAAAGGAAATTCAGGCTCATGGCTGAGGACGAAATTACAGCAATAGCCAAGGACATCAATCTTTTTATTCGAGCCAAAATCGAAGAATTCGGACCCAAGTCCGAACTTTCGGAAGACGTTCTAGCAAAGGTTGAGTACAGATTGATTCACGGTGCCGACTTCACCTTTCTGTGGGTATCCTTGGTGGTTAAGCTCCTTGAAGACGCAGAAGTCAATGGTATATCTAAAGAGCAGCTCGAGGCCATTTTAAGGACAACTGACTTAGATGATGTATATCGGCGTCTTTTAACGGCAAGGAAATACCCTCTGAAGACGAGGAAGATCTTATACATTGTCATCGCTGCAGCAAGACCTCTAACATTGGAAGAGATGTGTGTGGCTGTCGAGGTGCATCAAGATTACCACCCGCGGGAGTCAGAAGAACCAGTTTTTGACAACGCAGCACCTTCCACTGCGCTTTCCGCGGCAGACATCCACTCGGCAGGTCCATCACAATCCTATGGAAAAGTCCTGGACCTGGAGATTTTGAGCTCGAAGCTTTGCAAACCATTCGCGAATCACCTACGGCTTTTGTGTGGTCACTTCATCAGAATTCGCGCCGGCCGCATCTTTCTTGTTCACGTAACAGCGAAAAAGTTCCTGCTTGACACGCAGCCTCTCAATAGTTTTGGTATTGGGTATTACCTTCGGCCATTCGGATGGAGAATTGAGCGGCCCACTGTGGCTGAGCTCAAGCATGTGAAGCACCGCAAAGCGGTAGACAAAGACACTCCTCCACAATGGGAGCACAGTATCCGGATGGATGTTGCAACACGCTATCTCCTTCAAGTCTGCATTGATTATATCCAATTGTTCGACCTGGGTCTCGAACAAGCAGCCCGCGAAGCACGTATGACAGTCGCCAAATACATTCAAACGCATAGCGACCAACCGGAATGGGCATTTTTGACCTACGCGTCGGTGTATTGGGTTGAGCATTACCGCGGATTGCGAAAAGATCTGCGAAATTGCTTTGATTTCATGTTTAGCTCGAAGAATCTAATGTTCAAAATATGGACCTCGAGATACCTCAATTGGTCGCGCGAGGAGATGGATCGCTCCCCTGAATATTCATCTGGGAGGCCGATCAATGCGCAGCAAATTGCAGATATTGGCAACAGGGGCAGCACGACCGGACTGCCCGAAGTTTATAGCGAAGAAGAAAAATTCCAACGTATCCTTGATTTTTTCAACCTCGGCGGAATCGATACTGAGCTTTACGATGAGGAATATCTCGACGGAGAGCACTATTGGAAAGAGACGGCAAAGGCTCATGATGAGGAATGGGAGGATGAAAGTGAATCTGAATCTCCGGAAGATAAACGCAAAGCTTCGATTCCGGATCGTATTCAACACTTTCGACGGCAGCACCGCAATCTTGTCCAGGAGAAACTTAAGGAGAGCTGGGACCCGATGTCCCCTGGAAGCTCGAATCCTTTTTCTGTTAAGTCGCTTGATCTTCATTTTACGAAACAGGTTGATAAAGCTCAAGCTGGGCCTGTCACTGTCAAAAAGGGTGGCTTTGGGACGGTGCAGAATAATACGCCAGTGAGAGAGGACGTTTACGATTACGCTGGTAGGACTTTGACAGCAGGAAGTGCTTTGAATCGGAGACGGCGTTCCATTAATTATCGTAGAGATGATCTGCAAGAATTACTGGAAGGAGATGAGTGGAAAATCCCACTGGATTTTTGAATACAAGATTGTATTTCGGGTTTCCATCTTTATTGGCTATCTTGCTCGTTTTCATCCTATTCTCGCTTTCTTTTGAAACATTTCTTGATGTGAAACTTGGATGGAATCCACTTTTACGAGAGCATAGTAGTTCACTTAATTGGACACCCGAGAACGCTGTTGGCATTTGCGTCGTCGACTGCCACTGGTCAAGATGAAAAGCCCAAGGAGACCGCAGAGCAGAAGAAGAGACGTGAGGCTACAGAATCGTTCCACGTGAACGCAACTCATTGTCTTTTTTCTTCACTTTACAAGCGTATGCCCTTTGATATTCTTGATTTCCGCGTTCTTGTATTTAATTTAGTCTTCTGTTCTTTCACAGTCCTGTTGACTGATTCTGACTTGCAGATCGCGCTTGGTAGGCATCAACATATTCCCCCTTTCTAGACTCGCTTAGAGAAAGGGGAAGCGAGCGGAGTTCTCAAACCGCAACTGAATCTTGAGCCACTTCACCCTCAAATCCAATATCAAGTCCTCCCCTTTCCATCAGAAGCCTCTCTATTTCTGGAGAAGCCCGCTTTCTAGAACTTTGAACTATTCTCAGGATTCGCAGCGGTGTACATAGAGGCGTCAGTGTCGCAAGTGCGGGTTTCTGTCCATCTGAGGGTTTTTCGCAGTCCTCGACATCTTGCCCATCGGCATCCCCAAGCGCATTTGGATCGGCTCCGTGATTTAAAAGCATTTCTACTGCAAGATAATCACAACGATAAGCTGCAAGTTGCAGTGGAGTGACTTTAAAGCCGGATGCATTTGTGTCAGCCCCAAGGTTGAGCAGCCGGATAATCTTGCAGAAATGGTGTTCGATGTTCAGGTGCTTGCAGGTGGAGCCGAGATGAAATCCGATGCAGGACATCAAGAGCCGAGTGGCATCTACATAATCACTGTAATTTCTTAGGATCCATTCGAGACCCTTCAAGTAGATATAGGATTGTAAGAGAATTTCTGATACTGTTCCCACTGATATCGATTCTTTCGCCTCAACCCGTATTCGAGCTTCGAGTAATTGCATGGGATCCTTTCTTGTCATGAATCGAGGTAATAGAGCAGATTGAGAGGCGCAGAGTAGATTGAGCATTGTGGCGGCATGAAGTTGTGACTGAGTTATCTCACGCGAGGCATCTCTGAGAAGTGGAAGTCGACCCAACAAATAATGCCGACTTACGCCCGGAAAATGAATGATGCGCTGCTTAATAGCGGGTAATCTGGCAAAATGGTTGCTGGTAGGGTCGTAGTACTATATCAAGAGGTCCTGGATATCAAATCTGTGCGCAAAATAGTCAAATCGGCGACCAAGAGCACAAACCATCGTGAGACAATATGCTTCTCGATCTCTCTCCCAATCTGTCGCTCGCCCCTCCGGATTTGCGCTCAGAGCTTGTTTAATGCAGCTCAGCGCAAATTCGTTAAAAATGGTAACCTTGTCAAGTGCGAATTGGGAAACAACTGTTTTGTGGATGAGCGACGATGCCAGGAACTCCGACACGGTATAGTGAGCAAGTGATACCAGGTTGGAATGAGCAGCTACTTGCTCTAAGTCTTGTTGCATCTTATTTTCGTCCTTTGTCACGTCTTTCACGACTGTTTCTGATTCTTCTGTAGCTGCTTTAGGAACGACTCTAACGTCTGGGGAAAAAGTGATGAGGCATCCGCAAAGCTCTCGTAGATCATCGCAGTCGTAAAACAATGTCCCACATTCAGGTTGTGCTTGGACCAGATCGTATGAGACTCCGGAGACGAGTAAGTTTGCATCGATTCCTGTGTCCTTCATCCAGCCGCCATCCGCATGGCCACATATCCAGATTAAGGCGCGACGAACGAAATCCCGATCAGCTTCGGGGATGCTTTGGAAAATCCTTATGTATGTTTCTGCAAGGTCTTTTGGCAGGTCTCTCAGGGCTGCCAGGATTTGTGATTCGTGACGAAGCCTTTCGATGGTATAAATTTGGCATTCTGCCCATCGAAACCTGAAAGAACGATGTCAGCACAAATTTGGCGTGACAGAAAAGAGGGAGGCTGCTCTACATTCCCTGTGCTCTGGTTACTAATACGTCTTCGATCTGGTTGAGCAAATGCTTGAACCGCCGCATGAAGGGACTAGAGAGCAGTCGCGAGTGTACGAACAGCCTTATGTCCTTCTCAACAAGAGGATTTGACATTGAGATGGACTCGGAAATGCCAACAAAGACTTTCTCGATATCGAAATACTCTCGGCTCGTGGCCAGGACTTTGAGGGTTTTAAATCGTTTCTCAATTACGATCGTTTTAATGACGGCGAGCAAGTCATCCCGTGGCGTGCTCTCATCCACCGCATCGATTACAACGTAAGTCATTTCGAATCTCTCCAGCACCGCTTCGAGGGCGTTCTGCAGCTCGGCAATATTCGGTTCATACCCGTGGTCGTGGATCTTCTTCAGGTGGGCAGGAATCCACGTCGCACGTCTGCAGAGCTTGGCAATTATCCGCTTCAAGAATGATGTGCCTTCATCCTGGTTGTGAGAGTAGTGGCAATAGTAATAAGCATAACATAGCTCAGGGTTATCACTGCAGTGGGCTTTCACTTGCTCAATAATGAAGGATGCAAGTACCGTCTTACCAGAACCTGGAATGCCATGGATCCATAGAAACTTTTCGGGCTTCTCTCGGTCAAGCCAGTTAATCCATTCGGGCGATTGGACAAGCCAGTTGCTGGTGTGCTCTTCATGCTTCTTAAATGCTGCACAGTGAAGAGAAGATGGATTTAGGGATTCGAGTGACCGAATGACCTCTTGCCGCTGGGAGTCTGCGAAACACAAGTCAATATATGACATGAAATGGGTCGAACTGGCATGCCTGTTATTGTAAACTCTATCCTTTGCATACCGGCTTTGATATCCTTAATATCGTGTCTAATTTGGGTCATTTCATCAGTCTCTAGGTCGCCTATTTCACCCAAAATTTCAGTGCAGGAAGTGCATCTCACATCATGTCGCCCGTTATTGCAAGTAGAAATGTTGATTTATGCCCAGATATTTCGGCAAGGAGCTTCCTGGCCCTTGACTGCTTCAACGGCCAAGCAATATCAGCAATGGTGACCTTTCTAAGTTTTCCTTGTGAAACTTCAGGATTATCCTTTGGGAGAAGACTCTGAAGTGTCAATAAGCAACGTCGGCAAGCTTCGACAGGGCCCAATGTTTCAAACAGACTGGGCACCAGTTTGATGGGGTTAACGTGCAAATCTACCGCCCTGAAGCTCTCGAGTATAGCTTTTAAGGAAGTCACCTCGCCAATGATTATCTGCATATCTTTCGGGGCGTCCTTGACAGCCTGAATGTAACCATGGCACAGGCGAATAACGCTGTCAGCGAGCTGAATGAAAGCGACGACGCTCGCACCAATAGATAGTGTATCCGCCATGTTACGGAAATGACTTCTCAATTCTCGGTATTTGCCAACCTATTCGGCCTCAGCCTCGCCTTATACCTGAGACCGGTTGCTTGGGCAGATATCTCGTCACGACGTACATGTGGTGCCAAAGCCCTGGGAATCGTCTCGGCTGTTGAAGTCGATGGGTTTGAATGTCGCTATTGCAAATATTAGATATCTCCAGATTGAAATTTGAGGCTGTTATCATTTTGCAAGTTTGTGTTACAATACCACGAGGTCATGCATAATTCAGCCTCGTGAGAACGCCCCAAGCCCCCCCTTTTGTAGCTCGCTTACGAGTTAGGCAGCCTGCAGGGCCACCCTGGAGGTTTAGCGAAACATGGGCTACCAGACGCTCTTGCAACAACGAGTTACAACTGGAGAATCTCTTCTATATCTTGAAGTTCTGCTTCTCGACCACACCCATCAAACATTCCATAAACTAATAAAACTCCCTCAAATTATGTCAACTTTTTCCTCTTCGTCTTTTGTGGTGAACGACTTAGCGTTTCAGCAAGCGCTTCGCCCCTCCACCTCCTACCTTAACCACCAACAAATCGACCGATCACTTTTCACTTCCCACAAAGACGGCCTCACACTGGCCACCCAGCACCACGTCCCCGGTGATTCGCATAAGATACCGCATTAAGCGGCTAAAGACCCATCCTCATCCCTTCCCTTCCTTCGAATTCGTTGGTTCGCTCCTGCTGTAAGCGCAGCTGTGGGGTTAGCGAGGCTGTGACATCCCTCTGCGTACGTGAGAGGTGACAAGAGTCCCATCCCGCAATCCAATCCCAAACCGTTTCTTCTTACTCCGCCTGGAAATCTTCTATAATTGGTCTAGAAAGCGAAATGCAACAAAACGCCCGTCCCGAGAGTTCTTGATCTGGTGTCACGAATGTTGGGTCTACTCCCGCCCACCATTGGAAACCGATTCGCTCAACTCTTTGTAAATAGTGATTATTTTTGGTATCTTCGATGCAAAGCTATGTTTAGAGTTTTTCTGCGATTTGCAACAAAGTTTCTTGTTCGCCAGTTTTTAGGTTCATTGGGTTATGTTGTGGGTCAGATAGGTTTGCGAGCCTAAGCCTCCAAAATAGTAAGCCTGCGGCTCTTCCTAAGACACCATGTAACCTTATTTTCAATGCTCTATCTTTAGGCATGAAAGTGCAAGGTGCAACAAAAATGGTTTCGCTTGCTTGTTTTGACATGAGAAGTATTGAAAGTACAGAATAAGCTCCTCAGCCTCGAAGCTTGAGATTCCTCTGGCACGCGACCTCTAGGAACATCTCCATCCATGGCCTCTAAGGCTGCTTCACTTACGTAGAACTGCATTGTCTATCTTTAGGCATAAATATGCGAAATGCAACAAGCTCTCGTGTTTCCCTGTCTCTGTTCAGCAAGGCAGATCTCGTTCACCAAATCCATGCCACGTTCGCCGTATGTTCAGGCCTCGACCAACAAGCCTTCGGACGAAGCTAGCCTTCTCTTCTCATTCTAACTTCCTCATCCCTTACCAACATTGATCCTTCGCCAACTCTTCGATCCGAGAGCTGGAGCTTCTAGCAAATCAACCCAGAAGCCCCTACTAACGACTTGACGGGCAGAGGTGCCGGATGTTGGTTCCCTTTCATGCCTTCTTACTCGGAAACCAAATGTCTCCTTAACTCTGTCCACCATAACTTACCAGACCCTCCTCATTCTCGACCTTCCAAGCTTGCTCGTCCCCGAATCACCTTAATCCTATCCTTGTTCCCTCTAGGAATTCAAGCTCTCTCAAGTTGATTTCCCAATCCAAACCCTTCATCACCGGCAGACCATTGGAAGACCTCGCCAACAGAGTTCTCATACGCGTTCACTAACGCCCTGTCGTCAGCTGAAAAATGCGAAATGCAACAGAAAATCCTGTCAGATGTTGGCGGAAGCATCCGCCAGACGAAGTGCAACAAACAAAGCTTCTTGGCGGATTCTAGACCCAGTCTCTTCCCACAAAGCTCACCCAGCCCACGACCGCTTCATTGACTTCGTTCTGGATGAAGTAGCCTCGTCTCTTCTCTCATCCTAGATGTCCAGTACCTCACATCTCAACCCTCCCTTCCCATTTCCCATCTACGCCTCCAGGCCCGGCAGAACATCCTCAAGACCATCCATCGACCCCACAAAATGGAAGCTTACATGTCATCTAACACATCCTCAACTGAGAGTGTGAACTGCAACAAAATCCTCCCATCCAACAATCGACTCACCTCACCTCATCCCAAAGCAGTCCACCAACTTCACTCCCGTATAAGTGCCAAGGCGCCTCTAGGATGGAGGCGTCCCCACAACTCCACTATGCGGAATATGTCACGTCCAGCTCACGTTCGATCCTCAGCTGAACCTGCGAACTGCAACAATCCTGTCTCTACAATCCCGCCGTTTCAACTCAACCAACTGATTACGCCGCATCCAAGCCATCCTCCACGGAGGCGTCGACAACTCCACCAAACAGATTATGTTAGGTCTTACCTCAAGCCAATAACTTAGCTGTACCGCGAAGTGCAACATATTCTATCTTTCAGTCCTGTGCTTCCGCGTCCTCGCCGCATCCTACGAGGAGCAGCCCCTATCCCCAGAATCCCATTCACAAAATCCCAAGGAAGAACTCCGCGAACTGTAATAAACTCTCTACTCCTCTCTTCTACATAACCCTACCCGAACCATCCAAATTCCAACACGCTCGCCGCAATGCATCCCACTCACTCACTCCACCCCCTACCCCCTACCCATATCCCACGCCGCTTCCTCCATCTCCCCTCAAAATTCCCACACAAACCCCCTTTCCCAAATTCTATTTCCATTCCACCGATTACCTCCAAGTTCTCACCACTTACAGCACAATTGCACTAGTGCTAATATCCGAGATTCTGCCTCGCGTGCTGCAACAGTCTAAGTACATTTTCGGGAAAAACTATCGATTGTGGATTGTGGAATTGTGAAGCGAGAAATGCGACACGAGACCTAGATCTGCCTGACGACCTGCAACAGAAATTTCAGAAAAAGTGCTTGGAAATGGGAAGAAAGGAAGGAGATGCATCATGCATGGGAAGACCAATCAGTTGGCGGGAGGTGGGAAGGATTGGTTTGTGCTACTCGGCGAGCGAGGGTTGGTAAGGGGCGTGCGTATGAGAATATGTACGGGAAGGCTGAGATCTCTTATGTCCGAAGAGTAATTCGGCTTGCGTATAAGGAATTAGAAGGCAAGGGTGAGAGTGAGGCTTGCTTGCTTGTTACTTTACTTTCATCTGATTTCTATAGATCAAATAGGTAGTCAAAGGAAGAGTGACGACGAATTCGCGTCAATACATTTTGGTTTTTACTATTAAAGTATAAGTATCCAGAACATATCCCTCTATACACACTCCAACACGCCTGAGAATGAAAAGCACCATCACCATATATGCCATGTAAATGCCAACGCCCCACCCTATATACAGTACACCACCTGCCAACCCATATCCTCATTACAACACGCACAATCCAGCCACCAACGCCACGACCATTGCGCCAATATCAGGCACAACTCTCACGCCAAAGGAGCCAGTTGCAGATGGGATATTGTTCGTCGCCGCACCGCCCAGGTACCAACTTCCTATATCCGTCAGTTTTCCATCCGACGTCAACATGGCAGCGTTCGGTCCGACATTGCTGACATCACTTCGGAAAGCACCAAAGTACGAGTAGCGGTCGATATAATCGATACGATCAAAGTATTCAGCGGACTCGTTGAAGAAGGATTGGGTGTTGATTAACGTGTCGTTGTTGTCCGCGTACTCGGTAATCCAGATGCTCTTGTTTGGGTAACTATTTTTAGTAATTAGTTGGAGATATGGATTGACTTGGAGGGGGAGAACATACGTTCCAGCCACCTGGCCGATGTGGGAAGCTAATCCCCCGAAATTCCCATACCAATGGATGGGGAAGAAATCCGCAGTGCAGTTTGTGCCTTGGCTGGCACAGGCATCGAAGAACATCGATAGCCAGGTGAATCCCGAGGGAGCCCCTGTGACGGCCGGAGCACCCGTCTTAACACCTAGTTTCCGCAGAGGCTCGACTTGTGAGATCCAGTTCGTGGCTGCCACTGATGGGTCGACATTGCTTCCTCCTGTTGAGGATTGTCCGTCAGGCTCGTTGTAAGTCATGATATGGCTAATGTTCCGTCCTCCTGATATCATTGATTTCACAGACGATAAGAAAGAGTTGCTGGGCGACCAGAGCATAGGCACGAATTCGAATTCCTCCTGGGTACGATTGGAGTAGGCTGGGGAGGGCGATACGCCGTAGTTGTAGTACCAAGTCAGATCACTGTTTCCTTCAACCCATATCTGATTGTCCGTAGGGTGTGAGTCTGAGGGGACGAAAACGAGACCGCGTTTCGAGGAGCGTTGAAAGGTTGCTTGGGCAGACGTCAAAGTTGCTGCTGCGAGCAGCACGATCGTAGTGGCATGCATCGTAAAGGTAATTAGGAAGAAAGAATGTATAGAAAGATCCAAAAAAAAGTATCCGGGGGTTGAGGATCGTTATGAGCCTCAGGGCGTGTCCTGACTCTGCACCGTGGAAATTGAAGAACAGGCTTTTATTATGGGTTAGGTGACATCCAAGGCTCGAGATCTTTGCTGCGGTTCAGAGCAGAATTGTTGATACGCAAAAGAAACAAGGCGCAAGGGTACGGCGGTTGTGCACTGAAAGTGGGATGAAACGAGTGTCGTGAAGCAGAAACAGACAAAACCAACATCAAGAGAAGGAGAGGATGTACAAAAACGAGGTGCAAGATATGCCAATACGTGCCAATGTAAAGGCACAGCCTGGGCAGCAAACGCAACAACGCTGCAGCGGCGCGGATTGTTGGTGCAGGCCGTGTTCGGGATGTGCGGTCTTTGCTAAATCTTGCCGATGTTCCAAGATGGCCCAAAGAGGAATGGTGGCCAGCCGCGTGCGCCAAGAAAGCCAAAAGAAGGTCGACTTTCGTCCCTGTAGCAAGCCCAGACCCCTTTTCAGCCTCTGGAGAAAGACACACTTCACTAGATTGAGACTCGCACTCAGCCAGCCAGCCATTATTGTTATCTATGAAACAGACTCCGCACTGTACTTCATCAGCAGCCAAACGCCCGAACACCAGAGCTCGAAGTGCTGTAGCTAAGTGAGCCTCCGTTACGTGTGCCTTTTTAAAGTGCTGGTATTGATCGATCGCGGCACGGTATCGCCACCAATGATCAGTGCCTCAATTGTTACCCCTGAGCGGCTGCATTATTGGCTCGCTACCTTATGTGCCAGGGATTTCCCCTAGCAAACTTGGCCCGCTCTTGCTAAGCCTATTTTTAATTTTATATACACCTCGCCCGGAATTTGTGGAGATAGTAGTGGAACACTGGCTCGTAAAAGGAGTCTATCGAATCCTTACAGTATGCCGATACCTTGCTGAAAGATGGGGCGCATCTGCATCCGCAAGGTTGCAGCCTCGTTTTTCGGTCCGCTACCAGTTATTTTTCAAGAGATCGGTTAGAACAATTCCTATCTGGTTGCGAGATCGAGAGTGATTGGCTGATAATTACGGCAAACGCGCGTCTTATAAAGGTTTGCCGTGCCCACCTTCTCTCCTGAAGATATCCTCGGATCTTGAATCTTGACGAAGGATATGAGAATGACTGATAACTTTCAGAAGAACTTGAGATGAAGATTTTGACTTTTGCGTTTGCATTCCATCTTGGAAGGCCCATATACAATGCGGCTTTTGCAACATCCTGGTTTTGTCTTTTGATTTTGTTGACCCGCTCTTCTCAGCCTCGAGTGTGGCTTGTGTTCGATACTTTGGTTCCTCCATCTGGCATCAACATTCCCAAGCCCTTGGTCCTTCAAGAAGTCTATGAATTTCGACTTTCGCTGTGAAGCACATTGCTCATGGTGTGATTCATTCAGGTTTTGTTTGAGAAAGAAGCTCCTCCCGCCGGATTATTCCTGGCCCCAACAGAATCCTCGTGCTGAGGAAAGACCCAATAGCAACTATGTATGCAACCAAAGAAAATACATTTCATCAATAATTGACTATCAAATGGCCTAGGATTTGGAATCAAGCCAGTATAATGCTTCATCCTTCTTGAGGCTTCCGAAAAGGGCAAATCTGTTACCACAAACCACCGACAATCTGCTCCTACCTAACCAAGAGAACAAGACGATCTCGAAAAATATGGAGATAACACTAACAACATTCTTCGCTACTTTAAAACACGGTTTTGCTTTCGAGAAATATGGGAAAGAGTCAGAGAAGACGATAAGGCAGGGAAGTAATGATCGGAATGGGAACGGCGACGAAGCATTGCTGTTCAGGAGTGCGGCGGAGATGTTGACCAGGCAGGGGACTTGGGGATGCTCGCCCAATCTGGCTTTGAGGCTTCATGAACGGGCTAAAGTGTGATGAGACAGTATGTGATTCTCAGTATCCCGTTCTAGAGAAAAGTAGAGATCGCTTGTTGAATTTTTGGATGAAGCCTTCTCTCAGCGAAATAAGGCGTACGGAGCCTACCAACTCACATCCTGTTCGCGCTTTCTCAACGCAAAGGCAGACTCCTCTTCCTACCCTTCTGGGAAAGGAGTTGTCTCGAGGAAAAACCTCGGGGGAAAATTTGCGATGTGCAACGAAAGCCAGGAAGTTCAATTTCTTTGCACTACGCACTTGTGAGGGGTTGCCCTTATCTCGAACTACCTCAAACCTTTCATATTTTCGTTGCATATAGCAGCCTAAGCGAGTCCCTCCTCCTACCTTCTTTGGAAAAGGGGCTACCTCGAGGGAAAACCTCGGAAAATGCGACTTGCAACGAAAAGAGAGGAGTTTATTTTCGTTGCACTACGCACTTTTGAGGGGTTCTCTACCTCGAACTACCTCAAACCTTATGGTTTTTTGTTGCATTACGCAATTTATCCGAGTTCCTCCTTTAGTTATTTTGGAAAAACCTTCAAGAAATTGCGAAGTGCAACGAAATGATGAGAGTCTCCTTTCGTTGCACATAGCACTTTTCAGGGGGCCTTGCCTCGAACTAGCTTTAACCTCTTCCTACCCCTTCTGGAAAAGGGGTTATCTGAAGGAAAAGAACTCTAGTATTTTGACACACATCGCAGTTAGGACGATGGGGAGTTTGTTGCATATCGCAGCTCAGGACAACTAGATTTTGACGCACATCGCAGTTGCTGAATAGGAAGTCTGTTGCAAATCGCATTTAGGAATAGACAAGTCTGTTGCATATCGCACTCCAGGATGCCAGACTTTGACGCACATCGCAGTTAGAAACAGTAAGTGCGTTACACGTCACAGCAATTGCTATATGCAGCAAAATGAGGATACTATGAGATGTGACGAGTAATAGACTTTCCTCCCTTTTGACATTGGCTTTTCTCCTATCTCTCATATTTACTTTTTAGTGTTCTGTTGCATATCGCAGTTACAAATATGGGAAAAATTTCGAAACGCAACAAAAGAGAAAAGTTTGGTTTCGTTGCATGTAGCACTTTCAGAAGGCTGCCCTTATCTCGAAATACCTCAAACCTCTCTATTTTCGTTACACATAGCACTTTCAGAGGCTGCCTTACTTGGAACCAAGAGGAACTCTCTTTTTCGTTGCAAGTCAAAGGGTAAACAAGGGGTGGTCCTCACTTGAAGCCCGTAATGCCATGAAAGGCAACATCCTCTCTTTCATTGCATATCGGACTTCTAAGCGAGGTCTCCTCCCTTCTCATAGAAGGCGGGAATTGAACTCGCTTGATTTGGATATGCAACGAAAGGGTGAGGCTTGAGCTAGTTTAAGGTAAAGCAGCGTTACTTAATGTGCGTTGTGCAACGAAAGAGAACATTTGCAATTTTGTTGTATGTTGAACTTCAAAGCGAGATATCTCCTTTAGCTCCAGGTTCTGAAAAAGGCAGGGACATACACATCAATTGGTTTGCGCCTTGCCTTCAAAGAGGTGGTCTGAGTTGGTAAGAGGGAATGTAGCCTTCTGAAGTTCCGAAGTGCAAGGGGAAAGAAATCCACCTCTCGTTGCAAATCGAGTTTTAAGCGAGGCTGATGTGGAAAGAGAATCAATTGCTGTGCTACGGTTTATTGGTATAGCGAGGCGAGTTGACTTGGGGTTAGAGCATGTTTGACGAAGCCTCGTTGATGTGGTATTGCCGGTGATAGAGCGGGCTATTAACTCTCACGAGTGGTTGCTTTGCATCTCAATTTCGGTGAAATGGTTCACACCTGAAGGCCTGTTACAACCTCACAACCAACAATGGTTCACAAAGGAAGATTGCTCTTAACGAGGTCTGCTGAAGAAAAAGGAGTTCTGGTTGGAAGGATACATGCAAAACAGATATACTTCTTACTGTTCTCTGATAAATCAAGACAAGGAGGCACTGAACACCGCCCAAGCTGACAATGGAGAGTAGAGAGAGAAGCCTAGAGAGCAGCTCGCTCTTTTTTGGTCAAGGTAAATCATTGGACAAGTGAAGGTACGGCATATCTTCAGCACCGATTACAAGCAGTTCTTTCCAAGATGATTAAGTGTCTCTTGCAATTAAAGCCACATGATTGATATTGAAGGGTCCAAAGGGCAGCCCAGGGGTGAAGAGCTAAGCCATAAACAAGCTTTTTGTAGCATCCAAGGATTGAACAGCCAATGTGCCTGTGGTAAAGCTTGAATCTAGAGCTCCAAATCAAAATTGACAAACGTGCAAAACATATGGACCAGTGGACTGACCCCGTGGACGGCAAAGACCCTGCATGAAGCGTTGATCAATCATGGTGGGGCTCGCAATCGCAGGTGTCCTAACTTTAAGACATTTCCTCGTCATTCCTGGAAGAAGCAGTCAATTGTTCTTCTGTCCAGCTCTTGCTGTGTATCACTAATAAAGAGCTTCAAAGAGGTCGAAGAAGATCTTCATCACTCTCACCGACCTCGGCAAAGCACTTCCAAGCGAGCAAAGCTGGTGAACCTAAATTTGAGCTCACCGCGTCCTCCTTAGCTCCACCTTCTTCTCGATCCTGGCGCAGGCTTCCGTAAGTCTGCAGCTGTCTATTTCATGTATATCAATGCTCTCCAGGTAGAAAATCCATTGGGCCGCCCAATATGACCTCTCGAAGACCGACCTCCCCGGGCTCCGCGTCCTCCACTCGAAACCCTTCCATCAATACTCAGACTGCAACACACGCGCCAGCAGTTCCATCAAATCTGCGCGCATCGCAGACGCTTTCTACCTCCCCAGAAGACACACAGAGGAGTAGTGCATTAGAAGGGCGGGGGGACCGGAGCAACCCATTCGAAGACGAAGCAGCCCCAAGCAGCTCAGAACCGTCCCCTAATACCTATCCAGCTCACCTGGACACAGACCCGGCAGCAGATGATGATGCGGTGGATGGAAGGACACACGGGACAAGAGATTTGATCGGCAAGGCAGTGGATGAGACTACAAGCCTCTTGCAGAAACCTTTTGAATTTTTGCTCTCGAGTCCTCACGAAGGACCGTGTGGCCATGGCACATTCTCGCCCCGCGCTGACAGCGTAAGGAGTGCTGATAATGATTATAATTATAATTTTGGGGGAACCGCTCGAGCTCGACCGAGCTCGGGTGAAGGTAGCCAGAGTATGTTTAGAGGTATCCTGGAGACCGTTGGCATGAAGAATGAGAGGAAGAAGAAGATAAGTACTACTAGTTATTTGGCAGAGAGACATGGCATAGATACACGGAAAATGTACGGCTGTCAAAATAATATTTTTCCTTGTAGATATGCTGATCTATGTGTCCTAGGTATTTTACATACTACGTGCCCTTCCTCGCCTGGATACCTCAATATCGTTGGAGACATTTGCAAGGAGACTTGATTGCAGCTATCACGATGGCTTCATTTTATATTCCCATGGCTCTGTCACTGGCAAGTAACCTCGCACATGTTCCACCCATCAACGGCCTTTACTCGTTCGTTTTCAACCCGGTAAGGCCCATACTCATTTCCATGCTCCCTTTGTTACAAAAGTTTGCAGGCTAATGCGCATTGCAGATTATCTATGCTATTCTTGGATCTTGCCCTCAGTAAGTAAATTTCCTTTAGCTCAAATCTTCTCTTGTCATAAAGACTTTCTGTTCTCCGACCATACCAGAATTAAAGATGTGATATATTCCTTCGACTCAAGGGTATTCCTCCCCAGAAAATGCTGACTCTGGCGTTGTCCAGGATGGTAGTTGGACCAGAAGCTGCTGGATCTCTTTTGGTTGGAACGGTTGTCAAATCCAGTGTGGACAGTGGGGCTGCTGGAGAGAATGACGACGAGGTAAATTCTATCAATTTCTTACCTTCACAAGAGTACAACAGCCTGGGGCTGTTTCAAGAGTCATTAAGCATTTTTCTCCTTCTGCTTCCCTGAGGAGATGACTTCAAAGCTCTCATTCTTTCCTCGAAATTGGGGGACTAATTGTCTGCATAGCTTCACGCCAGGGTTGCTGGTGTAGTTACAGGGATGGCTGGAGCGACCATCCTTATTGCTGGATTAACTCGATTGGGATTCCTTGACTCCGTTCTCTCAAGGCCATTCCTGCGTGGCTTCATCTCGGCTGTTGGATTCGTTATTATCGTTGACCAGTTGATTCCAGAACTTGGTTTGCAGAGTCTGGCTGCTGAGGTGGGAGGTGTGAGCCACGCAAGTAGTGTAGACAAGCTCCGGTTCCTTTTCGGTAATCTCAGCAAAGCGTCCGTGATAACAACCGTTGTCAGCTTGATAAGCTTCTTTCTAATCATGTTCTTCCGGTACGTCTCATGTTCCTCCCCGTGGCAACGTTGTTAATCTCTTGCAGGGAAGGGAAGAAGCGCCTTCAACCTCGCTATCCAAGCGTCGCCTACTTTCCTGACCGCTTCCTCGTCGTCGTGCTCTCTGCAATCTTGACTTGGCAGTTGCGATGGGATCTTAAGGGACTAGAAGTGCTTGGTGAAGTGAAGTCCACAACAACTGGAAACCCTTTCCCGTTCCACTGGCCTTTTCAAATTGCTCACATGAAACACGTGAGAGAGGCCATGGGGACCTCCTTCTTGATAGCCCTGCTCGGTTTTTTCGAAAGCTCCGTTGCAGCTAAGAGTTTGGGCGGAGGTGAAGGGAAAGATGGGATTCAAGGTATTGCTCTTAGCGCAAATAGGGAGCTTGTAGCTCTCGGCGTTGCGAATCTGGTGGGTGGGTGCTTTTCGGCTCTTCCTGCGTTCGGTGGGTACGGACGAAGCAAAGTCAATGCAAGCACAGGAGGAAAGACACCAATGTAAGCAATCGGTTTCTTCGGCTGATGTCCAATTTCTCCACTTCCTAGCAATTCTAATGTGAGAACTTGGGTTTAGGAGTAGCATCTTTCTCAGCATTATCACGATTGTCTGCATCCTATTTCTGCTTCCATTTTTCTACTACCTTCCTGTAAGTATAAATTGCTCTGACCATGCTTTCCGGGCTAATCTAATTCTCCATAGAAAGCTGTCCTGTCGTCAATGATTTCCGTCGTTGCCTGGTCTCTCATCGAAGAAGCACCACATGACATTCTATTTTTCATCAAAATTCGTGGTTACACGGAGCTCGGGCTGATGCTCATCATCTTCGCGGCTACGATATTCTACTCGCTCACGCTTGGAATTGCAATTGGTGTGGGGCTTTCTCTCCTCTCTGTCATCAGGCATAGTACACGACCTCGGATCCAAATTTTAGGACGGATACCAGGTACGAACCGATTTGAGAATGCAGAGGATAATCCGGATAAATTAGAGTTCATTGAAGGATGCTTGATCGTGAAGATCCCCGAACCCTTGACATTCGCAAACACGGGGGATTTGAAGAATCGTCTCCGAAGACTGGAGCTCTACGGGACGACAAGCGCTCACCCCGCTTTGCCCAGGGTGCGATCACCAGAACACAATAAAAATATCATTTTCGATATCCATGGCGTGACCGGTCTAGATGGTTCAGGCACGCAAGTGCTAGAAGAGATTGTGCGTGGCTACAGGGACCGAGGTGTTCGTGTCTTCTTCTCGCGCGGTCCCATGGAGGGTACTCCGATATACGAGCTCTTCGAGAGAAGTGGCATTCTTGAAAACTGTGGGGGTAAGAATCATTTCGTTGCTGATGTTGGAGAAGCGCTGCGCCTGACAGAGGTGGATGAAGGGGATGACATTGGTTATACAAATGCGGCCGGTGACGAAGGAGGAGGTTGAAAAGCCTCAATTGAATTACATGAAGTCTCGGCAATTTGGTCGGTCGACTTTCAGGGAAAATGTTTGGCTTTGAGCGTGTATTTGATTCATGCATTGGATGGTGTTGCTGCTTGATGGGCCATTCACTGAACGGAGCCTAGACTCGTGCGGAGGCGAATTAGTTAATTCACGCCGCACATGCCAGTAACGTCACGTGAAAGCTACCTGATTCTCGTCTTGGAACAGAATTTCTCATCACAAGCTTATTGTGTTCTCATCCTAGTCTTGTCCAGCCGGGATGAATCGGATGATGTTTCGAACCCACTTTAGTCTAAGTGGAGATTGATATGTTCGTATCATCTGTTTGAATCTGGAAAGGAGATGGGATCTTGGAATAGATAATGGCCTGAGTGAGCCTCCCAGTGCTTGATCTTTTGCGACTCAGTTTCCGCCTCACGTTCATCTGTATCCCATTGTCGGACCATTAGAAGTCGCCAGAGATAGCTGGTCCAGGGCTCGCCGTTCACGCGGCTGCAGTCGTGTATTACTGCAGCAAGTCAGTAGCGTCATGTCTTACGGAGCTTTATGGAGTGGTTGATATTAAGTTTCGGCAATCCCGTCCACCTTGCATTCTTAAAAGCCCAGCTATCACCCACTGGAGCTAATAGCACCTACCAAGACGCCCAGAGTCCCTCACCGATCCAATCACAAGGGAAACGCCAACAAGCTTCGACGCGGATTCCTGCTTCCGGACATGGTATCTCGCGTCGAACTCGAGAGGCTTATCTCTTCCTGCCCCACAGCTGCGACCAAGCAGCGAGCTCCTCTCTCAGCATTACGAACCTATCCGAGAAAGTCTGTGTTTTAGGGTATTTTGCTAGCAAAGAGCCACCAAAGAGAACTTTGGAATTTTTAATTTATATCGAAATAGCCTTGAATAAGTGCTTAAAACTCAATTTGGCTTCCTTTTTCTTATTTGCTCGGGTTTAAAGACAAGATAATTTGTGGTTATTTAATAATTGCGAATTAAAATCATTGACTTGGTTTTCGCGAGGCCTGAAAACGTCGCTAAAAACACAGACTTTATGGGGTGGGCTCGTTACAAGGTCATAACAATCGGGTGATACCCCATTATCACTCGTTGATATCGAGAATGTGGCGACCATCACACTTTTACCTAAAGCTCAAAACATTTCTCATACCTTCTTCAACCCCGAACACAAGGGTATCTTGGCCAACACCAATTACGGATATTCGGGTAGATGCAATATGAGAAATAGAAGGGGTGGAAGTTATTCTACCAGAGAATGCGTAGCTTTGGTCCACGTGAGTTGCAGCAATCTCTGTTGGTCAAACATGATTGGCTGAGTACCCTTGCCATGCAATTATTGATCTGTCCTTCAATTCCATTGGAAAATGGTTGAAATCGGGGTGAAAAGCTTTATGTAAAGGGCATATCTGAACCACCTCAATCATTGACATCCAGGCAAGTCAGATCAATTCTATTCATCTTTTATAGAAACAGACACTTACTGCCACTTAAAGACCACCCACCACAATGCGTTTTGTTCTCCTCGCCGGCTTGGTCGGCCTTGTGGCTGCAGAACCCGTGGAAGAGCAGCTTATGTGCCCTTCTGGATATAATTGGTCACGTGCGTGATTCAAGCCCACAGTGTTGAACGACGCTAAATAGTGAAGCCTGTCCCACTGATCCATGGCACTGCTGTCTTCCCCTAGGCTGTATGTTAACTCTCTAATTTTGATTTTGGAAATGTGTTCGTCCAAGGAAACGGTACTAATTTTCTTGAAGTTCATGTACCAAGTGATTGGTCCATTCAGGGTCCCTCGGGTCACGCTGCTGGGCTGCCTGGTATGTTAATCCACTAATTTTGATTTTGTAATTGTGCTAAGACTGAGAGATACAGTCGTTTCGCCTCCGTCAGAACCATCTTGTAAGTCTCATCACTACCTCTTTAGAGATTTTTATTCCAGGAGACGGTACTAATTTTCTTGAAGTTCATTAATCCATCCTGGGTGCCTGGGTCACGCCTGTGAGCCACCTGGTATGTCAATCCTCTAGTTTTGATTTTGGAATTGTGTTAAGACTGAAAGCAACAAATTCGCTCCAGCTCCGAGGCCAACAAGAAGGGCTCACCTCACTGGGCCACCTCCACTGGCTCCACATTTAAAGTCTACCGTAACTACATATTCCCCCTAAGTAGCTCCAAAATGATGCGGCTGGGTCAAGAAGCCTACGGTGGAGGAACTCTTTTGTGAAAAGATTGGCTTTAATAGCCTTGATATCCTTCGTTTGTGACTACGGCTATGCCCATGTTTATTCACAACCCCTCCCCCTTTACGTTAAGCGAGCTGTTGACGACCTCGAAGTCTCGTTAGCTAATTATTATTCATATTCCGACCTCAGTGGTTGAAGTATTTTGAATATTTTCAGTCTAATTTTTAACCATGTGGAGCAAGGTTCTTCGTTGGTATCCAATCCCACAGCTTTTTCGGAGCTGACGGGTGCCCGGTTTTTCATGTGGCTGCGGCCATTAACCTCAGCTCCGCCTGCCTGCATTCCCGACCCGTGCAATTGGCCTTCCTGACAATACTTAAATCTTTCCTAAGGAAATTTTTTTGCCTATAAGTTGAGAACAATTCTGGTGATCACTTTTATCATCTGCAACTCGAACGACCACTGCATGATGCCTCACTCGTGTCAGTCGACGATACCTAGTCCCAGCTATAGTTCGTATTTAACTGGTTTCAATATAGCCTTATAGGTGAAAAGCGCGACTCGGTAATGCATGTCAGCCCTGCAAGCCTCGCCAAGTCAGCCAAGATTTCAGTGAAGCTCTCCACTGGTAATCGGCGCACTGAGAGTTGACTCTTGTCAACAGCAGGAAGTCTATAGGCTGTGTCGCTCAAAGCGGGGAGACTTGGCGCTGACCTAACTTACGTGAGCTGGTGCACCTTCCATCGTACAAAGTATACCAGGTGAGCTGTCTATAAAGTCATGGAAAGCCCCCTTAACTTTTCCTTAAATCTCATCGAAATTTATCATCGACTTCGCGATCTTGTTTATACCTCAAAACACCCTCAAGCCTTGGACCATGACAGTCGATAAGGAAGAAGTAGAGAAGCTCAAAGCTAGCCTCTCCACTTAGTCAGAAGTCCTGACACCAGACTCAGAAGGTTACGCAGAAAGTATCAAGAGATGGTCGAGTGCAGCTGAGAAGCCCGCAGTAATTTCCCCTTCTAAACACGGAGAAAATCCAACTCCTCCCAGACTGTTTAACTGAATCTTGTCAGGGCCTGGTCGTTCTTCCTGCAACAGCTGAAGATGTTTCCAAAGCCATTCTCTTCAGCAAAGCCAACAAGCTCGATATAGCTGTCATGGGTGGAGGCCATGGCACCAGCGGAGCAAATTCAACAGATGGAGGTGTCTCCATCAATCTCTCCAAAATGCGTCACGTGTCCGTCGATCCCGAAACCAAGACTATAACTGCCCAAGGAGGATGTCTCTGGGCCGATGTTGACAATGCTGCAGCGGAGCATGATTTGGCGGCCGTCGGGGGAACCGTAAATCACACTGGCATAGGAGGCTTGACTCTCGGCGGGGGATATGGCTACCTGACACCTGCGCACGGAATGGTGGTGGACAACCTTCTCTCGGTTCAACTCGTTCTGGCGGATGGAAGCATCGTCACTGCCTCCAAATCGGAGAACCCTGATCTTTTCTGGGCCTCGAAGGGCGCTGGCATCGGGTTCGGAGTGGCGACTTCCTTCGTCTACCAAGCCTACGAACAGAAAGAGCCTATCTCGGGAGCCTTGTTGGTTTTTCCCAAAACGCAAATTCATGAAGTTTTGGCATTTGGCAACACACTATTGACAGAGAAGAATGGGAAAGCTTTCATGCCGGCAGCATTCGCCGCGCCACCTCCCGCCCTACAGCCTGCGCTCATAGCCGTGGTCTTCTACAATGGCACCGAAGAACAAGGCCGAGAATATTACGAGCCGATTCTCAAACTCGGCCCCTTGGCAGATATGACAGCGGTCGTGCCCTTTCCAAGGATGAATGAGATGCTCAACGGACCTATGTTCCATGGCGTCCGCAGATCAATGAAAGGCTCTGCCTTCCTAGGTCCACTCGACACCAAGTTCGCTGAAGAGATCTTTGAGGACTACGAAGCCTTCATAACGCGAGTCCCAGATGCGATCATGACTCTCGTAGCGTGGGAATTCATGCCTTACAATAAGATCCTTGAGGTACCGCAGACGGCGACAGCTTTTGCAAATCGCGGAGCATACGGCAACCTCCTTTTTGGTCCTGGGTGGACAGATCCAAAAAATGATGACGCATGTAGAGAGTGGACGAGAGTGATGTCGAAGAAGGCGAGGGCGAATCTGGAGAAAGCAAAGGCCAGGGGGACGGATGCTACCACCGAGCAGTCGGTGGGCGAGTACGGAAATTATGATTGTAAGTGATCTTTCTCTGCATGGTTTTTTCTGCATTTTCTGACAATTTATAGCTCTTGGGGAGGGAGGAAAGGTAGTCTTTGGAGTTAATTATCCAAGACTTGTAGAGTTGAAGAAGCGTTATGATCCCGAGAATATCTTTTCAAAGGGGCCGAGTTTGATTGCTTAAGCTGAAACCTTCAATTATAAGGGAAATGATCTCTCTCCCCCCAACCCCAAAAGAAAACCAAATAAGCGCAGTAATTGAAGCTGGCCGTGTCCAAGAAACCCCTTTCAAACCCCCCTTTCTCAACCTTGTATTCGCTCCCCAAAAGAATCCTCTGTGCCCATGGCTCCAACACAGTGCCTGCATCCATCTGCTCCAAGAATTCTTCGCCAAAGATCACGTCGCAAGGAAGGCCAGGTAGAACGTGGAAAGACATTTCAAAGCTGTCAAAGTGGGAGAGCTGGACGGAGGAGATGCAGACTTGTCCAATTGTTTCGACTATCGTCTCGTCGGCGAGCATCACTCGGTTTCGAGTGCTCTCGCTCGTGTCGATCTTGAACCCTCTTCTCCGAGCACATTGCAAAGACATCAAGTCGAGATCAGAGCCAGTATCAGCTCCTGCAACAAGTGACCTCCCATCAGCAACGAAATTAATTCGTTCTCGAGGTGACCCGATCCACTTGAGGACTGGGAGGTTGCCGAAATTGTACGGACAATCTACCAAAAGGTGCTTGTTTTGTGTGAAGAGTTTGAACTTTCGAATGAAGTCCAACCCCAAGATCAGAGGGACAGGACATTTAGCAATAACATCGAACCACCGATTTTCGGTCGATTGGCTATCGCCGAAGATCCTCAACGGCACCAAGGCTCTACCAACGGACTGTATCAACTTCCCGCTGCCCAGCTTAAAGATACTTTTGTCGGCTTCTCCACGCTGAACAAGAATACCATTATCTGCTGCAAAGGTTTCAGTGATTATATCTCTGTCCGATCTGGAATCTGGCCGCGCAAAGCAAGTTGAACCGCCAATTGAACAGCGAAGTGCTTTGCGTGTATTGTTCATCACTTGTGGCTGCGAAGCCTTCGGGAAAGCTGATTGCGTTCCAAACGCCTGAGCGGATGCGTCGTTGGACATGAACAAAGATTGTTCCAATGAAGTTAGGTATGGAACATCTCTGAACATCCGCAGCAGCACTAAACGATTCAGCTCATTGAGCAGTTTTTGTGCTGTAGCTGCAGCATACTCGACCGACTCTCTCACAGTTGGCTTCAAACCCAAGCACTGGACTCTCATCCACCAGATATAATCTAACTGCTCCCTAAAAATTGTTGGATCTGTAAAAAAAAATCTATATTCGACTTGCCGAAGAGCATCTTCCATACGATAGCACACCGATGCGATCAAATCATGAAGATCAGCTGTTCCAATGGATGGCGACTCTAAGAGATACGGGTAGCGATTCAATGTTGAACGGTAGTGGGCTTCTCCATCATTCTTTCCACGAATTCCGAACCGAATTGCGCAACCCAAGCCAGAATTGAAACTGTGATGGCATGTTCGGACCCAAAAGTATTCACAATTTGCTCATGCAACGCAGTAGGAATGCTCCTCTCTAAAATGACACTCCATTTTTGAGGCTCCGATTGAAGTGACCTGTCAAAGAGTAAGGAGATTTGATCTGGAGAGCCGGAAACTTACATTTTTGTGTCTTTCTTCTCCCGCTCTCGATGCCTCGGGATCGTGTATATTTGTGATGTTGGTCCGAAGTTTTAAAAGTGAAAGAAGATTAGGTGACAGCTGTGCGCGGGGCTGACTTCATCAGCCTCATTCTAATCCTACCAATGGTATTCCTCCACCCCGCTTCCAAATTGTCCAAACTCAAAGTTTCATCTTCAAAATGAATAATAATGCCGAATCTTGATGTCGAATTAGCATCCTAACCTGCAAATCCTGCTCGAGGATTTGCACTCGTCGCCTCCAAAATAGCTAACGACAGCGACAAAACGACAACTATCTACCGCCGCTTCGATGAATTATCCGCGCGGAATCTACTTTTCTACCAAGCTGAGCTAGGAGAGCTCGAGGGCCAGCAGAAAGACTATGACGAGGTTGATCGAAATGCGAAGGATCAGGCGAGTATAGAGTGTCAGAGGGACTGGAGCGAGTTCGAGAAACATGCCAATGAGGATGAGAATGGGATGGTGCAAAGAAGAGAGAAGGAGAAGATGGAATTGGCGATGAAGATTAGGGAGAAGTTAGAGAAATATCGTAGGCTATACCAGACGTTTCAGAACCTCCAGTTATTAACGAGATAAACAGATGCAGCACTAGCAGCTCACCAACTCCTACTAAATAGTCAACCACCGTTAAACGGCACCATCAAGGCAATGCGAAATTGGTTCTTCAACAATACAAACGGCAAATCAGGGGAAGACGAGATCCCACAACTCTGGGGAGCAAGTGAAACCATCTTCGATGATTCCCACGACCTCGTCGCTCTGCGAGTCCCAGCTGACCAGGATCGGCTTTCGGAATTCATCCAAAACAACTTTGGAGTCTTGTTTCAGACCAGTGCTCCTGATGATCGTACAATGTATACTTCCGAGCAGTCAATCTCGCGTTTCGTTGCGATATTCAGTACCATACTTGCGGCTGTGCTTTTGTTCGGGGCGATCATCTCGTTGTATATTGTACAGAATAAACACGCTTTGCTGGGCATGCTAAGTGGATGGACAGTACTATTCGCAGCTTTCGTAGGACTGTTGACGAACGCTCGACGAGACCAGATTTTTGGTGCAACAGCGGCATATGCAGCGGTACTGGTCGTCTTCATAAGTGGCAATCTAGGAGCAGCACCCTCGACAACAGGGACTTGTATTTGTACGCCTGGATAATGTTATCTACAGTAAAACGGGAATAAAACGTACTCATTCAAAGATTCTATACTGCTTGAAATCCCAGAATGCTACCAATGTAGTCTTTAACGCCCAACGTAGCCCATGACAACAGTATCTACACATTTTTGTTCGTACATTCATGGGCTCGTGAATGCTGAATCGATTGCCTCGCCTTCTTCAGGCGTGATTGACATGTCCAACATATCCATTGCACATTGGGCAACGTCGGCACCGATTCCTGCTTCCAGAACCAGATTATCATCCGAGAAGCTTAGTCTCGAGAGGCATAAGAGATGTTTCTGCGAGCCGCCTGGGACTACGGCCAGTTTCTTCTGCATATCAATGATATTGTCGTATCGCGTAACAAGATGATATAATAGCCGTACTGCAAGACTTATCGTACGTGAGCTGTTTTTGAATTAGCCGATGACCATGCAACACTTGCTTCTAGCATACCTTTCCTCATGCTGAGGTTGAAAATCATACAGAACGTCTAGCTCGTCACTTATAAGGCTGACGAGTCGCCCAATGAGCAGTGGATGTATTGCCACAGCCTTGCTAGCAAATGGAGAGCGAGTCATGCTTGTCAGCAGCTGCAGGATTTGGATTCGTATGTTCGATAGAACAGCAAGATCAAATTTGTCATTGCTCATCGGTAAATATGGTACCTCGTAAAGAATATAAGAGAAACGATCCAGAATCCAGCTGATTTGACGATCTTGAGGATACTCAACAGGTATAGCCCCGAAGGAGTCTCGAAATACACTAGTTGAGAGTAGCTGTAGCATGATCTCGTAATCTGCTTGCTGTTGATTCGTGCTAAGCATGATAAGCATGAAATCATACCGAAACAGCTTCCAGAATCGTGTGATATGTTCGAGATTGGATGTACATCCCTGTGCGATGAGATACAGAAGAGACATGCAAGCGCCTACATCGATGTCGTTCTCGAATTCCTCGGCTGGTTGACTTTGAAATCTTGGTATTGCTACTAGATCAGCAGTGAGCTGCGTGACCGGAACAAGTGAGTCGATAATATGAGGGGCTATCAATGAGGTCTTTAGCTCCAAAGCAAATGAAAGCATGTCTATGAATAGAAATATTGGTTTGTACTACCACAGAGGTCAGCAAAAGTGCAGGGCATATTTCGGCGACGTACGTATTTTTCTTCTAGACAGCTCTTCCAGATGGAGACCAGCAGCTCGCAAAAATCTATAGGAAGATCTTTCGAAGATTTCTTGACTCCTAACTCTGGTATCCGCCCAAGTATGATCGACTGGAAGGACTCATTGGGAGTAGATGGCAAAGAGTGTTTACCCAGCTCCTCTAATGTCCGAAGATGGTTTGCATCAGCTCGATGATCTAGCATAGTCCCAATGAACTATATTGTCAGCTGTTTTGATTTCAGAACTGGGTTGATAGTCTCACATCGAATCTTTCATCTTGTATCTGCAGACTTGCGATGATGGCCTCGTCAAGAACAGTAGCCTTCGGATCTGGCACCAAAGTAGATGGGTCCTCTGTCTGAGTAACTTCTAATGCACCAGCAGGACTCTCAACAACTTTCCGTTTTCGTTTTCCTGGTTTGGAAGGAGAGCCAATGTTTCGTTTCTGAAATTTCGAGGGGGAGATCTTTGACGGTGAGAGAAGCTCAATCTCATCGTCATCAAAGCCATCCCTATGTGCAAAGGTCTTTTTCTTTTTGGGCGTCGTCACCGCACTTGGGCCGTCTTTCTTTTCCGCTGCTTTTTGTCTGTTCAGCCTTCGAACCCGCTCGGATTCTTCTGCCAAATCCTGCTTTATGAAATCGCGCTCGGTAGCAGCATTCTTCTCCGCAATGCGGGCCGCCTCTAGGGCCTTCTGCTGCTTCGCCAGCCTGTCCTCATTGAGCTTCCGAAGAGCAGCCACTTCCCTCTCGTGTTCCTTTGCCGTTTTCTCTTGTTTGCTCCGGACAATCGCAATTTCGCCAGCCTTGGCATTGATGTCCTCTTTGAGTGCATTTCGCTCTTTAAGCAGCTGCAAATTATGAGATCAAGTTAATAATTAGACTCGGCAACATTACCTCCTCAATTTGTCTCTGCAAGCTCAATACATCGGGTACTTGAGCTTCCTCGCCCCCCTGATGCACGGGGCGTATGTTTTGGACAATCGGCACCGGTGGCACTCGACTCGGCTCATTGAACTTGGGAGGTGGATTATATCGTTGTCTGCTTGCCAAGCTGGAATTGCTGCCTGCCCCATACCTCTGCTGTCGAAACTGGTCGTGTTGAGTTGCTGGCCCCGGAACATTTTGACGAAGACTGGGAACGATGACTGGCGTACTTCTTGACTCATCAATTACAACGGCATCGTCGAAGTCCTCCTCCTGAAACTCGTCATCACCATAGTCCGAGGAGGGAGCCGCCTTCACTCGTTGGGCCTGTGTAGCTTGGATGGCATTGTTCTCGAGTTCTATAAGGGTGTCGTGGGCAAGGGCGTCTAGATCATCGTCGCCATAATTGCTCCCTCCATCGTCGTGACCGGCCATCCCATAAAGTCGTCATCGGGCACTCATTGATTCAGTGGCTGTCTATTGAGATGGTCAACCTCAAAATCGGCCGACGCGTTTAATGCACCAGAAGCGTGTTTCTGCCGCGCAGGCGGTGTAGGGTCTTTTAGGGCCAGCCACTCGGGGTCGGAGTAAAAATGTTCCGCCCGACATGGGACTTTCCAGACTTTCCGGTCCCTTTCTTAGGAAAGATGAATAATTCTTGAAACTTATAGATAATATATAGAAGCCATAGCAAGATAAAAGAGAACTCTTAGATAGTGGTAGTATGAAGTCAAGCTGACGCCAAATAAACTCTGCCGCACTCGGGCTTTCACCGCAAGCTTCACAAGCTTCCAAGCCCCCTAAGGAAATCGACCAGGTTTCCAAGGATACGTCAGACAAAGCTCAGCAGCACAACTTTGCGCCGCGACCTTCCATCGACCACGGAAATCCGACTGCAAAGTCTCACTCGTGTCTCCAAAGGTCTCTTCTCGCCATTCACACCCGCCAGAAATCCCAAGTCGACTACATGAGCGTGCACGAGAGCGCGTAGGAACTTCCCCACTCGGTCTTGGCATTTCAGACTCTGCACCTCAAGTCTCCAGCGGAACGCGCAGGAATAATTTGTTTCTCTTTCAAAATAAGAACAGAACTTTGCAATGGCGAAACCACGCCGTGGGGTCAAATTTAACCATCGCAATGGGAGCGGTAGTGGGGCAGATGGGAGAAGGAGCAGCTTCTCCGACATCAGCGAGGTCGCCTCGGAGCCAGGTTCTCCTTTGAAAGCAGCAAATGGAGATGCTGTGTCAGATGTATGGTATTCAGTCTATGGAGCTCTGTATCTCTGCTAACTCTTGCCTAGGCGCAACAAATCCAAGCCTCCGAATATGAAAAGAAGAAACAGACGTTTATCACCCGGTCAATATGGACATTCGTTATGATAGGCGGCTTTTTCGGAGCAATGTTTGCGGGACATATCTACATAATAGCGATCGTTACTGCTGTTCAGATCGTGTCGTTCAAGGAAGTTATTGCTATTGCGAACGTTCCCAGTCGAGCCCGGCGACTACGATTCACAAAGGCTCTGAATTGGTATTGGCTGGCGACAACGATGTACTTCTTGTACGGCGAGAGTGTGATCTATTACTTTAAGCACATCGTGCTAGTCGACAAAGTGCTTTTACCATTTGCGACACATCACCGATTTATCAGCTTCGTGCTGTATGTTATAGGTACTTGACACCATCTGGCAGATTGATACTCGAGGCTAACAAGTTCTAGGATTCGTTTTCTTCGTTGCCTCCTTACAAGCGGGTCACTACCGATTCCAGTTTACTCAATTTGCATGGACACACATGGCTCTTTACCTTATTGTGGTCCAGGCGCACTTTATCATGAATAACGTCTTTGAAGGAATGATTTGGTTCTTCCTGCCTGTCTCCCTGGTCATTTGCAACGATATCTTTGCTTATATTTGTGGCATCACATTTGGCCGTACACAACTCATCAAACTCTCTCCAAAGAAGACCGTGGAAGGATTTGTTGGAGCTTGGATTCTTACCATCATCTTCGGAGTCGGCATGACTAACGTTCTGATGCGGTACAAATACTTTATATGTCCAGTCAATGTAAGAGGACTGCCCTTACCCCATATTGGTTTTCTAACAATGGCTAGGACCTTGGTGCAAATATTTTCACTGGCCTTGAGTGTATACCCAACCCTGTCTTCATACCTCACCTCTACCACCTTCCAATCTGGTTTCCGCACATGAAGTCCTTTTACATGGCGCCAATGCAGATTCACATTCTCGTATTTGGAACGTTCGCCTCACTTATTGCTCCATTCGGTGGCTTCTTTGCCTCTGGCCTCAAACGTACTTTCAAGATCAAAGACTTTGGCGACTCTATTCCGGGGCATGGCGGAATTACGGATCGTATGGACTGCCAATTTATCATGGGATTCTTTGCATATATGTACTACCACAGCTTCATTGCGGTTTACAAGGTCTCCCTTGGTGGAGTGATCGAGACGGCTATCACAGGACTTACCTTTGAAGAGCAGATGGAGCTTGTCAAGGGGATCAGCAAACATCTCCATAACCAAGATGTCATTCCTGAAGGCGTAAGTCTCGTTCCTCTACCATGCACCTTAACTAGCACTAATGCTCTTCCAGGTCTTGGATTGCCTGAATCTCGCAGTGAAGAGGAGATGAGCAAAAGTTTTTGTTTACGAGTGATGATTTCAAACGTTCCTGGGTCTCCCTGTATATTACCTTCTAATTTGTCCATATGTTCACCAATGGTTTGGAATATTCTTTGGTGCCAATGGAGGTAAGTAAATAAGGACTGCAGTCTTCAAAGACTCTTGCGAAAGGCACATGGGGGGTGTAAACGCCTTCTCGTACTCAGCATTCATTGGAGTATGGCATAGCTATGAAGGCGCAATAGCGATGAAATTACTGCAGTTCAGTACTAAGCAAACTCCAAAACTTCACTCGACTAGACCGGGCCCTGTTGCCCTAATCACCAATCACTCTGACAAGATTGGGCTCGGCAAGTGATGAGTGCTCAACAGAGGGGAGAATATCCATCGATTTGCAGCTGCAATAAGGAATAATCGTGGAGATATTTTGTTTAGAGTGCAAGCCCTGGGCGTGTAATCACTCTTCCCTTGCGACAGCCGTACGAGATGCCATTCCTGGTAGGTGGTTCCTTCCCTCACTTGGCCATGAACTTTTGTAATTCCTACCCCAAAAGAAAACATCACATCGTCCCTCCATCTCGCACCACTTTCCTTCGCTGTACCGTCAATATCTACGCAAGCCAGTGATATAAAGTCGATATGTTCCAATATCTTACATTTGCTCTCGTTTTCATGGGATCGCTAGCTGCGCCAAATCTTCCGCCCATTCATTACACAATCTCGAGACGCGGCGGCAGCTTCACAGCACCTGATATCTCAAATTTGACGTATCTTCTGGAGCAGCTGCAAGTGGTGGAATTTCGATTCAATGCCACAACCCGCGCCTTCGTTGAAAACAAGGTGGTGCGTAAGCCAAGGCGTCTACATGGTACACAAGCCTCATCAACTTTACTCGGAGACGTCGGCCGAGAAGGCAATTGGTTTGCTAGCTTGCATATTGGGGATCCTGTACAAGATGTCGATATGGACCTTGATATGTTGACCGCCGACTGGTACATCTTCTCTACCAGCAGTGGGACTGGATCTTTCTATCTCGACTTTAACAGCAAGACATATAGTAAGCCGTTCTTGTCTTTTTGTGCATTCCGCAATAACAGTTTGGAGTTGAGGCAGAGACACCACTGCCTTTCCCCACCTGTCGTGAGCCAAAGGACATCGTTCATCTACCAAGCATCAAACGATCTATTCCTATCTCTTTTGCACTTTGCAGGCCAGCAAAACAATGGATCCGCACCCTCTTGCCCTCAGGGGCATATTTAGGCCTAGCCCCTTCTACAGCTCTCAGCCAGACGAAAACAGCCTCCTTGATGACACAATTGGTTGAGAATAATATCATTGATAATCAGGTTTGGTCACTCGTCTTGATAAATGGCAAGGATGGAATATTCAGCATTGGAGGGACATCGGCTCCATCACTTCGGAGGGCAGCAATCGAGACCGACGATGAGTTGATCCGCTCTCGAACACCTGAGATGAAACGAGATGGGCTTGTGGTGTCCAGAACCGCCACTGAAATAGAAACGGAAGCGGTACTCTCATCTACCGAGTGGAAATGGAGCAAGGTGCAAGGAGCGGAGGGGTGGTGGCAGATTCTGATGAGAGGTATTTGGGTAGACGGAGTCAAAGCCCTCGAAAACCAGCCAATTGTGCTGGATGTGAGTACTCTTCCACATTGTATATTATCGTGGCCTAACGCTCCAGAGATTAATACACCTTTCATCCTTGCACCTCCAATCGCAGCGAGGGCATTTTACTTCTCCATCTCCGGGAGCAGGCAATTACCTCCTCCCTATGATCAGTTCCATGCATACCCATGTTTCAACCCACCAAAAATACATTTCGAGTTCGCGGGTTGGAATGAGGAGGTCTTTAAAGGTAAAAGGGACAAGGGAACTTTTTCACCAGGAGGGAGATTCTCATTGGGACGCATGGCCGCTGGAAGTGGTTACTGCGTGGGGATTGTTGTTGAGTCGAGGATGGGTAAGGGAATACCTCTTGGGGCCGAGAAAGGCAATATTGGGCCTAGAACACCTATGGAAGGAGCGAATGGGCTGGAAGATGTCTGGATCGTTGGAGAGCCGTTCTTCCGGGATGTCCAATTTGCATTTGATGTAAGGTTCCTAATCCCGGCAGATCTAAGGGAGGTGCTGACAGACTGCTAGTGGAAGGAGAAGAAGGTTGGCATGCAAAGAGTTTGAAGACGTCGCTTTGAAACGGTCTTCTGTGTCGATAGAAAGAAGAACATCTGAGTCTAATTGAAGCAAGATTAGTTACAAGTTTACGGAGTCACGGATGGCGGTCAAATACATCTGGTTTTCTTTTTATGTATTCTTATTAGGAGCAAGGTCTCAGTCATTCTAAATACATGAAACAGGGTATCTCACCACCCCATGAACGCCAACCGAAGCAACAAATGCAAATGCAAAACTCATAATCACGCCTCAAGCTGGCATTCACTCAACGGCTGGCTCCCCATGCATACGGACTCTGTAAATGCAAGTATATCCCACCTTTTCTCCTCCCCAATTGCTCTTGGAGCGTACAATGATCTTGTTCGTCGAAGCACCAAGAGCCTTCATATCAAGCTGCACCGGGAAGGACTGAACATTTTGACTCGATTCTAGGTCGTATGAGAAGGCAGCAATGCGGACCCAGCCAGATGGTAACGTCAGGTCAGAATCGACGCCAAAGAGATCATCTGATACTGCCTTTACGCTGTTGTAAGTAATGGATGTGATATCGACCAAGGCGAAAAGCTCCATGTCTCTGGGGGCCGCTCCTGGCTGAAGTGCTGCCGACGGAGAAATGTGCTCAACGACAACTTGATCGGGGTAGATAGAATTGGCCATGATGACACCGAGACTGGTGCCGAAGCCGTCTGCCTCGTTGGAGGGAGAACACCAGCAGTCGCCATGCTCCTCCCATCTCATGAGGGCAGTCTCTGGAGGGTTGGGTGCCGGAACGGGATTTCGCATCATAGCTCTCATCCATCGATTTCCGAACCAGACATCTTGACTGGGAAAGACGTAATTTGGAGAAGTAATGTGAGGATCGATGACGGCGCCAGTGCCCTTGGAGAAGTGGTTGACGCGAGTAAGGCCATAATTCACCCCTTGTTGAAGGTTCGATCTGGCGAGGGCTTCAAGTTGTGCATGTGGTAAGAGTTTCCTAACGACTTCTTCGGCAATGGCCTTGACCTCTCTTGCGGTAAGGCCGGCGGGATCTTGCTGAAGTTTTTGAATTTGACGTGTGGCATTTTCCAGCTTCTTCGTCATCTGATTCATTTCCTGTTTGATGTCCTTTTGATTGTCATCCCAGTTTTGACGAATCATTTGAAGGATCTCAGGTTTGGAGGCGACATGGTTTTCTTCCAAGAGTTGAGGAAATTTTGTGGTGAGCTCATCCCCGAGTACCGTTGTCATCTTTGCTTGGTTGGTTCTCATAAATCTCTCGTACTCTTTTCCGGCAATCCGTTCCACGTCTTTGACAGAAAGACCGGTGCCTGGTGATGTGCTTTTACCATCGGATTCGTAAGAAATTAAAGTCTGGTCCGAACGGATCTTATCCTGCAGAGCATGCCAAAAGTCGTCAGGAATGATGAGATTTCCGTACTTGTCCTTCTTAACAACCAGAGCATCAGGAAGCAATTTCTCGAGTTTGGCGAACGTTTTCGGGTCAATCTCTGGATTAGTCTTGGTCCTAGCAATCTGATATTCAAGGCGATTCAAACGTCGATGGATGTCTTTAATCTCAGGAGGACTGAAGTTATCAAAGGGGTGTGCGAATGAATACGGGATAAACTGGCCAATATTATGGGTAAGATCCAAGCCATAGAACTGGACATCGGCGTTCCACAATGCAGTGATGATGGCGGACCCGAGCATGACAACGAGGACCAAAACTCCAAGTTCCTTGCCGATGGCGGTGAAGCTGTGAAACGCGGTCAATTTAAGAATAAGCAATTAACACGGTGAACTCACAATTTATGGAACGACCAAGCCCATTGAAGGAAAGTCGAAAACCAGGCTAGGGAGAGCTCTCTGGTGTTCCAGATGTCTGCGATTGTTGCCTGAACATCTGCAACTCGGGCTTCAACAAGACGACGACGTGCCAAAGTTTGGAGTTCTTGGCGCATGGCAGCTTCCTCCCGCTCAATTCTTGCGTCGATGCTTTCAGGAAAAGGATCCGATGCAATCGACTCGCGCTCCTCAGGAATATCTTTCAACTCGGGAGAATCTTGGACAACCGATTCATCAATCGCCGCACTGTTGAAAATGCCACTCTCATGGTGGAAGCTACGGTTTGCAGATGAGAGAGCAGGGGTGCTGCCACGGCTCTGTCTCCCTCCGCGTCGTACAGGTGTTTGGGTGTCAGCTCCTTCACATATGGTCAGCAAGGTCCAATTTTCTTGCGGCAAGAACTTACTGTCTGTTGTCTCTTGGACGGGCTTGAGGATTTCGCCAAGGACACTGTTAAGTTGCTCGCCAACCTGAGGTCCAGCTGCTCTTGCAGGTTCTGGGACTGTGTTTGTGCCATAGGCGGTGCTTGTACGAAGGCCAACAGCTGGCAGAGGGGCATTGACAGTGCTACCAGCTCGGCGAGAAGCACGTCTCGGGGTCGCAGGGATATCAGCGGTTGAAATAGCGGGGGAAGCGCCTCGACTACTGGCTTGCCTACTGGTGGCACGAGTGCTACGCCTGGTTGACATGGTCGTAGAGGCTCGAAAATGGAGAGATCGGAAAGGGAGAATTGGAGTAGGGTTGATGTAAGTGGTTTGCGAAATGCTGAAAGCTGGATTCGATTCGACTGGGTTTCGAGGTCTATTAGGTATGGTTAGCAAAGGTTATACCAAGTAAACCACAGCTTCAGCTTATGAATTCTCAAGTTCTCGGAGAACGCTGTCGATGAAAAAAGAAAGGTTGAAGGAGGAAGAAGAGGAGGAACAGAAAAAAATCTTTAAGAAAGGGTTTTATGCGCAGAGAAATCATTGTGTGAAGGTTCGACTAACTTACTATTGTCCTGAAGCTATTCACAGTTGCTCCACAATAGCCAACAATAGCAAGACCCCAAACCACAATACAAAGCAGAATTACAATCCAAAAATCAAAACTACGCGTCCCAACCGGAGGCCCCAACTATTGTGCCAGCTTTATGTCACAATCCTTTCGTGTGCGGCGTTATTGCGATTGTTTTCAGCGGTGGTGGTGCAGATGGCCTCGAGTCGCAGGACGAGGGCGCGACAGGTTCTGGACAATGGGAGGCCATTTATTGGTATTGACACACATTTACCTCAGTAGCAACAGTAGTAAATTCCTGAGGGAGCTCGGTAATGTTAATAATGGGCGAGGGGAGGAGCGTTTTCATCTTGCGCAAATCCGAATGTGGATTGTTTTCATTCCAAGATGGCCTCTGCGACGCGAGGAGCTTCTTCCCTGCTGCTGGTGGCTGGTGGCTGGTGGTGGTGGCGTCGATGAGGCTGGTGAGGCAAGTGCAGACGAGGCTGAGGCTTAAATTTTGTGCGGGCGGCTGGCCATGTCATTTCATTTCATGCACACTTCTCTTTGCTTTTTCAGTACGTTCAAGGCGAGATCTGACATCGACATCTACAAAAGCAATGATACCCTGTTGACATCAATTGTATCCGCTCCTCTGATGATTGTCTCCCCGAGACCTGATGCAATGGCACCCCATGCGCACCAATCTGCTGGGAGCCGGAAAACAGCTGTTCTTTTTTAGGGAGGTTGTTGGGTAAATCCGTGCCCCTCGCCCCTCCCCCACCCTTCCTTGTATTTCTGGTCTCGTAAATTAAGGTTACACCCAACATCAACCCTTTGAAGTTTCTCTCCAGGTCAATCAATCACTCTTTTCCAAACAAGATGGCAGTTGGAACTGTCCTTATCACCGGGTGAGTGTATTATATTATTCCGGGGTAGCTTGAAGCTATCCCACACCCGTCCACTTGAAGTGCCTGACCCCTGATTTGCCCCGCCTTCTATGCGCCAAAGTGTTCTAGAGCTCATACTGACATCTACTGGTCCAGAGGAACCGGTTATATCGGCTCATTCACCGCTCTCGCCCTTCTCGAACATGGCTACAAAGTTGTGATCGTCGACAGCCTCTACAATTCTTCGAAAGTCTCACTCGACCGCATCGAGCTGCTCTGCGGCAAGCGACCAGACTTCTATCAGGTTGACATCACAGATGAAGAGGCATTGGACAAGGTCTTTGCGGCGCATCCCAACATTGACAGCGTTATCCACTTTGCTGCTTTGAAGGTAACGCCGGCGCAAGAGATCAGATGAAAAGATGCTCACTTGTTCATCCTAGGCGGTCGGGGAATCCTCCGAGATTCCTCTCGAATACTACCGTGTGAATGTTGGCGGAACCATCACTCTGCTCCGGTGCATGACCAAGCACAATGTTCCCAATATCGTCTTCTCCTCCTCCGCGACTGTTTACGGTGATGCGACTCGATTTCCCAACATGATTCCTATCCCCGAGCACTGCCCAATTGGTCCAACCAACCCATACGGACGCACCAAGAGCACAATCGAATTGATAATTACCGATCACATCGAAGCTCAGCGTACCAATGCCAAGAAGGAGGGCAAGCCATTTGAGCAATGGAACGGTGCTCTATTGAGATACTTCAACCCAGCTGGATCACACCCCAGCGGAATAATGGGCGAGGATCCTCTCGGTGTACCATTCAACCTGCTCCCATTGTTGGGTCAAGTAGCCACAGGGCAAAGAGAGAAGTTGCTTGTTTTTGGCGATGGTAAGAAAACACCTCAAGCATACATGATACGGAGCTGACCCATCTAGATTATCCATCTAGAGATGGTACCGCCATCCGCGACTACATCCACGTCGTCGATCTCGCCAAGGGCCATCTTGCAGCTTTGAACCACCTCCGGGAGAAGAAGCCCGGTGTCCGAGCTTGGAACTTGGGCTCCGGACGTGGATGCACCGTCTTCGAGATGATTAACGCATTCAGTAAAGTTGTCGGCCACCCCCTGAAATACGAAGTCGTCGGACGACGAGCAGGTGATGTCTTGGATCTCACTGCGAATCCGGCGCGTGCAAACGAGGAGTTGGGTTGGAAGACAGAGCTTACCCTAGAGGATGCTTGCAGCGATCTCTGGAGATGGGTCAGCAACAACCCACGGGGTTACCGTCAAGATGCTCCAGAGGCATTGATTAAAACTGTTAAGGAAAGCCAGAAATAAATCCGACAACATTTCAGTACTTCCCCTAGGCATCTTCCTCTTCAGCCATGCATATATTACAAAAATTCCATGATAGAGATAATTCTGCTTTATTTCCTCGCTATACCAAATCTACGGCTTCAACAACAACTTTCCTGTGGTCGCTCTTCCCTCCAAATCTGTGTGTGCCTTCGCAACATCCTTTAGAGGATATGTGTGGTGAATCCTAACATTCAGCTTATCTTTGACGATAAAGTCGAAAAGCTCCGCAGTGTACTTCTCAAACTCCTCTCGCGTGTAGATGTAGTTGAAGAGTGTCGGTCTTAGTACCTTCACATTCTTCGCCGACAACCTCGCAATCGCCAACGGAGGTACAGGACCAGACTAGAACCAGTTAGCCAATGCACAGCTTCCACCTTTCACTACTCACCGAATTCCCAAAAGAAACCACCGACCCTTTCCTAGCCACAACCTCGAGATCATTCTCAAACTGATCCTTCCCCGTACTATCGAACACCACAATAACTCCCTGACCTCCCGTAATCTCCTTCACCCTACCCACGAAATCTTTCTCCTCCTTATAATTGATCATAAACTCAGCGCCATTCTTCTTAGCTAGCTCGATCTTCTCACTCGTGCTCGCGGTACCGATGATCCTCGCACCTACAGCTTTCAACAGCTGGCAAAGCCAAAGCCCCACTCCACCAGCTGCAGCATGAACGAGGACCCAATCTCCCTTCTTCACCAAGTGTGCTTCCCGAATCAAAGTCAGGGCCGTGAGACCTTGGAGCATAGAAGCAGCAGCGATTCCAGGGCCGATGGAAGAGGGCACGATATGGGTCTTCTCGGCCGGCACAGCGGTGTATTCTGCGTAAGCAGAGGTACCCATCCAGACAACGCGATCGCCGGGCTTGAAGTTGTACATTTCGCCTGAGGGGCCTAGGGAGACGATTGTGCCCTCTGCTTCGCGGCCCAGGATCTCGGGTTTAGGGGAGGGGTAGAGGCCGGTTCGGAAATAGCTGCATGGTTTTTGTCAGACTGCTGAGTTTGAAGGGAAGGAAGGGGGGGAGTTTTACGTGTCGATATAATTGATACCGATGAAGTCGTTCTTAACAAGAACTTGACCCTCCTTCGGCGTTGGAACTGGCAGGTCGGTCCTATATTGCAGCACCTCCACACCCCCCGTCTTCTCGATGAGAACACCGCTCATGGTTTTGGGGATTGAGGTCGCCATTGTGCGTGAGAAGTGGTTGTTGAGTTGTTTGAGTCGAAGAGTGGGTTGAGATCTCGAGATCAGAAGTCGGGTTACGTATCTTACAGACATGCAGTTTGCAGTTTCGACGTCGAGTTATTTGGAAGAAGTGGAAGATTAAATGGCTCGGAAAATGTTTTGAGGGAAAACAGGAGGCTCACATTGCGTGACCCGGGAATTACTGAATTGCTTAGCAATCCCCGTAGAATTTGGAAGGTATTAACCATGACGTTCTGCGGGTGAGGGGTCGCATTTTCGATTGCCCCTCTTTTGAATGCCGTGCCAGTTCCCGCCAAAGGGACCCCGCGTCGTTGCTGACAGGGGTATTGGCTCAGGGGTGGAAATAGCTTCAACTTTATGTTTATGCATAAAAAATTTGATTACCTATCTTTCTCTTTACAAAATGCGATTTTTGTTGAACACACTACTCTTGGATTCACATATGATAGAGCTGAAGACCATTGGACCAGAAAACTGTTCTCGGAAAGTTAAGACCGTGCCTATTCTTTAGCCTATAAGGTGTGTGAATGTTTCCCTATCTAGACAGCTTAGCTACAACACATTTTTTTGTTGCTCAAGAGCTCAACCGTTATTGATAACTCTGTGGGAAGCACTTTTGTCATGACATCTATTCCCAAAAATGTGTAGAGAAGATAATATAAACAATGTTCCTCGTTCCACTAACCCATTTCTGCTCACTTGCTTCTCATCAGTTACAAACATCATTTTTCAGTAGCAGTAGAGCTTAGGCTTCTCTTTAGCCTGAGCTTAATGCAGTGTGATCCATTCCCACAAACTAAAATCCTAGACTTCATAGCAACACTGGTCGCCATCTTCACTACCAAAGAAGTCCTGCTAATGCTTAATCCAGCTGTTTAGCTTCAAGATCCGCCACCACGGAGCTTGAATGAGCAACAACCTCATCTATACTCGGAATTAAGCGGCAGTAGCAATCAAGCTTGCAGCAGTAGAGATGGAGTCCAGGATACTCGACGAGTATCTCCACTTGTGTGTGTTAGCCCCAGGGCGGTTGGGCTAGTACAGTGATACGTAACAAGACCGTGCGAGGTTCACAATCCTTGCCTTCGAGGGAAAGATTGTCTCTATGATTTGATGCAAATCGTCTCCATGTCCAGAGTGCCCTAGGAACTTTTGAGAAATACTGTGGTCTCTCTAGTCAGATAGCAGCCGCGTCCCTCTTCTGAATTCTCTGTGAAGTAGTAGCATTCATGATGCCTGGAAGTGGTCCGTTGTAAAGCCCGGTTGAAAACAGCGAGTGGATTCTATATCGCTCCTAATTGGTATCTAAACATCACACTCGTAATTTTATGACCCATGCATAATCTCCAGAAACTCCATGCGCATGCCCACCGTAAATCCTTAAATTAAACACCGCCTAGATTCTTGAGGATCTTGGCAACACTCCGAACTCCGTGCAGAGCGTTCTCATCCGGCCCCTGTCCTGGGACCCACGTAGCATGTGCAAAGTCAATGACCTTGACAACGTATATCTTCGGGCCAACGACATCCTCGTCGTCTTCCTCTGAGCTCTCACCGTCCCCGTTCACCAACGTCGCTGGAGACCTGCTAGCTTCTTCCATTGCCAACCTCAAGGCTGCTCCATCGCCCTCGAAAACGAAGAGCAAACTTGCAGAGAACATGCGACTCTCCTGATTCTCTAAAACCTGCCGGATCCTCGTGACATCCGCAAGAAACGCTTGCGCCACCAATTTCCCCAGTTCCTCATCGATACCAGCCGACTCGGAAAATATGAAGTTCCTAAATGCCTCATAAACGTTCCCTTTGTGAATAGAAAAGCGGCCGTAATTCTTGTCGTAGATTTTATATCCCTCTTCGTCTATGTCTAGCCCCGTTGCGCCATGACCTTGCCAAACCCTCATGCCAGCGACTCTGAAGCCAAGGTCTTTATGCGTAGTTTCCTCTGTGACTTTATCGAAGCGGATCTTCTTCTCTTCTGCTGCATCATCTGCCCATAACCGGACCCCCAGCTTCACATCCATAATATTCGGCTTGACGAAACCGTGCGCAGCGTTCTCGAGCACAACTGCCAGGTTTGTCTCTATTCTCTTGCCTGTCTTGACCGGGACAACGACTTCAGGTCGGGTGTGCTTTGCAATCAGGTCAGCACCCACTTCCTCGATCGTCTTCCCATTTTGTGATCCGTCAAGGGTCAAGGTGCCCATATAGGTGGGCATGTACTCGGCGAATTCGGGATGTGAGGTAATGGAGGACTCGTAGAACGCCACTTCAGCTGCGGTACAAGGCTTGATAAATAGCTCGCCGTCGACATCTGAAAGGGTGCCATCACTAGTCGCGGGTCAGCTATCCACTCTTGTCTCTTAATGATTTGCGCAACATACTGCCCTGCGACGGCATAGTTGTAGTCGATCAGGTCTGCGCGCGAGGGCAGAGCTCTGGCCATTTTAAAGACTGGACTGGAGTCGCAAATGCTATGACTCTATCATGATGGGAAGAAGAAGTATTAGAGAGGAAGTGAAAAGCGCACAGTTTGCGCAAATTATTTGCTGGAAAAAGAAAGGGAGATATGGGGGGCGCAACAAGGCTGTGTCAAAAGGAAGAATGGGCGTCTGCAAGTGTCGTGGCTTCAATGAGCAACGAGTTCGCAAATCGCAACCCGCGCGCGTTTTCCTAGTTCGAGGCGTGAATCAAGGGGCCGGCCGAGATTTAGCGTCTATCTCCGGGCACTACCCTTGCCGAGAAACCCCAATCAACAGGCGGTGAGAGAAGGCACAGAGAAGGCGCCACCCGAGAGCGAAGCCTGACGGCGATTCTCTCCGTACTGTGATCAACTCCCAACCACTACCTAGGTAAACTCTCAAATCCTGTATGCACCGCGCCACGAACAACGACTACATCGTGACACTGACTGCAGCGGGCTCTCACACTGGCTGACGGAACGTGATCCGAGCGTAAGCAAAGGAACGAGCTGAGGATCAGCTAAATCTATTCAACTTACTCGCGCCAAAGGCCCAGCTCAAAGACCACGGCCGCGGCCAAGGACTTCCCCGCAATACCTTAACCTTATCTCCACGTTCCCGCGCTGAGGCAATCGAGGCAAGTTGCACTGTTTGTTTCCGTAAACAACAAGCAGTCAAAGACAAACGGAAAAAGGCTGCTTTTCGACCATCAAACTTCCTCCCACGAGCGGACCAGGTAAGTTGGCACTTCCCGGACGTGCCCTCTCTCTTTACGAGTAATACCTTCATTGCCTTCGAGACTTTGATCATCTGGTCGGTATCCCTTGATCGCATCAAGTTGTCTCACCAGAAGGAGTCAACTTCATCACACGCGCAATTTCTCCCTTTTTTCGGTTGCACTTCTCATCACTTTTCACCTTCTGCAAGTCTTCACGTTACCAACACCTAATTCTTATATTTCGACACAAATTTACTTCCCAATTCAGTCGCGCACTTCAACATCATCGGCACAGCCTTGCTCAAGCTCGCCTCGCCATCCCTCATCCAATCACTTCCACAGATCTCCCTGCGTCAAACCACCACGTCGTACTCGAGGCGATTTCTGTTCCACCTAGTATTCAACTGACCAATTCAGCTTCGATAGATTCAGGAATCCTTGCAGCCATGGCCGAACATCACGAGAAGAAGCTCTCCAGGGGCGTCAGCCAGGTCGATCTTGCCGCCGCTCTCACCTCGCTACCGCAGGAACAAGACACCATAGGCAGATATACCCAGGAGCAGCTACTCGCTTTGCGACCGAAGGACGACAAGAAGAATGGCGTACATCCCGAGGTTGCTAGAACTGGCTCGCCTCCACTTGAAGGAGTAATGACACCACCTGATTTGGCTGCTCCAGCGCCTCCACCCCCAACGCCCGCTTCTCCTGGAACTCCGCCTGTCCCCAATGAAGGTATTTTGAGGGAGCAACCCAATGGTTATGCACCACTTGTTGCAGAAGGAGAGCAGAAGAAGAAAAAGAAGAAAAAGAAGAGCAGTGGCAAGAATAAGAAACCCCCTGTCACGGGATTCGAAGGTTGGTCTTTCTGTCCAGGATGAGAACGCTCAATACTGAAAGATTCTCAGAATTCTACGCCGACCCCCCTATCACCCCAGATGAGCACGAGGAAGAGGAAGATCTGTATGACGAGTGAGTACCCCCCAGTAATTACAGACGACTTCTAACAGACTACAGATCTCGACCATTTGCGGAGTGAGTCCTTCACTTTAACGTTTGCAATTATCTGACCCCTTTAGTCGTATTCAGACGTGCATTCAGCGCTACCGAGCTCGCAGAAATCTTGATTCGGACCGGTCCAACATCTTGACCAAGTATTTTATGCTTGGAGGAGTCGATTCATCACCAAAATCGTTTACGGGTGGACTCGACCAGGAAACTTTGGAGAACTCTACAGCTGCAGAAATCGCTGCCATCCAAGCAACGGACTACGTAAAAACTGGAACTCAAAATGCCAAGTATTATGATGGATCGGATAATTGGGTTGTTGACTTCGAGGGTGTAGCTAAGGGTTTCTTGTGAGCTGATTTCCCACCTCCTCACGTCAATTCTAACTTCCACAGCTCATACCGTGTTCCCCGTATGTTCTCTATTGATCAAGAGCGTGAGATCAAGTTGTACAGCCAAGTTATCCGAAACTTCCTCAACTATGTTCTTCACCACTGTGTTTGTCCGGAATACACTCAGGATGTCATGGCTGCCCGCAAAATCTGCGATCTAGCTGAAAAGGAATTATGGGCCATTACACAGCTTCAGACAAAGCTCCCAGGTGACTTCAATGTTGCTGCCTCGATCCTTTACGGCGGCCGCTACAAAGAATATCGCCTCCACGCGCAGGCTTGGTCTCTCGATGATCCGGAATTCCAGGACTACACTTCAACTAATCCGGGATTTACGGATGCTGAGGCCGAGAGAAAATTCAAAACCGCTGTTGCTTTCGCCGGTGACGATGCGCTTTTCATGAAGACTATGGAGGCTGGCGTCCGCATTGTCAAGACGACGAGGAAGTTCTATGAGGTTGTCGAAATTGAGCGTCCAAGCCTCCAGACGATTCAGGAGTATGCGAGTGTGAAGAACTCGAAGGGCGAGAGTGGCTATATCAAGGCTCTGGGGGTTGTCAAGTTCAAGGCTTGGGAGGGTCCTGGTTTCGAACCTGAAGACTTTACAGATGATGAAGGTGCTGCTACTGAACTCAAGGTTGAAGAAGCTGGTGTAGAGTCATTCTGGCTTGAAGATGATATCTTGGAGCTCTTCTTCGTTGGTCTGAAGCTTGAGCTCGAAGTTCAAGAGCTTAATATGGGCATCAAATTCTTCGACAAGGTTATTGGACTTCATTGTTCATTCCACACCTATCTGCCAAATGAGAAGATGGTCCACTGGAAGGAGCCTGGTAAGTTTATTTTGATACTTTAGTTGCACGGTGCTGACACAGCACAGCACCCAACACGCGCCCGCCACCGACAGAGGATGATCCAGATGTTGAGGAGAGAGCAATGGACGCAATCGCAGAACAAGAGATTGAGGAAGACGAAAAGTGCTTCGGAGGCTGCTAATTGGGGAGCTTTCCATGGATGATGGCAACAATCATCTGCATACTCACGGCGTTCTTGGCATCTGCATATACCCAAGGTCGATATACAGTGGGTACGGCGTACCGGCAACCTATCCGAACGAGAGATTTTCCATCTTCTATTTACCTTTCGATACCCCTCTTCCCTCGCAATCGCGATCAGTTATTTTCCGACGCAATCCCCTGCTTTTACCGCACCCAAAAGTTCCGGCATTGATGGAGGGGCTTCGTAGATGGTACTTAGTCATGAGAGTTTCATAGAAACCTAATACACGTTTTTCCTTTCGCGAATCGTATTCCTGCCATTTATTTGATACAAACAAAGGTTGCATGATTTGTCCACCGAAGTTTAATTTTCGTCTTTGATGTAGCGATGTTAAAATTCCCATGTCAAATTTTCAACCTGGAATTTGTAATCTAACCCGAGGTCGAGCGTGCCACTTAATTCGCTGGTTTCGGAAGAGTGTACTACTCTATTCGGCGAGAAATGAAAAGAATATTCTCGGCATTGAGGATTAATTATTGGGGAGGGACTGTATTGGAAGGAGACTTTCACAAAATTTAAGTCGTGTCTCGACTCTCCTGTATGGAGTGGCCAATGGGAGGCAGGCAGGTAACTTTACTCTATGCCCGAATGAGGAAATAGTTTTAGTAGTAGGTAGTGAGTTAGAGGAGGCGGGAGATGTCTGGGCTTTCATACATGATGTTTGCCTTTCGGCATTTGGGCTTGGCTTCTTTTCTTTTCTTTTCTTTTCTTATTGATATCTTGACTTGGGAATGGTGAGTGAGGGAGATCTAACCTTGCGTTTTCTTTTGTGGGAGTGTTTGGGAGTGGAATAGAGAATTGTTTGTTGACTTTTTATTTTTATTTTATTTTTAGGGGGACGTCTTGAAGGAGATGGCTGCAGGGTCGCCGAGTGCGGTGTTAGTAGTGGTGATGGTGGTGGTGCTCGCGCTCTTTTGGGTGTGGAGAGAGTGGGAGGTGATGGAGGTTCTTGGGTGAGGATTAAGGAGGGAGGGGGAGTTTGTGTGTATGAAAGAATCGTATACGACGGAGATTATATCGATTGATCCGTTGTTGCTGATTTATATCACCAATTTTATCGATAAACCTGAGATCAAATGATTGATTGTAGAAGGGTAGGGTATGCTCATCATCTCCTCTCTCCGCCGCTTCCTATATTACCTCCTCCTCTGATTTGGAACTTAGACTTTGGGAGGGGAGGACGGTGAGAAGGTAGGTTTTGGGTTTTATTAGAGTCGAGTTCGTCAGCTTGTCTCACATGTCAATTTGGTTGCTTGCATTAAGTGTTTACTTGCGATATAGTCGGTATAGTCGGTAAGCGAGCGTACTCAGTTAGCTTTTCTTTCTGCTGAAATGAATCGGTACTGTCAGAGAAAAATACTTGGAAACTAAAAAAATTTGTGTGGTTGTGGCCCAGCTGTTTGAGATAAGAGGAAATATGGACTTACCAATGGTAGAAGAGAGGGCCGGTTTGGCGCTATGGTCTGGTGAATGGTTTGGTTGGGTGCACATAGTGCTACCCAGGATGGTCAACGGCCTGAATAGGCTAGATGGTCGAGGAGGCACTCTAGTGCACAGTTTGTATGTTATATATAATCGAGGTGGTCTTGAAACGTCGCGTTTGGGCGAAGTCGTGCTTGGATGTGGGCATGGTCTAGCACTTGGTGTTAGTGATGGTCAAATAAAGTTGACAAGAAGTGAAACAGCTTGGCCACAATTTTGGTTACAGAAATTCCGCTTATTTCGACTTATGAAGCTACCCCAGAGATAATTCGAGTCCGGAAGGCACGTTGTGTTGACTTTGACTGTAAGCGAGGCAAGCTCCTGAGATGTGTGAATCGAGCTTCAGCGTCATCATGGCCATCAAGCGAGAACATCTCTCACCAACACCTCCAAGTTAGCATCGGAATCCTTACAGCCCGTACTTGCCCGTGATGCCTCTTTATTCCTGCAGTCAAGCAACTCAGCAGCGTGTAAATCACTTCCGTACCGTCATTCTGCGCCTTCTCCAACACCAGGATCTCAACAGGAACAAACAATCCAGTAGTCGGATCTCTCTTCAACACTGTGATTGCAGCGAGAGAATTTCTTGCTGTGAAGCTTCGGTAATGTCTATCCATTTGCCAGTGTCTGCTGAGGAGCCCATGGAAGAGTACGAAGTAGAGTTCGGGGTTGACTTCCTCGAATCACTTAGTTGATTCGAGCGTTTTACTTGTCCCCTTGTAGAATGAATTGGAGAGGTGGAGTTTACTCCATGTCCATTAATGATAGGAAGACGAAGACCTTGATAAGGATAATTTGTTTGGTCAGATATAACGGTTTCAAGAGAACGTAGCATCTTAGCACCTGGTTCCTTGGTACCTTCACCCAGCCTCATTTCAATTTCAGATGTATTAGAGTACTTGAAGTACTTATAAAGATTTCTCGAAAACCTGGGTAATAAAGTGAGAGACTTATAGCCTTTGCACTACTAGAGAGATCAGCAATAAACGAAACACGGGGAAATAAGCTCAAAGTAAGTCCCAGCCCAAGTAAACTGTTCAGCAACCCCCTCCCAGAGTTCTTATTATAATATTCGGTTGAAGTCTCCATTGAAGCACTTGCTGGTGTTGGATTCTGGTTTGGGAGTAGGTCAAGTGATTTCCGGGGGATCACATCCCAAAAAGCTTGGTGATAGTGTAGACACTCACAATCTCGGCACAATCCGGGAGAAACAAAAACAATACATGAAGGGGGACAGGGCTTTGATTTTTTTTTTCAAACGATATCATTATATCTCAAGTTTCTTTAAGCCATATTTCATGATACATTCATCGAATCATCCAACTCCAGCTTCAGCAAGGCCAATGAGTTGTGGATGCCGACTTCTTTTCGTTCCCTACATTATTCCTACTGGTCTTAGAGCTTGAATATCCTGCGAGAGCTTCCCTGTCCGTCTCTATTACAGTACCAAGAAGATCGCACCAAGCCAACCAAGGGCTAGGTGAAAGACATCGACACCAAATGCTTGTCCAGCACCGCCCGCTTTTATCACCGAGGTCGTTGGCACTGAGGCTGAATTTGTTGTGAAGATCGTGTTAGCGGAGAGCGTTGGCGTAACTCCTGGTGTTTGTGCCGATTTTGATTTCGGGGAGACAGTTGAGCTGGCTGATGAGGTAGTCGTCGTGTTGAACGCAGCAGTTGGCAGAGACGCAGGAGTACTTGGGAGAGACGGAGAAGTAGTTGTAGCAGCTGCGACGCCGGTAGAAGCGGCGGCGGGAACAGTAGTCTCGGCAGCAGGAGGAATGACGCTCAAACTAACGCTTGCATTGCACTCGGCGAGAGTACTTCCGTCAGGACAACAACCGTTATCTGTACAGTACTGTCCTTCTGGGCAGTAATCTACAAGAATCAAAAAAGTGAGCGGCATTCAGGAAAGAGAAGCTGGAACGCACCTCCGTTGGAACAGCAAACCTCTCCTGCAGAGGGATTATAGCAGGTTGGCCATGCGATGCATGTTCTGAATGCTGGGCCGCAAGACCTCTCGCATGTATAGGGCGGCTCAATAGGAGTACAGTATTGTACTTGTCGCTCGAAGACTGACCTCAATGCAAACAAGGCTGAGCGCTGCCCAGCTGTGAACTCAGCTATGGCAGAGCAAGTTAAGCCGAGCAGGATGAAGGTTGAGAAGGAACGCATGTTGGTTATTGAGATGAAGTAGAAGCACTGTAGATGAGTGTACCTGATCAGATTTGACTGTGAGGGAGATATTGGACAAATTTGACCTGGCAGCTCTTGGGACCAGAGCAGTAGGGTCTCGGGATCCACGAGGGGTATTTATTCCAATGAAAAGTACTGCAGGATCATGGTCACACGATGAGGTGGACTTCACTGGAGTCCTCATTGACTGCGGGGGATCCATAACCTTGCAAGTGGTGGAAGGACTCAGCCCCTTCTCGGGCAGATTGTTTCCCCCAGCTAATCAATGGGCTTCTCTGAACTTACTCTACTCCTTGACATAGGGCTGAAAGAAGCCACATTCTGCGAAATTTGCCGTTTAAGGATGGAAACCCCCGCCCGGAAACTGCACAGGACTATTTTAAGGGACGGTGGAATCTCGTTTATGACTCGGCCCCACAATCCCGGATGAATATTGGGGCGAAACTGCCCATGTCTTACGCAAATGATCAGCAAACGAAATCTTATTTCAACATCAAGTGGAACCCTGTGGCAGAATAAACCCAACGAGGCTATCGCTTTGTTCTTCCGTACGTCCAAGCAATATGTGGCGTTAAGGATCAGGTACATTGGTGGAGGCGCGGCTGGAGAAGACCGGGCTGGATTCAGCCCCTCCAATCCAGAGCTTCACATTGGCTGTGACTAGACGGAGCTTCCTCCAGGGTCTGCCTGGACACGAAGCTCAGCTCCGGCTATGTACTGCAGACTAAGGCAAGCCTTCGGCAGGTACTACTGCAAGTGAAGTCCTATCCACCACATGTTGGAAAAAGTAACATAGGGACCAGAAGCTCAACATTCGGGCAAAGATACTGTTATATCCCAGAAGCCCTTAAAAATGCAAACAAAGAGCGTGCAAGACTGGTGAGATGCTATACGAAGCTGACTAAACAAAAAGTTACTCCCACCAGCCCCGTTGCTCCAGTCTGGTGAGGGGTGGCTTCAATTTCTCAAATACATGAGCCGAAAACGTGAAGATGTAAGAGTCTGTTAAAGTCCCAGGGTTCACTTCCTTGGGATAGCGATCAGACTGCTGACAGGAGATTTCCTAAAACGTGTCAGAACATGAATTGTGGGATGGGATAAGTCAAAACAAGCAACAGTTGGAGATGTTTTAGCGAGGTTTCCCCGCTGTAAGCTAGTTCAAGTACTTCTTAATTCGACATCACCCAAGCCTTCGGAGGCACATTCCATTGAACGAGTTCGCCCTTTGGATAAGCATAAACTACATCCAAGTTTCGATCGAAGATCACGTCAAACGCGTCGAAAACGCGTGAATTCGATCCGGAACACCCACTTAAATACGCAGGTCACTTTCGAGAACTTACGATCATCATCTGCCTTTATGTTCATTCAACAACTCTGATACCGCAGAGTCAGAAGAGCCCTTATCATCTTTGCAAAACACTCAGCCAGCTACGATGGCTCCAGAAATCCCGAATCAACAATACCCCCTCTACAACACGACATTTTCCCTCTATCGGGTCTCCCCTCTTTACACAGGCAGCGATTTCTCTCTGAATAATGCCACTCTTTCTCAATACGCACGGCAATTTCGAGATATACTTGCTGGGGAAGTACTGCGCGGGGTAAGAGTTGGTCTCGGACCGGACGACAACGTCCTCGCACGCGCTGGAGCATTGCAGACTGTGACATGGAAGCTTCTGCCAGAGGAAGAGGCGTGGGCTGCTGAAGAAGAAACGGATTCGGGGAACGAGGATACAACCATAAGCCTGGCGATCAATAGAGGGATGCTGGTAACGGTTACATACGAGAAGATGGCATACCGGGCGGTACTGTTGCGAGCTCGGCGGGAAGGCAATTTTGATGAAACTGTGGATAGTGCTAGGGAGGACGATGATGGTTTTAAGCATTTCCCGCTGCTGTTATTAAAGATGCCTGGACCGCTGCGAGAGACCTTTGCGGATTACCTGTCCACAACGTTCGACTCTCGAGTTTCGCCTCTGCGTCTTTCCAGTACATATTTGACGGATACATTTGAGAAGTACCTTGCGGACATATCAATTGGTGAGGATGGCGAGGCACTGGATGTTGTAGAGAGGAGCAGATCTTTGAGAACTGTTATCAAGGAAACAGCCGTATATCTTGGGTTTGATTTGCCGGATGGATCCTCGTCTTTAAAGGGAATCGACATTCAAATTGCCAGGGAAGACTTACCGAGAATAATTACAAAAGGAAAGCAAGTTGTAAGGACGGGTGGAGACAATCCATTCCTCAACGCTTTGACAACGTATATCAAAGCTCATCTGGCCCTCAACATGGCAGACGAGAGGGTTAAAATTATAAGGATAGCTTGTGGAGCATTCGTCCTGGGAGGGGAAGGCAGAGTGAAGATCACGCAACCCTTGAGCAATGCCGGTGGAGATAGTCCTCAGAGTCGAGCCACAAGAAGATTGCTAAACGATTTGATTAGCGTAGCAAGTGGAGGAGTCTTGTCAAGGGACGAGGGGATACCTTGAACTTTGAGGCAGGAAAACCGAGTTAGTCAAGGTTGATGCAAATGTACCAGTATATCTGGAACACCTTTGGGGGAAGCGACATCCCGCGCTACCAAGTCACCGGGCCGAGGAGGGGAGGGATTTTGGAAGGCGGGTAGTCGGTTGTGTTCAAATGTGCAAGGCCATGGTGGTTATATGAGTGCAAATGGCATTATAACCTCAAACATAAGAACTGCTTAGCCGATTAGCTTCTAGCTCAGGTACCCACATTTTCCAATGTCCTCGGTAAGTATTGCATATTTCCAAAGTTGAATAAAAGTTTCATCGAAGGAATTTTAAGGTTGCAATGCTTTTAGAACATTTCAAGAGAGTACATATTCAATGTCCCTTTGTATGGTGGGACACTCAGAAGGGAAGCGTTTGAATCTCCAAATTGGCATAGAAATTTTTATATATACAAAAAGACACAATAAGCTGCCTGCTAATGTCTGTTCCCTGGACGTCTCGTTCTTGCCATATCCAGTAAATCCTGTATCTCGCCACTTAGCAGAAAAGACCAAACAACAGCTACACTTTCACTTGATGTTATTACGCAAAGATGATGCTCTAGTCTGACTCCATCACACCTGGAAGCAACACCTCTATGTTTTCCTAGAACAAGCAGACAACTAGTGTCATTAATTTCAGCAAGAATTAGCGAGAAAACACTATATAAACTACACTGCACCACGAAGTGCTCTTTAGTACTTCCGTCTATAGCTCCCAGGAACTTAGCGCCCCTAATATTGATATGAAGTCTGGCACTAGCACTTACATAACTCCTTTCAGTCCAATTTTTCCATATTACACACTAATATGTTAAGATTTTGAAAACAAAATGCGATATATTCAACAATTTCGTCTCACAACTCTGTCCAAAATCGGCACCCCGAATGATAATCGCAATTATCCGGTTTTTTCATTTGCTTTGCAGCTTTGCTTACCTGATCGTGGAAAACGGAAGCACAGTCCCCTAAAATATACGTCGGCTTGGTAAGACTTGTGGCTCTCGGCAAACAAGTGACGTTCACGGATCTACAATCAATAATCTTGCCCAGAGCATAAACAGGTGTTTCTTGATTTCATGGGTTGGAAAGTTTGCCAGTGACTGCAACGTGTATTGCTGTGATCCCGCTGGCCACTTGGCAGAAAGAGCGTAGTAATGACAGTAAACCGCCTTGACTCTTCGGCCAATCCTATATCCTCACCTTTCTCCTTCCTCTCTCACTTGACTTGGGATAGTGTTTTCTTAAAAAAAAAAACCTTGATCGCAAGTGAAGAAGCGCAAGAAAACAACGTCCGTATCACTGTGATGGCAGCTATAGTCTGCAAGTCCCGCCACTCCCTGGCTTCGAGTAACACAAAATATAACACTGACGACTGGGTCAACCATAGCGAAGACCGCAAGTGCGATCTCGGAGTGGAGGGGAAGTTTATGGACCAACGAACGATAATTGGAACATGATTACAGTATCTCCAATATGACACCAAATTCAAACAGGAAATAAAAGCACCCGCTCCTGGCAGACTTGCCGGCAATCCGCAAAAATGAAGCACAGCCCCTTTCCGCGGAACAGCGTCTCGGGAGCAGTTTCTCCCCAAGAGATAGAGCAAGCTTCACCAACGAGACAGCGCAAACTTCCCACGTTGCAGGGCTTGCATCAGATCTTTGGTTCAGATGCTGTTGGACCGCTGGCTACTGCGACTGCGCCATTTATTGTCGTGGCCTTGCCACGTCGTTCGCTTGCCGCTTGACGAATAGGGGAGTCACGGGACCAGCTACAGCAACAAAGGTTCTCAGTGTTCCGGAGGAGCAGGAAGAGTGGCAATCCTGTATTGCCACTGAGCGGAGAAGACTAGCGGCTCTACAATGCTTCAAGTCACGATGGCGGGAAGTCATAGAACGGGAAGGTGATATCAGAGTCGTTAAGCTTATTAAAAAGAGTATACAAGAGGTCTAATAAGAACAAGGTAGAAATGCTAAATCTTGCATGTGAAATCCTCATCAAGGTCGTGACCATCGAGTTAAGAGGAAATTCGTCTCTGTATGTACTGTATCAAAATCCTTCCATGTAAACGCCTGTTTCATGCAGATGCCATGCATGTGCTATCCTTTCCCAATTCCCAATGCTTATGAAGCGTTACATACTTGACATGGTATGTATTGTATAAACGTATATGTGTTTTCTTGCATCGCAAGTCCAGTGATGTGATGCAAAACGTGATTTCCGGCGCTGCGCCGTACTGTATGCTGTCGATATTCTGGAGCCTAGTAGGCTTCTACGGGAGCCGCGTATCGGAGCGGTGAGCTTCTCTGTTCTCGGTTTGATTCGCCTGAGTACTTGCGCTTGAAGAGCTCTTTGGGAGAGACGAACTCGACTTCGATTTTTTTCATGGGTGTAAGGGGCACGCTGACGGAGTGCGTGTGCCTGGTCTTGGGTTGGAAGTGGCTCTTGATGCAGTCATCGACGAGGGCGATGAGGCCTGTTGCAACAATGACACTAAGGTTGTTAGAGAGGAAGAGGTTGAGCTGAATGAGTTACTTACTCGGCGACATCAGTGAGTGCCTCAACAACGCTCGGATCGGAAATCCACATTGAGCATGGAGGCACCCATTCCCCGTTCCTTTGTCCTTCGCGAACTTGAGAAGGTGATCGAAGCTCGGGGACGATATGAGCCACCGCATGGCCGCCGTCACCCTTGTACAAGTGGTATGAAACCTCCTTTCCTGCTCCGTCCTTCTTGCTCACTCTCTTCCAGGTGTAGTTGTAGCCCCAGTATTCGAATTCATAACGCTTTGAAGACTTGGTCCCCCGACGCTTGACTTCTACTTGTGCGTAGTTGGAGAACTCGAGCTTGGTTGTGTTGGATGGGATTGGGATTGACTTGGACTTCTTCTCATAGTCCTCGAAGTCATCATCCTCTTCGTTGGAGCCATATCCACTGTCCTGTCTCTTCGTCTCCTTTTTGCTCTTTTGACTGTGTTGTGACAATGCGGAATTGGTTCGCTTGAATGACGGCTTGCCGATGCTAGCCAATGCATTGCTCACTGATCGAGTTATGGCTGCTGGTCTCTTTTCCGCGGCTGGCTTGGTGTATTTTCGACTTGAATGGCAGACCTCCCGGCCTGACTGACGCTCGTATCGACGGAGAGAGAACTCACGCTTCTTCAAGTCGTGCATTCGCAAGTGGAATAGTTGCACAGCTCGCTTCTTTCGATCCTCAGTGTCCACTCGCAGATTCATGTTCCCGTCAAACGTAGTATTGTCGTGTCGAATGAATAGTCTTTTCGTCGAAGGGAAGTACTCTGCAAAGTCCGAAGGATTAGAAGGGCGCAGGCTGGTCTCAACGACGTCTCGATATTCGGGTACATCATACTCCGGATCGTAGGTTTCTGGCTCCTCGTAGAGATCTTCTTGGGATGCTACCGTAGAGGCATATGTTTCTGCTGAAGATCGAGGATGGTGACTTGCGGAAGGGGAGAGATCGTGTTTGTATTCTGTAGCTGCGTGATGTATCGACGGTCTTGGACTACTGTGCAGGGACGTCGGCGCAGTGCTCGAGGAGTCCTGAGAATCATCGCTGTGCCTCGAGTAGGTGCTTCTCGAACCGACATCAGTCGTGTATCGTCGTATTACTTGAGGCATGTTGAGATGGATGTGTGCTTAGATGTTATTGAGTGATGCTGGGTAGTATGAACATGAGGTGATGATGATCGGATGTTTGTGTTATGGGAGTCGAGTATATATTAGAGGAGGTGAATAATCGTTGAGAAAGAATTAAGAAAAGCAATGATTCAACAACGGTCGATTCCGTTTCAACCTGACATGGTTGTGTGACTGGGTCGAAGGTATAAGTGGTACAAGTCCATCGACGTGGAGGGTCGAGAGATGAAGTGGCATTTATTTATTGCTCAAAGAGGTTGTCTGCGTTGCACAATGCATCAATAGGAGTAAAAGCTGGCCCTGTCCGGCCCGAGTGGGACGTTATAGAAGTAGGATGGAGTGATTACAGTCGATGACAGGAGGGGAGGACTACGAGTTTTGAAAGCATGGGGGAGCTGGAGACTGGAGACGCAGGTCGGGAGGTTGTTGCCCAGGTGGCCCACTTTTCCTGTCCCGGTCCTCGCCATCATCGCGTTTGACGCCCACAAGTTCACAACTCGACTTGGGCCGCGGCGGAACGCTCACATTCACAAGGAGGCGAAGGCGCGCGACAAGGGGGGCAGCCCGCCAGCCACACCTGTGCAGCTTTGCCCGCAACTCCTTCCTTCTTCCTCCCACGACCTCAGTCAGCCAAAAAGCCGCAGCACTGCATCGAGGATTCGAGGGCCATGATCCATCGAAACCTTCACAGAGTTTGCGCTTAGGTCCTTGCGATAGTCCGCCGATAGGTGCTCAGAGCGCTCTCCTTGCGGAAAGCCGTGCAAAGAGTTCTAATAATCCCAGCACCCCATTGTCGATCAAAGGAAAATGCCTCGAAAACTGCACCCCCATGACCATACTCCAATCGCAGAAACCCCCAAGCCAAGCTTCTGTACTGGTTGCTACCTCCAAGTTGACCCTCGGGGTACGTACTCAGGCCTCCAAGCCACCTTCAACTCTTCTCGATGAGCGGACCGATCTAGTTAGGATGGATTATGGGCACAACAGCAATTGCAAATCATTCTCTCTATGCCTTGGCGCTGCCCAACGCTCATGATCCTCACATCTTCCAGTCATTTGGGCCTGTCAGCCAGAAATTCCTAAATCGTACCGCATCGATGGCCCGCACGAACAGCCTCGTCATGAATAGCATCACCAATAGCTGAATAACCAGCGTTATCAGAAAAGTGTGATGGCTGACAGGACACAACCCTCCTTGTGGCCAAGAGTAGCCAATGGCGTGCATCTTGCCGCCATGCTGCACGACCAATCACTCTGGTGTGAGATCGGGATCCAGATCTCATAGGCTCTTACCCCACCATAAATTTGTGGAGGGGTTGAGTGACCAGTTCAAAGCGCTTTCCCATCCAGTCGTTTGTCAAAGCTTTCCACCTTCACGTGTGCTTCTTCCGTTACGCTCGATTCCAATGTTCAGCTTGGTTACAAGTGTTTCGTTTCACCTGAGTATCCTCTCCGATATTCCTCTTGCAGTTTTGCACCGCGCCTGATCAGAGCCGAGAGACCTCGATGCAACTGCGCACGAGGTTGATTGTTGCCAACACCTTCCGGAAATGCCAGACCCAAGTTAAGGTTGGCCATGACTCGAATGGCCTTTTTCAGGGCGAATGCAGAGTAAAGCGAATTGACGAACTCTTCGCTTCTGTATGGTTGGTGAGGCTGCAGGCTGAGTATCGCCTGCGGCGCAAGAAGCGTTGTCATTTTCTTACTCGTCCATCGGCACTGCAACCTTATACCGCGCACCTATAGCAGCATGTGAGGCCGTTCGAAGACTGCCCGGCTTCGAGGATTCTCTTGAAAGCCTCGCCCGGTGCTGTGCTTTCAATCAGCCTGTAACTATTGCAAGGGCGTGGGCATCTCAATCAATACAATATCGAATTGGTTTTAAACGATGCCCAACTTTGAAGCAGCTTCAAGGAATCTTCCTGCCAGCAGTTCGCGTGCCCGGTAACCAAGACTGTCTTACCCGACACAGAGGTATCTAGATTCTAATGGGACGCCGACGATTGCCTTGTTCTGCCGTGGAACCCAAACCTTGGGAACGCTGTGCACGGCCCATTAAGTGGCCGTTAAACGCCATTTTGGCCATCGGCATACTCTTCAGTGGCTGTCGTAGTTCGCCATGCTCCGCATGCAATGGTCTGCAGGGTTAACAAGATTCAGTCCATCCCACCAGCCCATTCCGCGGGGTGCAGCGATCTCTCCAGTTTTGCTTTTTGGTTCCCGTAGGCAGGCATTCCCCACAGGGAAAATTTTTATGGACAAATTTTCATCAACCTCGAGCATGTTTCAGTATTGCCCCCACGTGTGGTGGTAGCTGGAGTTTCCTGAAGCAGGCAACCTTCGAGATTTTTCGGGTCATTTCGTATTCCAGATCCTTCCCACGGTTAAGGTGCTGCTTCTTTCCATGTCTGGATATTGGCTCGGCTGAGAACAGCCTTGTTGCTGCCCAACCTCGTTTGGAAGTTCAAATGTGCCAAGATACCTCCCACGTGTCTCGCGCAGCAGTTTCTCTCATTGGAATTATCATCTAATTCAATTACTCGACTAGAGCCCGCGCCTTCTCACCCGACACCGGAAGTCCAATTCGTCATCAAAATGAAAAATTGTCATTCGCCAGTTTAGGTAACGATTGATCTCGTCGATGGATTGCTTTCCTTAGATCACCTGATATACTCAGAAAAACGGCGGTGCTGTGTAGTGTTACTTTGTCAACACAATGACGTGCATTTCGTGTAACAACGGGAACAGACGTACGCACACATACAAGACTAATATCCCAAGACCTCGGATGTAGGATAAAGTTAAAGTTGGATGTCTTCATCGCATGATAAATCACCCGTCAACACCCACCACTGACGTCATATCTCTTGACTCCATGCTAGAACAGTCCTCCTACGCTGACGTTTCAATTCTCGAAATCATCTCCCGTACGAACTCTCGGTTTCTCAGATACGGGTTCTCCTTTCTTTCAAATCATGAATCCAAATCTAGGTGAGAGTCGACCCACCAAGTACCCACGCCGCCGAGAATCGCGCCATGCCACGACTCTGGCGCGGGACGATCCGCTACAGATCATGGCCGCATAGGTCCGACCATTAGTCTTGTCATGTTGTAAATCTGCCTGTATAGGTTAGAGATATGGAGCGTAAGGATTGCTTGTTCTGTTGAGCTTCCCGGTAGAATCTCGGCGCCGAGGGATCCACCGAATTGCATCGGTAACGCAACGCTGACTGTATTTCTTCATTCTAGAAAATGCTCTCGGAAAGGGAAGGGTGAGACGTGGATGGAAAGCTCGGGGCCTCCGTATAGCCGTCAGCTTTCTTGGCGATGGCGAGGGTCTTGGAAAAGGAAGGTGGGTGATTTCTTTCCGGCAGGTTGCATGGGTCACGTGGGAATACACATGTGATGAAGCACCTCCCCTTTTTGACCAAAAGGTAAGGTTCTTATGCCGAAGGATTCTGTTTGCAGGGAAGGAGAATTGGAACGAATTTTGTTGCAAATCGGATTCTGGCTAGGCTTTTACGCCACTGCGTATAGATAGATGTCTTTGAAATGTTGTGGTTTTGATTTTTAGCTGTAGTAGCGACTACTGTTTCTGATCTTTATTCCAGTGAGCGAATGTTGGTATGGTCTCTATCTATACTTGCGAATTTCTTGTGTGAGTAAGGATCATAGTGCAATACTGGTTGATCTGAGTCCGTTCTTTTTTTCTGTCGTGGTATTGTACCACTTGGTAGTCGCGAAAGCCAATGGGAAGCGTGAAAATACACGGCAAAATGGATTCATACTACTTTAGCCATATAGCTGCATATTAGGTTTCTGCCTATATCGAAGAAGGTGCGGATTATTCGTAATTGCGCAATCTTCTTCTTGTCCCGATCATAACACCGTGCCTCTGCTTACCCATTGGCATGTCGACTTTACAACAGTTCTTTCACGTCTAGAATCTTATTTCACAAACTTCTATAGTCCCTTATGAGAGACCAAAGTACGTTGGCAGAGTGTCTACCACATAATTTATTTATAGGAATAGAGTTTAGGCTGTTTCGTCCTCAAAAGTATCGTCTAAATACCCGGATGTATTGTCAGCTTGTAGGTGGGCTTCCAGCTCAATGCTTCAGCCCAATGAATCAATAACCCAGAGCAGTAAAGCGAAGGTATCTGATTGGAATAGAAATAATTTTAACCAGCTAGCCAGAAATATCTCTGTCTGTGTGTGTGTGTGTGTCTGTATTTAACGTCCGGCGGAGTGAGAGGCCGTGGCCCCGTCCTGGTGAGCCCATAGGACTATAGGACGCCAGG
>KZ613491.1:498457-693850 GCA_002865625.1 Hyaloscypha hepaticicola
AAGTCGGGATTGTAATAACCATCAAGTTCGAGTCTGTCAGGACGTCGGAGAGGACCAGGTTCTCAAGCTGGGTTTATTATTCTCTCCCGGACGTGAAAATTCTGCAAGGTGCTCCAGAGGAGTCAGTCGTCCACACCGATAGTCGTACGGGTCACTACGCCGTACTCCTAGCTAAGACGAGTGATGATTCTATTGCCAATTGTCGTCGAGGTAGTAAGGGCCTCTGTTTTGGTCGGGTTAGCCGTTAAGCCGAGTGAAAATTTCGCTCCCAGGGAAAACTTCAAACTGTCCAACGCAACCTATCCCTTCCAACTCTACCTGATTGAGTCTAAGCTCTGAGATCATATTGCAATTAAGCTCAATCCCAGGTTCGTAGCGGACACCACGTACAGGTGCTCAATCATAGTCCGCCGAAATATCTCTGTCCGAGCTCGGTCGAATGAAGTAAAAGGGGCTCGGTCACGTGGGTAGCTCTTGCAGGGGTCGTTAACCTTAGTGCAAGTTTCAAAAAATATCGCGAACTTCAATAACGTCGACCAGAAATCCAGAGCTATCAATCGCCCCAACTCAGCTCTAGGATCCCTCGGGCGCAAGCAAGGGAACATCGGGAGTTCAAAGTGCACCTTGGGCATGAATCTGATGCAAGTGTGAGGGCGTCAACCTGCAATTGCCAACGCTGCCCAAGCTCTCGCGACCCGGGCGTAGCTAAAACGCCCAACTATCGACGAGGCTACGATGGCATCCCGAAATATGTCGCCTGGTGGTGCCCTGCTACGAGCTTCAAGGGTCTTCTCGATACCACCTCCGCTACCTCGACCGGGGGCCGACCTCTCCTCAGCAGCAATTTTCAATTCCGATTCTGCAACACTCGCGCATCCTATCCATCAAACAATCACCACGCCCCAGTCCTCACTGGCAAGAGGTGATTGGGGTTTCAAACGACCCCTACCCTTACGGGCGACTACCAAGTCATCCACACCTTTCATACGCGTCGAGTCGATCGATACCTACGAGCATATCACCGAGTTTAATTCGTCCGCGGACCATTCCATTTCGTTGCAGAAATGGCAGGAGATGGGCGTACCTCTCACGATACCAGCCATCAAGAATGGAAAAGACACAGAGACGTTCCGTTCTGATACGCGGAGAAGCGTGTTCGATAGCGACCTAGACTCAACGACCGCCGATCAGTCGACCAGAGAAGAACTTAGATGGAAGTTCAAAGGGCCCTGGCTGGCTGGTCTGAACGAAGTAACTTTCAAAACGTATGTCACTACCGAAGTTCGAAATCGAAAGCTCGAATTCCAAGACTTCATGCGAGCAGCATGTGCGAAAGCTCTCACGCGAGAAGCAAGAAGGCTTGCGACTGAAGCTGGCGAATCTGAGCAGGCCCCTCCCACTGTTGAAGCCAGTGATGTCACGGAGGAGCAATTTATTGAATACATCAAGGAGCTTCGCACAGAGCGTACTACTCTCTATAAGCTCATCAGGTCTTTCCTCGACCTACCACCCGCTCCCTTGAAGGACACTGCCGATCGCGTACTCGATTTGCTGACTGCATCTGTCCAACCGCAACGTGCCAAAGGCACTGATATACTGCAGTCTGAATCGCCATATGCGAAGACAGGCCCACCCAAGACACATCCATCTGCTGGTCTAGCATACAGTCGCAGCGCACAGCACATCTACAATCACCCAACGTTCGGACCTCAACGGAACAAGAAGCCGGTCAAAGCACGTGTAATTATGCCCAAAAGTGCCTCAACTGGCAGTTTTGGGGCTGCCTTAGGAGTGGGTGGTTTTGTTACAGAGCTTCCCAATTCAGGATTCAAAGACGACTTCTTATCATCGAGGAGGAGAAAGACTATCATTCCCGGTGTCGAGAAGATTGAGCCTGATAAAGTGGGCGGTAGCAAACTTTATGTCAACCCTACCCATGCGAGAATCGATCCAAAGGGTCGCGTTTTGTTGAATGTGGAGAGTGCGGATGAGGATGCTGTTGCTGTGTTGGAGGGCACCACTAATCAGATTCCTCTGCCAACGAAAGCGCCTGTTGCACCCTCGAACTTAATGAGAAGTACTGCGCTTGGTTCTAATTCGACGAGCCGGGAGTCGAGGGGTTATGGATTGGATCAAAGGTTGAATGATCGCAGGGAGGGCTTTCCGAAACCCAAGTACCCTGCCTCCCCGAGCCAGGAGGATGCAACGAGGGCTTTGATGGATCTGATGAAGTAGCAACCGTAGACGTAGATTTGTATATCATAGTGCATAGCGGATGCCGCGTTGTAGAATAGAAACGACTATGTATATCACTATTCTCCAATCCCTCTTTTGGGACTAATTGATGAGCCATCTAACGTGATACTGGGAAATGGAGAAGTCTCCACACGTAATTTTCAAACGTGGAAGTAGAAGTCTAGAGAGCACTAAAAAGATAGAGCAAGTGCACACGTCAAGATCTTCAAGTTGAGTTCTGCTGTAGGAAATTTCGAGACCTTGTTTCTAAACGTGTCTTCCCCATAGGGTTTCGAGTAACTGGGTATTTCTTTCATCGTTTAATTGTCCAGAGCAATGCAGAGCAGGGCCTGATGTTTGTAAATCTTCCAATCCTATTATTTTTGAGAGAAAATTTAGATGCTAAGGCTACTCAGTTCTTCCTTCCATAAATTTGGTCCGTTTGACCCACCAAGAGATAAATGGGGAAGTTTCGAGCCTATGAATCTCGCAAACACCAACACAACTCCTACTTTGTATCTCGACGGATCTGTTTGTAGCAACGCTTTCGGTGCCATAAGCCGTTAGCGAGAGACTCTGCAGCAAGCATCTCTGGTAGGCAGTGTCTGTGATCGTATTTTGACGGTATCTAATTATCTCTCAGTGCCATCAGTACCAGACCGAAGTTGCTTGCACCTACTCTCTCTGCAAGACCATGGCTCCTGGCTCAAGCACCTCGACTTCTCAACCAGACCGTCTCTTCGACCCTAGAAAGATCTGGGGATTTGACATCGAACCTTCTGTGGTCGAAGTCGACTATGGTGACCTGACCCACGTCGGTTGCGAATTCTCAAAGCCATGTAAGGTCTGCGGTCGTCTTGCCGCTCACTGCAACACCCTCATCATCGCAGTCGATGGCGCCTGTTGCTCCAACGGCCGCAAGGATTCCACCCCACAATCCGCACTAGGTATCTTCGTCGGCCACGACTCCCCTTACAATTTGCAGACAAAACTACCCTGGGTCCGCACCAACCAAGTTGCTGAGCTCACGGCCGGGGTTATGGGTTTGGTGGTGGCGAAAAAGGTTATTAAGAATGAGGGCCAGGGTGTAATTGACACAGTGGTCATCAAGGCTGATTCAGAATACCTTGTCAAGGGCATGACGGAGTGGGTTGTTAAGTGGCAGATGAACGGATGGAAGACGGCGAAGGGTGGGGATGTGGTGAATAGAGGTTGGTTTGAGGACTTGCTTGGTGAGGTTGAGGAGTTAGAGGATGCTGGGGTAACAGTGTTGTTTTGGCATGTTAGGAGAGAATTTAATGCAGAGGCGGATCAGTTGGCGAATTTGGCATTGGATGGTTGAGAGAGAGGTCTTCGTGCTGATGTTATTTTGGACGGAGTTCGAGAAGAAGGATCGAGTTCTCTCGTTTCATTTCCTGGGGGGTGATCTGGGATGCCGAAAGTTGCACCTGCTTCAGCTCGTACAGATTAATGAGACTCATTGTCTTCAGGTCTTCGACATCTGATTATGATCCAGCTCTTAGTTCCACATACTTGCAAAATTCCATTCGTGGGAAGTTGCCCATAGTAGTGAAATACATATCTGCTTGCACAGGATCAACAAGTTTTATGAGCGCTTCTATATCTCTCGATACTGTCCATTTCAGCGTGATGTCCACTTATTATTTCTTCTCTTTAGTTCTTCTACGAGTATAGTAGCCTAGAAATTGTTCGGCGCCGTTTGAGCCACCCCAGCCTTGGGTTTCAAGGCCTCTGACTCAAGTTCATCCCTCTCAGGAAGATTGAAGTCGGCAAGGCTCCAAGAATTCTATACCCCCTTGGAATTTGACTAGTTCCCCGTCTGGACATAAATCGTTGGAGTAGTTTATCTCTGCAGGTGTTGGACTCTGTAGCTCTGAGGGAGTCCGGCTTGCGCTAGGGAGAGAGGAGGTGAGGTCTAAGGCCGAAAGGATATGTGAGAAGAGACATTTCTTCATGTCAAAAGTTGTATTCGCAACACACAAGGCGACATGAGTCGGTTTGTGAGATTGGGGGATGATCTTAATATGATAGTGCTTCGGTGTTCTGCATTAATTGGTATGGGGGGAGAGTGATGGAGATTGCCCAGAAAAGGAATTTTATCACTTGAGTACTTAAATTTCAAGGTCAATTCACGGGGCCTCACTGAAAGACCATAAACGAGTTGATAATGTGAAGGAAGTGTAGTTCGTAAATCGAGAGGTCAAAGATTGGAGTTGATCACGTGGTAAGTTAGAGAACTGCGCTAGTAGGGGTAACTTTAAGCGAATTGATCCCACAACCTCTCCAAAGTTCTAGTGAAATTCAGCCCTTAACGACAACTCCAATCTCGACAACCCTCACAACCGCAATCATGGGTCGCGTTCGTACCAAGACCGTCAAGAAGTCCGCCAAGGTCATTATTGAGCGATACTACCCCAAGTTGACCCTCGACTTCGAGACCAACAAGAGAATCTGCGATGAGATTGCAATCATTGCCTCAAAGCGTCTCCGCAACAAGGTATGAGCGCACGTTCTAGAGAGTCTCGGCTTCATTTTTAATAATTATAATTATTAGATTGCTGGTTACACCACACATTTGATGAAGCGTATTCAACGTGGTCCCGTCCGCGGTATCTCCTTCAAGCTCCAGGAAGAAGAGCGTGAGCGAAAGGATCAATACGTCCCCGAAGTTTCCGCCCTCGACTTCACTCAGAACGAGAATGGGTTGGAGGTTGATACCGAAACAAAGGATCTCCTCAAGAGCCTTGGTGTATGTTTCGAAGACCAGAATAATGTGGCAGCTTCTGACAATTTTCCAGTTTGATTCCATTCCAGTGAACGTCGTCCCAGTTTCACAACAACAAACCGTCGAGCGCCCCCGTAGATTCAACGATCGTCCTCCACGTGCGTAGATTTAGGCAATTACTCGAGATGGGTATGGATGGAATGACATGGATTTGGTTGCTACACGGCGTATACATGGCAGGTTGTGCATACTAGGTCAATGTGAGACATTTTCCACCCAAGGTGTCGCTGATTTTCCTTTGGAGATGATGCTTGATTGCCAATTTCTTTTCCATGCTACGTGAACCTCTGCCGGATTAAGCTCTGCTCCCGCTTCAAAAACTCGAAGGTACTGTATAAGTGTGGCTGTTGGGGATGCCAAGAAGGCTTCTCACTGAGGATAAACTGACAATTGAGAATGATTCCATAACGAAATCTGGATTTCTCGTGGATGTTGCCTCATGGGTATCATAATTACTCCAATCCGTTACGCCCAAATCCGTGACTACATGTTCCAATCCGTGTCTGGATCATCTTCGTCCTCTAGTTCTTCCGCACGACGCCTCTGCCTTCGACTGCCAAATTCAGGTGTATGTCCTTCCAATGTCAAATGCATCGTATCCAACCTCCCACTGAGATCATCCAGCGATGGAGCCTCAGCCGGCCTCTGAATATCCTTCTCCTGAATATTCACATCCACCAATCCAGTTTTGGCTGCCAGGCCCTTGTCACCTCTCTCTAATGCCAGTTCCGCAGCGTCTTGCTGCTTGTCCTCCTTACCACTATGCAGATTCAGATTTTCCAAGCCTTCAACAATAGCACCATCTGTGGTCTTTGGTTCATCCAGAAGATCAATATTGACCGTCGAACCTGCAGCTTCCCTCTCCCAAGCTGGACTCTCACTCAACTGCACCCTCACATATAAAGCTCGCTTCGCACAAGCCTCGGAGCACCACTTCTCCAGCTCCTCCTTTTGCACAACCTTGAAGTCTTTAGCCTTGCCATTCGTGCCTATAAGCCTGTATTTTCCTCCGCTACCATCCTTAACCCGAGGACGAGGACACAGGGTATAGCCGCACTTCTCGTTGATATTGCGCTCTTGAATCAACTCATCATAGTCGGTTGGTTGAAAAGGGCGCAAGAGCTGCTTGAATTCTCTTGCGTCGGCAGGAGATGGATTCGAGGCATCGTAGGGTGATTTCGCAAGTGGATAATCGATAAGAGTCTCTGTGGAGAGGAGAATGTTGAGCTCGATGTCCTTGCGCTGCTGTATAAGATTCGCATGGGACAAAGCTATCGCGTGCTCGCGATCTTCTTTCGACTGCGTTGTGGCGGGGTAAGACGCTTTTTTGAGAATGGACTTGGGCTGCTTGGCAGTTGCCATGGCTGCTACCGTAAGATAGAATGGCCTTTGACCATCTCTTAGGGAAGGAACTGTGTTCACTACAGCACCAATTAGAAAGTCTTGTATTACTGAGCGCTGGAGGCGAACAATGATGATGCCGGAGCGTCGGAGACAGCAGAAGCGATGACAACCCCTGCTCATCAACGCCGCGTCCCACTTCACCCGGAGCAACTTCTACCACTCCACCGCCTTGTGTGATGCGGCTAAGGCACCTCTGTTCTCTCCAGCTTGAAAGCAGGTTGGTAATACCTAACTGAACGCTGTCTGAACGCTTTGTCTGGTAAGCTGCTGCAATCTCGGTATTTGACAGGTCTGGAAATAATTGTCCATTCTGACAAAGGCCGTTTCACCCATCATCATTCATGCGCTGACGTAGACTAGCACGTTTAGATACACAACAACGCCCCGCTCTCCTACACATCGCACTTCTGCTTTCCCTGGCCTATACAACAGCACATACTGTGGCATTGCGTACCGTTGCACACGGCCCAATCTACGAACATCTTTCAAGCCGAGTGCCAGGGCTGCCTCGGGGCTCCCACCCTCAACAGCCTGTAGGCAGCAGGCCCAGCAAGTTTGTCAAAATACATTTTGCTTCTCTACTTGCCCAAGATGTCAAATCTGCCATTCAAAGTCAAGGCTGTCTTCGAATATACCTCTCCTCACGAGGACGACCTCCACTTCCTTAATGGGCAGATTATCACAGTCACCGAGGAGGAAGACGAGGACTGGTACGTGGGAGAGTACGTGGACGCTTCCGGCTTGAAGCAGGAGGGCCTCTTTCCTAAGAACTTTGTGGAGAAATACGAACCTACGGCTCCTCCCAGACCAACAAAATCTCGCCCAAAAAAGGAAGCCGAGCAGCCGGCTGAGACCTCTTCAAAGGCGTATGAGTTAGAAGCAGAGCCAGAGCCACAGCCACAGCCTGAGCCCGAGCCTGAGCCCGAGCCAGTTCACGAACTACCAGCTACACGAGAGCCATCGACTCCCAAGCCTCAAGCTGCTATATCACCAACATCTTCAAGAGCTGCAGAAAATGCACCACCACCTACCACCAAATTCCCTGTTCGCGGGAACGCAATGTCGAAGCCTGTCGATGGCAGTTCGAAACCCGAGCCCCCGCCAGTCTCTGATAAACCGAACGATTTTCGAGCTCGCATTGCCGCATTCAACAAAGCAGCCCCGCCTGTTGCGCCCTTCAAACCTGGTGGGTTGAGTTCCGGGGGATCAAACAATTTTATTAAGAAGCCCTTTGTTGCACCACCACCAAGTAAAAATGCATATGTACCCGTGGCCCGCGATCCGCCCCCGCAGAGGATCTATAGGCGTGAGGAGGACCCAGAGATAGCTGCAAGAGAGAAGGAAGATCAGGAATTGGCGGAAAAGGCGGGATTGGCCTCGACATCTAATGATGCTCAAGAGGAAGACCAACCAAAGCCAACGAGTCTTAAGGAAAGGATTGCTCTTCTACAAAAGCAGCAGATGGAGCAAGCTAGTCGACACGCGGAAGCCGCACAGAAGAAAGAAAAGCCCAAGCGTCCCGCCAAAAAGAGGACAGAATCCCATGGTCATGCAGAAGGTGATGAAGATGGCGATGAAGCTCCTTTGGAGAGAAGTGTCTCTGGAGAAAACGCTACCAAACCTTCAATGGATTCGGTGAGGGATGAGGGTGAAGGTCCAAGGAAACGTAAATCATCAAGAGGCGCTGTTACGACCCCCGGAATAAATCCTCGAATGTCTTTTGGTGACGGAAATGAAGCAGATATGTCTGGAGCTGGGGATACAACCGAAGAGCCGGAGGATATGTCCACTGGAAAAGATGACAGTGATGAGAAGCCAAGATCTCGGCCACCGGCAATACCCATTCGCTCCGCTGCGCCACCTTCCCGCGAACCTGATGTAGGTGAAGAAGAGGGTGCTTCGGAGGAAGAGGAACCCCAGGGGGAAGAAGATGAAGAGGAAGAAGAAGAGGATGAGATTGACCCAGAGGTACGGCGAAAGGAGGAGCTGAGAGCACGTATGGCGAAAATGAGCGGTGGTATGGGTATGCATGGCATGTTTGGACCTCCTGGCGGTATGCCAATGCCTGGACTTGGAGCACCACCGAAGAAAAAGAAGTCTACTACATCTAGCGACAAGCGGTCTGCGGAATACGGAGCTGAAGAAACGTCTCCGGTTGCTCGCGCTCCCCCTATTCCAATGCCTGGCCTATCTCGAGTTCGAAGCCCCGAGGAGCTAAACAGACAGCTTGAACCTGAAGAGGATAGGACTCCTATCTCGAGGTCCCGTCCAGCGGACGAGCTACCAGATGTCGAGGATGTGGTGCCCCAAGAGTGGAGTGCTCCACCAGGTAAAAGAAGCCTCCTTGCCTAAGAAAGAACGTTTGCCTGACTTTTACAGTCCCCTCTCAAGAGGCAGCTCCGTCACTCCCCAGTGGAAGACCAGCTCCACCTCCTGTACCAAAGGAGAGTAAGTTTGCACCCGCCCAAAAAAAATATTTCGCAGGTTTTGACACTAATTGCAACAGCCCGACCTCTTGCCCCGATGTCTCCAAGTGCTGGATCCGAATCGGATGATGAGATGTCTGAGCGTGTGCAAACCATCACTACGGCAACTCCAATAGCTGAAGCACCTCGTCCTCCACCGAGATTATCAGAAATACCAGGTTCACCAAAGTCTCCTAACATGCGACGAGCGTCCTACTTTGGGGCTGATCAAGCCTCTCCCGTTACTCCAACTACTCCAGGCTTGAATAACAAGCGCGCCAGCCGACTTCCTCCTCCTATTCCTGGTGTACCTGCGCCCCAACTACAAAGCCGAGCTCCGCCCCCACCACCTCCAGCTGCTGCACCTCTTAGCCGCTCATCTACAGGTGATCAACGTGCTCCACCACCCCCTTCGCGGCCAGCTCAAGAGGAAAGCGAAGAAGAGATTACCGAGTATGAGGGCGATTACGATACTGATATTGCCTCGGCGGTACCACACAAAGATGCATTGAAGGCTGTAGAGGATCGCTCGCCCGTCATGTCTCCTTCATCAGCGCCTCCGCCACTTCCACCTGCTCCACGTGCCATCCCACCACCTTTACCTTCTCAACCACCTCCTAATTCAAGGCAATCGATGGATACGCCGAAAGTTGCCCCACCTCCACCGCCGCCTAGTAAGATGCCAGCACCATGGGAGAGCAATGATGGTGATGAATATGATCCGTTCAAATACACTAGTCCTCAGCAAGCCATACCTGCCACTGGAGGAGGGACGGCTAGAATGGAAAGAACCGAGGAAGATTTGTACTCGGCTTCACCGCCCAGAACATTTTCCTCGCCGCCTGAAGCGCTTCGTGATGCTGCACCGTCAGGAAGTAAAGCAAACAATCGCCAATCCCTGGACACCCGCGCCAAAAAGTCATTCGAATTCACCAGAATGTCCATGGATTCCGGTTTCATGGCTAAGGATGTCGATCTTGGCCAAAGCTCATTTTGGTGGACACAACCTCGTGGAATCCCTCCCGTTTTCCAGAACCGGAAAGACATACTCCTCGAATTCGACGAGTCCTCATCCAAGCGAGGCAGCAAAACCATAGTTGCAAAACAACTTTATATCCTCTTCCAAGACTATTCCCAGACCATCGTCACGGCTCAATTTGACGCCCAAAATCCCTCGGACATCAATCTGGAGCAGCGACATGAACAACCGCCAACCCGCCAAAGGCAAGACCAGCTCGAGGACGCACACGAACAATTCGGCCGCCGCATCTTCGAAGCCGTGCACTCACGCAAGGAGACTGTTGTCGGTGACGGCACCCCCCAAGGCCTCATCCAAGAGCTGCTCAAACCATTCACCAATGCCCTATTGCCAGTCGGCACCCGCGCCTACGGCGCCACTGTCTACAGCAACATGGCTAATGCCTCGCCACCCCAGCAAAACGACGAGATCCGCCCTGGCGACATCATCACGCTGCGCAACACCAAATTTCAGGGTAAACACGGCCCAATGCACGCCAAGTACAGCATGGAGGTCGGCAAGCCAGATCACGTTGGGGTTGTGGCGGAGTGGGATGGCACCAAGAAGAAAGTCAGAGCTTGGGAGCAGGGACGCGAGAGCAAGAAGGTCAAGCTAGAGAGCTTTAAGCTGGACGATTTGAGAAGCGGGGAGGTGAAGATTTGGAGGGTTATGCCGAGGAGCTGGGTCGGCTGGAGTGGTACGAATTAGGGGTAAGCGAGCATTAGCCAGTGAGAAGTAAGTGTGTGAGGCACTTATGAGGCTGAGTGAATTGTCAGATGGGAGGTGGGAACGAGAGAATGGTCGGGAAATGGAAGTGCTGATGTTTGACGAGTGAAGCGTGAGATGACACGAGACGAGGCCGGATGGGTTACGCGTCGAATTAGTGTATACGCATAGCATCGTGGTGCATCATCGCACATTTGCAATAAATTTTTTATTCTGCTCTATGATTCCTGCTTCCTACCTACCCTTCCTTGAGAATATGTTTTCGGGACGAGTGTGCATCCATGAACTTAGTCAGGAGAAATCCGCTCGCTCGCTCGCTTACGTGCTTTCGCTAAATAAAGGGGACGACATCGACGACTCGATCGCGAGAAAAGAAGATAGGTAGCTTTACGAGGCGAGCCACAAAATACCGATATCTTCTCAGGGCTTCGCAAACGACAGTCGGGATCAAGAAATTGCACTGTAGCCATGCACAGGCTGGTGGTAGATATAGAAAATGGAATTAGATATACCAAACGAATAGAAAATGTTTGAACTACTTTTCTCTCTAAATGTTCCCCAAAGTCCTTGTACAATTTAAGAATTGTTATCATCTTTAAATGCGGGGAAGTCATAGTAACTAAGTCCTACAGCTCCCCAAGGGACATTGAAAATGCAATGCCGCTGTTTATGTCGCTGCAAGCACAGTAACATGTATCCACTCGCTTGCATTCGCTAAGAAAAGGAGAAAGTGATAACAGAGCCGAGTTTCGAGCACCTAATTACTATGCTACTTACGTAAACGGACACATACACAGCCACGCTTCTTTCTACTTCAGTTCATACACTTCTCTCCACCTCCCCTGAAACAATCTCTCAACTTCCAAAAGTAGGGAATATTTTTTTCACCAGAAGCGAGTCATCCCTGTGACTCCCTATCTCGTCATCATCATCGGACATATGAGAGTGAACCCATCCCTTCCAGTGGCCCCTGCAGGAAAATGCAAGCAGAATCAGATCCCGTTCCTCCGCTCCCTCCTTCGATCAACACACAACGCCATGCCTTCAACCTCGCGAAAAACGCCGCTTGCTGACTGGAGATCTCTAAATGAAATCGGGAATATGGACGCTACGCTCGTGCTCGTTTATCAGTAATTCGAATCTACCAAGCTGCCCCAGCTCCAATCTGAGGTTGAGCCCACCCCGACAATGCTTGCATGTAGTTCATCGAGTTGGCAGCAGGATCTATGCTACAAATATCGCTGGAGTTGTGCTGGCCCAAGTCGTCCATGAGGCCCATGTGGTACCGCTCGAGAGTTCCCATCCAAGGCTCGAAACCCGCGATATCGGGCTCAGCTTGCGTGTTTGGTGGTGCCATGGTATGTTGCGACATTGAACGGTAGTTGGACATGTGCGGTTGTTGCTGAGCGGGGTTGATGTTGTAGTGCTGCTGAAATTGAGATTGTCCATTGCCGTAAGGGGAGCTGAGACCCGAAGTTGAGTCGCCGTTAGACACGGATATGAGAGATGGAGCGGTTGAGGATTGGTTGGGAGACTGTTGGTAGGGAGTGCCGTACGGGTAAGGTCCGTGAGCATACTTTTGCCGATCATCTACCTCGACGGGAGGACTAGCAGCATTGACAGCAGCCCAAGCGCCGTTCGGTCTTTGAGCACCGGTCTCAACTCCTTGCATTGCTTCTCCATTGACACTGCTCCCTAGGATTTCGTTCGTACTAGCCCGAGAGCGAGCTTCATTGGCAATTTCAGAGCCTTCAGATGGAACGTTCTGATCAAGATCCCTCAAGTCCCCGAATTCCTTCAACTCTTTCTCGAATTGCTTGTACTGTTCCAGCCCACCGCCTGGGTATGGTTTGCGCTTCCACTTAACACAGTAGGTACGGTGAACATCATGAAAGTATGTATTCATTTTATCAATGGACTTAAGGTACCTCTTTGACATTCGCAATCGAGGTACCATGTCGCTAAGAATCTTCTTGGTCCGGCCAGGAAGGCCTTTGTTTAGGTTTGCATTGACATCAGGGCTTGGAAGGAGTGTATTCCTGGGTATCAAATGATGTTGTTCGTCCATCTGTGGGAAGTATGTAGCATAAACACAGACAAAGGCTGCTTGCCATACTGCAAAGCCAATTTGAGGTGATTCCGGAAGAAAATCGTTGTCTTGGCAAGTTGAGACAATATCGATGATGTCCCTGGATGCTTTCATGATTTGCTCAGCACTCTCCTCCCAGAATCCAGGCGGAACTGCATCTTTAGGGAATGTTGGCTCATCCAAAGGTCCTGAAGGCTTGTTGCAACGAAGCGGTATGAATGGAATGTATTCCCTGTGGAGCATGATGAGGCACAGGGAATATAGCGTGTGCAGAGAGGCATATGTCGTCGCATTCCGTTTCTCGATGTGAGCGGATAGATTAGCCTCTGTCAGTGTGAGATTTGATGGTAAGGCATCATGAAATTTCTGCAACTCGCGGCGCAACTTGAAGAACTCAGTGGCCTCGTCCCAAGGAGGTTGTTCCTCGGTCCGTCGGCCTCCAGCGTAACTCCACTCAGACAGTCTCCCAAAGATCTCCACCAGCCGAACGTACCTACTTAAAACTCCGTCGTCATTGATAGATGACTCCGTATATTTAGGCTTCAACCAGTCTGGGTTCAAGAATCCCGTTTTAACATTGTGGACAAACAAGAATTGATCGTCTGAGCATGGGAGCTGAACTCGGAGGTTATTCACAGCCATCATTGTGGGCCTGTATTTTCCAGCAGCGAGCATACGGTCCATGATGAAGCAACTCCAGAGGGTGCGCCTCCGTACCTCCTTGTCGATTGCATCCTCGCGCGGCGAAGCGGACGTTTTGGGTGCACCTGTTTTGGGTGCATCATTGGCGGAGTGACTGCGGCTGCTATCGTCCTGCTCATCTTCGTATGTGAGTCCCATCGATTGAGCCAATCTGACAGCAATTCCAATATATAACCAAGCACTCAGGCCTCTCGTTTGACCCCATTCATAGAGTCCAAGCATCAGCAATGCCTGTATACTCTCCAAAGAAGGATTGGTGAGGACGCGGATGGTTGGTCCAAACGCAGTGGCTAGAGCATTGGCATAGTACTCACTGGCAGCAAGCGGATCTTGTTGGCCAGGAGAGTGATAAGCAACTAGGCCGTCGTGAAATCTCGCAGTGAGCGTTAGAACTCCCAGTAGAAGCACCCTCCCTTCTTCGAGGTCCGCAGCCGTGGTCGAGGGGTCTCGAGGGAATGCTGCTTGGCGCATCCGATTTCTGAACGTCGGAGGGTGGAGGAAGGGCATTTCCGTAGAAAAATGAAGCTTGAATATTTCATATAGCTCATCCCACACTTTTTTCGTCAAGATCGGTGATTCCAACGCATCGTCCCCTGCCCGCGAGCTGTGTCTCCTTCCGTTATCCTCAATTTTTCTGATACGTTTCTTGCTTTCGCCAGTATCTCCTTCTTGTTTTATGCCGACTGGAGCTTCGGGCCGCTTTGGCGCGGGGGTTGCTCCTGCAACAGGATAGGTACACTCTCGGTTGCTTTGGGCGCAGGCTTTGCATATAGAATGGACACCATTATTAACACCTAGAATTTCATTAGCAGTTGGTCTTCTGGATAATGTGTGACGAATTGCACGCAGACGGCCCGCGATATATGCTTTTGTTCTGAAGGTCCAGGGGAGTCTCTCTGGTTTGTCCGCCTTACAGCCTTACAGCCTCCAGGTGAACAAATCGATGCTATATCTTCGGCCTCAGAGTGGATTGGCAGCTACTCACATTTCACCTTACTCCTGCGGCAACGCGCGCAAGCTATCGAGCTCCGGACCATTTTTGGTGGCTTCTTCTCCTCAAGCCCGCCTCTCATACCTCCAACACTCCCATCATCCGCCCCCCGGGGGCTCGGCTCCCCGGTGGAAGCAATGTTTGGTCTCTGGTGGAGAGATGGCGAAGCAGGATGAAGATAAGGTTGGTCGGAGGGGGAGAAAGCCTCTGCGTGAGTGCGCTTCGGGGTGGGGGAGCGCGAACCGCCTGTAGTCGAGTCTTCAGGCGGAGCAGAAGGCGAAAGAATCGCGGCGATAGAGTGCGGGGAGGGAATCGTGGCGGTGGGTGGGCCTTAAGAGACCCGGGACTGGATATCAGAGTGGTGTTCTGGCAGACGGTATGGACTTGCAGTTGCTGAGAGCGGTCGTGCCCATTCAGGTAGCTGGCGGTGGTAGCTGAGATCTCAACTGGGTCGCTGCAGCGGATACCAGAAATAGTAGATGAGAACGTAGTTAGTTCGTGGTGGGCCTTTACACGGTGTGTCGACCACGGGCGCGAGTTGTGTGATGTTTGTGTGACAAGCGGGATGCTGTGATGCGCCTCGCCGTATGTAGTCCGCAAGTGAGGGTATTTTGGGACTTGTAGCAGCGCAGGGCGAACGGCAATTGGATGCGACGGCAGGCAGGGCGGGGTGGCAAGAGACAGAGCGACTTCTGCAGCAGGCAGGAAATGTTTGTGTAGATTGCGAAGTAAGGGATGGGGTGTATGAAGGAGAGGGTGTGGTTGTGGGTTTGCAGGCGCAAGCAAGAGGAGAGCAGAGTAGAGCAACTTGAGCAAGTAACTTGTAAGGTTGGGCGGAGTGGGAAAGTGGGAGATGGGAGCGGTTGCGGTTGCGGTTGCGGTGCGGTGCGGGTTAAGGTTAGATTGCGGGAGTTGGTGCAGCACGGGCGAGATGGAGATGGGTGGTCGGCTCGTCGGGGGGTAGAGAGCAGAGAGCAGAGAGGGGAGAGGAGAGAGGGATAGCAGACGGAGACGGAGTGGAAAGGAGTGTGGTCTGGAGAAAACAGCCCACCAGTAAGAGCGGAGTTGACTTTTAGTTGTATTCCATTCCACTTTTGGACAGCAGGAAGGGGAAACATTGTGATTTGTGTGACTTGGGGTCAACCTGGGGGGGGGGGTCCCGGGGGGAGGTGGAGGAAGGTTGACTGCGGGCAACTGAGTCCCGGTCTTTGCAGTTTGCACAGACAGCATGGCAGGCCCTGCTCAATAAGCTCATGCAGCTCTGCTCTGCTCTGCTCTGCTCTGCTCTGCTCTGCTCTGCTCTGCTCTGCTCTTGCTCCTGCTCCTGCTCTTGCTCCTGCTCTTCTCTTGCTCTTCTCTTGCTCTTCTCTTGCTCTTCTCTTGCTCTCCGAGTCCGGGAGCATTTCAGAGGGGAGGAGAGCATCTGCACCCCACGGCCCGACGTGGAGACAAGGGGCCTGACATCCATCCTTAATTCCTTATTCAGGAATGACAGATCAGGCAATCCGGACTGAGTATTACCTAGGTACAATCCAGTAACTGCGTACTAGGTACTACTAGGCGTGAAAAAAGTACGGAGGTACTTGTTCGAGGACCCATTCGAGGTACCTCCGAAATTCCGAATCTTTCACGCCCCCTTCCGCCCCCCCTCCACCCCCCCCCCCCCCCCCCCCCCCCCCCCCCCCCCCTATGAACTCTATGAACTTCACCTCCCTTTTCAAGCTTTCAGTCCACCCTCGGCCTAACTTGGGCTCGCTCTTAGCCCGCTACAGGCTACAGCTACAGCTGCAGCTAAAGCAAAGCACTGTTGAACCCACTCCTAATTTCCCAATCCCAGATGCCTGGCTGCCGAAGCTTTACACAAGAGCGACGTTGCAGTTCTCCCTACGGAGTACTCGGTACCAGGCTACCAGCACCGCACTGACTGAATCAGGGTCCTGGGAAGTCCCGTATGGCACGAGTCGGACTCGGGAATACGTAGCGGTGGCTAAAACCGAGTAAGGTTATGGCCGACAACCAGGTCCAGGTCCAGGTCCAGGTCAGTGCTGAGCGCCCTCGTCACGGCTCACGACTCACGATGCGAGGTGAAATACCGGTAGATCAGCTGCCACATCTTAACATCATATCGAGTACAAGGCCGATTATTTATCGCTTTGCGCCAGAAGCGGCTGATCTGTCTAGGCTGTGCACTGTGGACCGTGGGACGTTTTCCCACGGCAGCGCCATGACTCGCAGAGAGCAGCCACCTCTCGGGAGTTCTGAGTTCTCTCAATGATCCCATTGCTTCTCGGCCTCGGCTCAGAGGCACGGCTATTCCGCCTCTGGCTTTCTAGCATTGTGCCTAGCACAATTCACCGCCTCGAGGAAACAACTCTACCAAGTATTGGAAAACCAATCATCCTATTGCAAGATGAGTGAATGAATGCATGACATGCACACTTCCTGCAGCCTTCCGTGCGATGCCAGATGGTGGACAAGGTTTGGTCGATCACATTCCCCAGTTCCAGGTTTCCCTGCTACAGCTCTGCCCTCGATTCCGAAAAGCAAAAGAACTGCATGCTCTTCCGTTGCTGACATGAGCACCACGAGCCAAAAATTTCTATGGAACTAGCACGATACTGACTACAGTTGCTCGTGTTTGCTTGCTGGAGAGTAAGGGGTTACTGCATCCCGCTTTCGTCCGTTGCCGGCATCTGTGAGATAGGAAATGATATATCAAGTTGCACGAGCTCGGGTTGAGCTGTAAAGGAGCGTTCGAGTCGCAGAGCAGGATATCCTCTTAATGCCCCTGGGCGTCAAGACGGAAGGAAGCACAGGATGTGGTCGGGAGTGGTAAAATACAGTTCCCCGCGCACAAGTCCCACAGTCCCAGTCCGGCCTTCGAATTCTCCTCGAGTCCTGGGGAGCTGTGCCTCCCTCTACACCACTCGCTCTCTCCGCAAACTCGAGCTCGAGTACACTTAAAGCACAGGCCCAGAGCCTAGTTCTTTGTCAGAGATGACCAAACATCTTTTGGAGGCGCACTCAACCCAGTTTTTCCAGCCCAGTCCTCAATCTTCGCCTCCGCAGCTCAGGGCCGTTTTGACCCCACCATGTTTGAGATCGGCTGATAAAGGGTGCACAGCCACACAGCCACAGCTACACGCTGGTGGCTTGTGACAAGCCAATGACGACGTCGACGTCTTGGCGACCGACGTCTGTTTGGCGCCTAACAGGTCTATTCTTGACGCTGGCACATTGATAACCGCCGAGTTTTGCCCATCACACTGACGGTAAGATCGCCGAAGTCTCCTTCATCTTCTCTTGCCTGTTAACCTTAACTTTATTCTACGTGCAATCCATTCCGTGGTTGCAGTTCCCCTTCCCCTCTTCACTCAATTGCGCCTCAAACAGCTCTTTTCGAAGCCCCACAAGATCAGCCAGTATGTCTTCGGGACATAATGTAAGCTTGACTGCTCTCATTTTCCAACAAGACGATTGATTTTTGGCAGGATCCGAAGCTTCTATATGCCATCAACGGCATCAATGCTTACCATATCGAAAACGGCAAAGAAGAATGTCTCACTCCAGCGGGACCGCAGACATTGTCCCTCTTGATGGTCCCAACGTCATCACCCTTTGCTGGGCTCTCGAACGTTGAACCTCAATCTTCGACCCCAGAGGAGGATTTCTATCTGCACCTTCATCTTCCTCCCGAGCTAGACCTTCCTCTCCCGGCAACAACACAAATCTATCATCAGCCACCCGACAGCTACCTCATTCCCCGATGGGATATAGGCCACGATAATGGTGCATTTACAAGAATAGAGTTCCCTGGCATAGCCTCAGGGAAACAATCCCAAGAAGATGTCGACACATTCGAGACAATCCTGGCGCAATGTACCGCATTTCTCGAGCGCGCACCACCGCCAAAAGCCGCTCGTCCCAAATCAAGAAGGACCAAGAGCGCAAAGGATATGGCTATTCCTCCGTATGATCCCTCCAAATTTCAACCGGGAGAGGCATACGTTCCTGGTAGCGCAAGCTCTCACGCAGGAGGGCAAATCGTCCTCATTGACGAGGAAAATGGAAGTGTTGTGGGTGAGCTCGGGGAGGGCTTCCACGTAGTAGAAGACAGCAAAATGGAAGCGGGATCAAAAGGTATGCACAATCCTCACCCGGTCCAAAACTCACTAACACCCGCAGACCCCGTCGAAATCACACTTCCCTCCGACGGCTCCATGAACATCGGCGTCGCGCCCGCCTCAGCCGCCTACCTAGAAATGGCCATGCATCCCGCCTACCGCAACAGCACCCTCGTCTCCAAAGCCGCCATGGCCTCGCGCCTAATCGTCACCACCTCCTCCTACGTCTCCAAGACGCTCCAATCCTCCGCGGACCAATTTACTCAGAAGACCAAACCCAACTCCAAGCCCATGACTTTCACTCCTACCACTCACGCCCGCATCAGAAAAGTACATACTTTCTCTGAAGGAGCTGCAGGATTGAGTGCAAAGACTGTAGGTCAGGTTCAGAAGTATGCTCAAAGCCTCGGTGCGACGCTCGCAAAGAAGGGCGCGGACCAGAGAGCTAAGAGGGGTATCGGGCCTGATGGCCAGCCGATTGAGGATTACAAGCCCGGATTGCTGAATAAGAGTATGATGGCGTTCTCTACCATCGCTGATGGAATCGACCAAGCTGGTCGAAATTTGCTCGCTTCAACATCTACTGCCGCTACTACAGTCGTAACCCACAAATTCGGACCAGAAGCAGGAGAGATCTCTAAGAGTATAGGTGGAGGCTTCAAGAACGTGGGCTTGGTGTATATCGACGCAGCAGGCGTCTCACGGAAAGCCATTGTTAAGAGTGTGGCGAAGGGAATGGTCGTGGGTAAAATGCGCGGAGGTGGTGATCTTGTTGTGGGTGGAGGAGATGGGGGCGTTTACCAAAATCCCAAGGAAAAGAAAGAGGATTTGAACTGGAAAGAGAGGGAGGCGAGGGAGGGGAGGACCACGGATGATGTTAAGATGAGTGGAGGGATGGAGGCCGAAGATGTAGTGGGCTTCGGGAAGGCGCCGCCGCCCTATAGGAGTGGATCTGGAGAGAGCATTGAGGGACAAAATGTCAACGGCGATTTCTACGGCGGGGATTATAAAGGGGATGGGAAGTATTGAGTGAGATTCATGGGGCTTGGATGACTGATGATTGGAAAACGAAATGGGGAAGGATGGTAGTTGTGTAATGGGTTTGTTTATATGAGATGCACGGCATAGAAGCCTGGGTTTGGGATTCCTTCTTCTTTAGCACAAATTTTAAGTGCACTTTTAGTTCTGTGTTATGAATAAAATCCTTTCTACCTGTTCTCAAAGCAAAAAGGAAATGACAAAGTTTGTTAGCATACACTGGAGCTTGCAAGTTAGGCACTTCACCAAAGTTGTTATACGCCACAACTGATATACAACGTTCCTATATATGATAGTACATTACATTCTTCTTCTCTAGTTAAACAGAGTGCGGTAGACTTAGGCTCTGGTTTATTGTCAATTACTCATTGTTTCCTGAGAATTGTTACCGTGTTTAATCATCTGAAAAGTTTTCTTTTCATCCAGTCTAAACACTAATAGAGGAAGTGGTAACATAGGTAAGCACTTTTGATAGCATTAATATTCCCTCTCCCTCTCCCTCTCTCTTTAGTATTGATTCCAGTTTATGTTTCGTCTGAGTATAAATCCTCCTGTCCTCCTAACAGGTATCCACACCATATCATACCGTGTAATCAAAGTGCGGAAGTTCCACAGACCATTGATATTCTCCTGCTTTGCAATGCTAGAAATGCCTACGCGTGAAGCCAAAACCCAAAACTTACTTGCTAAAGGAGGTTATGATCAATGCTCTTTACTTTCTGTGCCATCGACCTTTGCATCTTGATTAGAAACAGCGGTGACTCTATTAATCAAGCCTGCAGCAGCGAGTGCTGCTGCCCCTGCCCGAACAACAGCACCGTAGACCATAGCACCATACCCACCCATCGCCGCACTCTGAGTAACAGCAAACGCGGAGCCGGCTGCAACAGGACCACTGGCAGCTTGAATCCCCGCTGCTGCTGAACCTGTACAAACCGTCATCGACATTTCCTGGCAGGAACAGGAAAACTAAATAGTAAAGAAAATCAAAACACGTACCAGCTGTCACGCCACCAGATCCGAATCCAAAGATAGCCAGGATCGGGCTATAGATTACGGCTGGGAAGAGGAAGGTGAACATGCCACTGGCAATCATAGCCGTCTCCCCCGGATGCTCACCAACCCATTTCCCTGTCTTCTCAACAGCAGGTCCAACCTTCTCTCGTCTGAACCCATCAAGTGTCTTGCCTGCTTCTTCAAGAGCAGGGCCCAGCTTCTCTCGTCCGAACCCATCAAGTGCCTTGCCTGCTTCTTCAAGAGCAGGGCCCAGCTTCTCTCGTCTGAACCCATCAAGTGCCTTGCCTGCTTCTTCAAGAGTAGGGCCCAGCTTCTCGCGTCCGAGTCCATCGAGCGTCACAGCTGCGCCAGCCAACGCACGTACGAGTTGGTGCTGACCGAAGTGTTCGAGTGCCTTTCCTGCTTCTCCGAGCGCGGGTCCAAGTTTCTCGTGTCCGAAATCATCGAGGGCTTTTCCCGCATTACCTAGAGCAGGGGCGAGCTTCTCACGTCCGAAGTCATCCAGAGCCTTGCCGGAATGTGCTAAAGCAGGACCTAGCGCGTTCTTGCCGAACTCGTCGAGACCCTTGCCGATGCCTTGGATGAAATCTCCGAAGCCCATTGTGTTCCTGCGGAGACGATCGTTGGGTCAATGGTGTTGAGCTAAGGGCTTGGGAAGGATGGAGGAGATTTGTCTGAGAAAAGGATTCCATACGCTGAGCTTAAAACCAACGCATGATGAAGAACGATTGGACGACGTGGACGTTGGCATCAAATCATTGAGATATGGCTGTTGTCATAATTAACTTACTCATGCAACAGCCTGTGGACTTCCACTCGTTGTTCCGTATGTTTGAGTTGGCTTAAAAAGGCCAAGAAACAATGTCTTCGAGAAGGACGTTTTGATGAAGTGAGTTCAAGCAGTCACGTGTTCATCCCGTCGCGTCTACCAAGAACGCGACGAGCTTCTTCAGACCTGCATCTGCGGACAGCCACGACCTCAATACCCTATTTTCTCTCGTAAGATGTACATATGTGCAAGACACGTCCCCAAAATAATGTGATTGTTCAATGTGCCGCTTTGAGCTTCTCGGCGCCCTTGTGTTATTGATCCAGGACCTCCTCGACAAATTCAGAGCACGGAGGGAAGAACCCACACAGTATGTATCGAAGTCCTTCTTTGAATCGGATTCTCATAGCACGTAGACCCGAAGCAAAATGCTCCACGAAATACTCCTCTCCCTCTCTGGCCACCCCTCCCCCCTCCTCACCGCCGACCACTCATCCCCAGCCTCGATCCTCTCCCCAGCAGAGAAAGCCCTCCTCTCCTCCATAGCCCACCTGAGCGATCTCCACTGTAAGCTCCTGGCCAACACGGCCACCATTGCGGCCTCACATCAATCCAGCATCTGCCAGGCTGTTGCAACAGCTATCAGATCTACACATCTTGCAGCATTTCAAAGGAAAGTGCTGGAGGTGGAAGACGGCATATTAAGGAAGGACGCGCGCAACGTCGGCGCATACAATATCGTGCCTTTGACGGCCATAGTTGGCGAGTTCTCAGGATGGACTAGGAGGATGGAATGGTTCTTGGAGGTGGTGGAGTTCATGATGCGGGGTAAAGGTGGGGAGAAGAAATGTACTGGTGCTATGGTTATCGATCGACTTTGTGATTCTATGCAGACGGGGTATGTCGATATTGAAGAGGCAGCTTTAAGTCTCGTGAAGGTTGCGGAGACTGCATGGTTGAAGCAAACTTCTGCTTGGATTCTATACGGACGGTTGCCCAGCTTTGGGAGAGAAGATTTTTTTGTCCAGAATGTTGATGGCGATGTTCAGGTACGAGCATAAATCTTTCAGGCACATGGAACTGACTTGAATAGGAATATGAGAGCAAAAACGAGCTCTTGCCTGCTTTTGTTTCGGCGTCTACTGCTTCCTCGCTGCTATTTATCGGCCGATCTTTAAACCATATCCGCGTGAAGGGGATGTCCAACTCCAGTTCTCCGGAATTAGACCTACTCTCGTCTCATCTTCAACAGTTATCGACCCTGAAGTTTCCTATCAACAGCGCGAACTTCTCCCGGGTAATAGCGTCAATACGTCTGTCATTATCACAGACGACTTTGCAGAAGCTATTACCCCTCAGTAGAGTCATTGAGATTCTGTCACTTCTTCGAGAGTTCTTCTTGCTCGGTCGTGGCGAATTTGCCATAGCTTTGATCACCGAAGCGGACGACAAAATCAGATCACGGTGGCGGCGATCAGACAACCTAGCCTATGAGAAACGTGATGGCCTTGGAAACATCGTTGTTAAGGATGGAGAAGTTTCCGCGATCTTAGCCAGAACATGGGCTGCCATGAGTTCGTTACGGGGTGACAATCAAGAGGATCAAGATGAAGACGAACTTCTTGAACTTGCCAGAGATCTTGTGCAGTTGATTCTGGTCAAGGGAAACCCGACACCACCTTCGAAAAGCAAATCCTTACCGCAAGCATCCGAAATTGCTTCTACTCCATTCAAAAATCTGCTTCTATCAGTTCCGGTATGGCTGACATTATATATTCCGTCACCACTTGATCTCTTCCTTGCACCTTCAGATGTGCAAAGTTATTCCAGCATCAATGCATATCTCTTATCAATACATAGAGCACATCTACGCCTCACCGACTTGTGGAAGATTACCTCGTTACGACGAGATCATCCAGCACCTCCTGGTCCTCCATATGGTAGCTCAACAGTAGGCAGGAGTAAAGTCCTTACAATTCGAGAGAGAATGAAAGAGAGATCGGAAGCTATGCGTAGCGTATGGGCAACCAGCAGCGCAGCAGTATTCTTCCTCGGAGAGACTGAAGTCTATTTGCAAGGCGAAGTAGTCCAAGGAACGTGGCTTGGCTTCAAGAATTGGCTTACAGGTAAACCTGAATCGCGACCTACATCATCAAAGAGTCTCGAAGATGACGATGAAGACATCTGGTTGAAAGCGGGGAGAGAACCAATAGCCAACAGCATCACTCATACACACGATCCGCAATCACTTGCCGACGCTCATAGGAGATACCTATCTGCTTTGGCAACGAGCTTGCTCTTAACAAATTCTACTTTCACAGACCCACTCTACCATCTTCTTCAACAAATCGACCACCTAGTGGCACTTGTACACCGCGTTCATTCAATCTGGCAATCTCTGGACTTGGAAGCTGACGAAGGCGTTGTAGACGCATTCTCAGACTTTCATAAAGAAGAAAAGGATGTCAAGGAGCAATTGGTCGTCATTGCAGCGCGAGTCAAGGGCGCCATTGAAGAGCTTGTCAAGAGTTTGCGGGATATCGATCAGGAGAAAGAGGGCTGGGATAATGGTTTCGCAGAACTTGTTCTCGGTGAAGAGGGAGCTTATGTTCCTGCGAAAGTGGGAAGAGTTGACAGGCTACTGATGAAGCTTGATTTCGGGGGCTGGTTTGACAATGGGAAGCGGAGAGTGGACGATTTGGACGGGCTGGATGAGAGTGACGATGAGTGACGACTTTATGGGACTAGATACCCTGGCGTTTGGAGATGAATTATGAAATCCAAGTCATGCACATAATCTCTTCGAGAGGCCGTAATTCATGTATAATGACATACGCCCTGTCCGCTTATTTCTTTCCTTTCTTCCAAGTCCAAATTCCAAACTCCATTCACCCCATCCCCCTCCCTCCCCTAAATCACACTTCAGCTACCCTACACAACCTTCACCCCGCCACTCCACCACTCAAACACCCCCTCAACCAACTTCCACACCCCCGTACTCGTCTGATACTCTTCCCTCGCCACCGTGCCGTCCGGGAACCGAATCTCCCGACTCTTCAGATTCATCTCGGCGGGACGATCAAAGAATGCCTTCGCGACGAGCGTCTGCTCGGTTTTGGAGAAACCCGGGGAAGGGTTATATTCTGGTGGGTTCGAATGGGTCGATATTGAAAGCGCGGTTGTGCAGGAAGGGCACTGCTTTGACGGGCGGGTGAAGGAGCGGAGAAAGGTGCGGTGGCAGATGGGGCAAGTTGCTTTTCCCCTGCGGGGTTGTTAGTTTGTGTTGGGGAGGGGGTGGGGGGGAGATATAGGGACATTTTGCGGAGTTTCATGGGAGGGTGATGGGCTTGGAGTGGATTGAGGCAAAGAGGTAAGGCTGAGAGGAGAATGAGGTTTGAAGGGCGAGGGAGGGCCAGTCCCTCAGCCTTGTCGAATTGTGAGGTTGCGGTTATTGACGAGCTGGTACGTCTAAACCTTGACAGTCAAGAAGCTCGAACGGGAACTGATTTGGTGCAAGGGGAGAGTATATGTGTCAAGTTCACGGTGACAATTTTTATCAAATTTCACGAGGCTCCTTTTGCTTGCAACCTCCTAGCCTGGCGGGGCTGAGTCTTTTGCTGTGCATGAAACATGAGGGGTGAGGCTTCCAATTGAATGTCTGCCTCGTGTTTCAAGGGTAGTCGTCGTAGGAGAAGGCTGATTGGAGGTGGCGAGCCAATGGGCTTGTGGATGCTATAGAATCTTTGTTGAGTACACTTGAACCATAAAGTAAAATTTTAAAACTTCGTAAACATTTCTCGTCATTTGGGTTGCTTGTTTTAATTTTCTGGCTACCTGTTAATGCTATTCTCGAGGTTGGCGCTGGATAGTCTTGACAATCTTACGAAGTCGACGGAAATCCGATATTAAAAAGAACCTTGTGCGTTTACTTACAAGTAAACCGGTTTCTCTCAGTGTTCCGAGATCTCCTGGGACATCCAATCACATATCTCGAACGTTCTTGCAACCGATCTCAAAGAGATGGCCGGATGATATCAGGCAAGAAATTGAGGCCACACTGACGAGAGGCGTACATAGAAAATTAAGTCATCGACCTCTTCGGACTCCTGGCACCGATATCTTCGTGAACTTCGATGGTTAGTGTGCAAATTGAATGCCCTAAAGCGATACTTGAAACTGACCCTGATTCGAAAAGCTCTCCAGGATCTCCCAAACCCCAGGACTACATTTCTGGACTAATTTCTTTGGTGTGTGAGGTTTGTAACGGAAATTTGATTAAAGATCAAATGTTCTTGACAACTCCTTGCATCAAATAATGGTTAGTGCGGGCGTCCCCCCTTGTGGTAGACATGAAAGGGGACACTAAATTTATCACGCTCATTAGGACAATTCAACTACTTACTTAGCCAACGTTCCTTTAAACTTCCGTTACAATTAAAAATTGTATTTCTCTAAGATCTATGAAGCTCATGTTGATACATTCCCAGGACAGCTCAAGTCCAAGTCAGTGTTCAATCTTGGCTCGGAAATTGAGAAACAACCTTCCTTACCTAGGGTCTCTTTTTATATCGACCACGAGACCCTGAACTGTTTGAGGATGGATGCGGATGGGGAAGGATGATTTAAACATGACGGCGCTGATGGCAGAGCTGGGATTGTGTCCTCGGGGATAGGTTGGTAGGTGAGTTTGATAGTCAGCAGATTTGAGTGAAATATTTTGGTTTCTTTGAGAAAGTTTGAAGAGGAAAGAAAAATGAGCTGGCGAGGGGGGGGGTTATAGTCCGGACTAGTCTTCATTTGCATGGCCTCGCTGCTCCGTTCCTTCCACTTTGGGCTTCAACTGGTGGGAGAGTGGGTTACTCGTCTAGTGTGAGAACAAGCTACCTCGAACCGAACGGAACGCTCTTGCCGTTGGGTAACATGTGCACTCCTAAGAAGATGGGCCCGGTTATACTCCCTCCAAGACATAGAAGTTATCTTGTGGATCCCTTCGCTTAAATTTGGTAGACGCTAACCTCAACGTCGTTCCTGACTGCATTAACCCTATATCGTTCTCCCGTCTTCCTACGAAGAATCGCTGCTTCTGATGGATATACAAAGGGTACGTGTTGTGTTTGAAATTCAAAAGCAAAGTATATAAGAACTGTTTGTGACCGGTGTCTATAAAGTTTGAGCAACAAAAGCTTTCGAATTCCTCGACCACATGGCGTCTGATAGCAGCACAGCCAATATGCTCGCAGAATACTTGGTAACGGTACATTCTCTATCCTGTGGATGTAGAATGCATTAAGACCACAGCATCGCTATCTGAGCCTATAGCACACTTGTTCCATCTAGTGAAAGAATAGATTTCGGAGATAGTCTCGAGCCTTTGATGACAGCGAAGTAAAAATGGAGTATTTTGACCCGCCAAAGTGGGCTCCAATAATCCTTGCTTGCAGAATTCTCTTTGATTTGTTGATTTATACGGCCCTCGTGAGGGGACACTCTAAATTTCAGATAGACATGAGGATCAGCAGCAAACTCTGCTTTAGTGCTTTCTGACGACGTCAAAGCTCAAGGGCTCGCTTAAAATATAGCGAGGAGCTTAAGGTAAAAAGCGAAAGTTCGCTAAGCCTAAATCCCTGGAAATTTGCCCCTGAACGCGCAAACGTGCGGTTATGGGCTCGTTCTACATGTAAGTCTCTGCATATACGCTACTACATATTCTAACTGCGATAGTAAAAGCCATGGTATTGAATTGGCGAAGAATTTTAAATCTGGTAATACAGAGCGCAAGTCGGAAGCCACATCTGCAGGTCTAGAAATAATTTAGAAATGATTGGATAGAGAAAGACGTCTCGAGATTCGTCTACCCCGCACGTACAGTAACAACGGGGCTGGAAGCAACTCTAACTTGATTTTCGACCGGCACAACATCACCAGATAACATCCTTCTGATTTTAATTCGAATAGAAGAAGTCTATTCACGATCGAGCTAATTGTCGCTCAGAATGCTAGTAATACTGAGTGACGTATCTCAAATCACGAAGCACTATTGGCATAGGCGGCATGGCGAAAAAGAATAAATCGACACCAACAGCTACTCCTGCAACTGTGCAATTGGCTTCAATAACTTCTCAAGTTCAGCCTCCATCCTCAAAAACCAAAACGAAAAAGAAGAAAGGTGAAACATTCCCCAACCTCTGAAGCCCGCAGACACTACTGTCAATAGAGCGATAGAAACAACCTTCCAAAAGTAGAAGTACGAGGCTAATTCGACGTGTGAAAAAGAACCCCAAGTCCCGGGCGTTGTCAAGAAGGGAAAGCAGGCTCAAACCTCTCAAAATGCAGTGCAGCGTGTCCCGGAAACCCCAAAGCCTGCATCAGCAGCATCAACCTCCAACACAGCCTCCCAGACGCCAGTGAAGAATGTTATGAAAGCTTTATCGCCTACTCAAAGCCTCAAAGGCATTGGAAAATCGGAGACTCCTGACCGAACCCACTCTGAAGTCACGGCTTCCACTTCAAAGAATGTAGTGGCATCCGCGCCATCATCAGTAGCTAAAACCAGCCTCCCAGACAGCCCCAGTCATTCGAAAACCCCCCATAAAGACCCGGAGGCGCAGAAGAGTTCAATTTTAAATGCTACGGCAAGGAAAAATAGCCTGGATGAAGCAATCTTCCGCCTGGCAGCAGCTACTCCTGTCCTTATCTCGCCTATAATCGAAAGACAATTCTACGAATCCCAGCTCCTACTGTATGTACTCGAAAAAGTTAGAGGAGAGCACAAGAAGCGACAAAATTACCATGGAGAGCTTGACCAGGATGAAACTGAGCTTCGCCGATCATTTGTCGATAAGCTTGCCTACATCTGTGATTTCAAGAAAGGCGGATCCACGGTCACGGCTTTGGCGTTACAGAAGACTTACCAGGGTGTCATATTCTGGCTTGCTGCAAATGAAACTGTCAAGTCTAAGGTGATAGATTTCTTGAGGCAGGTGCTTCGTCTGTTGAAGAAGGTCGAAGGCTCAGCATCGAGGAAAGCGACTGAGACGCAGCTACTGGCGCTAGTTGTTCCCTTCAATCAGGAGAGGTTAGACTACTATTGGTCCGCCCTATCGAAATATTTGCCACTGTGTATTGAGCGTCTGGAAGTACTTGAAAATTCCACCAGTGAGCCGATCTTTTGTTTATCTGAATCCCGACTAGGCTTCCTTGGCTAATAATTGACCAATCTAGATGGAAAACCTACCAAGAGAGAATTGAAGGTTCTCAAAAACTTCCTCGGATATCTACCGGAACTGTCAAAAGAGAGAGTAGATCTAGTGAAAGAATGCTTTAAAGCAAGAAAAATGTTGTTGTTCGAGACCCTTGCTCAACTCACCGGTAGCGGAAAGCCTCATAGCAAATTCTTTGACGATATCCGTCACCTACTTGGCAGATTGGGCGAGCATGTAAAAGCTGCGAAAACAATAGTTTCCGCTGCTTTACGCTTTCCCGCAATCTTAGACGAGTTTGAGATCCAGGCCCGCGTATCGCCTCCTTCCAGCTGCTATTTCCAATCTCCACACGAAATTACATTGGATGGCATGGCTGGTCGAATTTTCGCAAAAGGAGACGAGATTCTACACTACCAAGAAGCGCTCGAGACACTAGAACGAACATCGAATGGTAATCTCCTAGGTCGTCTAAAACAAGAATGCTGTTTCAAGACCAGGGTTCACGCCGAATTACTCCTCGTAGACCTCTTCTACTGGCACCAATTCGAATTCCTGGATGACGATCCATACATTGGATGCAGCAAGCCCGCTTGTTTCAATTGCTTCCAATATATTCTTTTCCATCCAGGAAACTTTATTCTGCCAGCTTGTCACAACAAACTGTATCTGGCTTGGCGAACGCCAGATATTCTCGAGGAGAATGTGTCGATCTCTACTGCTATTAAGATCAGGGAAGCGATTACAAGTAAGATGACTTCGGGTATTCGAGCGGAACTAAGAAGACAGATTGATGGGAGGTATGCAAGGAAGGCGGCACAGTATGATTCGGTCACGGGCACGAGCTCGTCTATTCAGGGTGGCGTGGTGAAGCCTATAACCACTAAGTCCCGAGTTGAAGAAGATTCGGAACATGGCTCTGCCCAGGAAGATTTACCCAGCAGAAGGGATTCACCTTTCCAGCATCTAAGTAAAAATAACTCGGAGCCAGGTAAGCTCTCTTTGCGCAGGCAGATGATAAAAATCTCACGCCTTACTATCATAGATGATTCGGATAACGATTTGAGTTGGTATAAATCGAGGATCAAGAAGATCCACTTGCTCTAATAGAAAGTATTACCAATCTCCAAATCATGGCCTTCTCTTCCGGACTCGGAGACCGGGCTCTATCGAGATGAGGCTGTGCTTCAGTTCTCGGTCTCTCGACAGCCACGATCAAGATAAAACTCTAGAAGTCGAAGCGAGCTCGGCTATGGGGCAGCTAAGAAAGGGGTTCCAGATATTAGCAAACGAGGATCTCAATCTCGTCACAAGAGAGGCATATATTTTCCATCCAATAAATTTGATAAGATATCGAGGAAGCTCACCTCACAATCCCACTACTATCGAAGCCGAACACAGAGGATCTGTGGACGAATCACAGACTCCAAAAAAATTCCCAGCGAAATAATACCCAGATCGTTAACAGGAATGGAGTTAAGCTAGGCCTGGTCTTGGCTATGTTGGAAACGTACGAAGATCTACCCAAGTACTTCGAAAAATAAAAAAGGGTTTCCTGCCTGAGTCTTAGTTATATCTAATATCTCTTGAATGCAAGTTTCTAGGACTCCAAATACAGAAATATAGTTTTGCTAATTGGATGCAGATAATCACTCCATGACTCGTTCGCCGTCATGCACTTGCGAGCTCTCTTCTCAATCATTTTTCTTCTGATAAAAGCACAGCTATTACGCTGCCAGAAATCTTGGTAACGGTACATTCTGTACCTTGTGGATGTAGAATATATTCAGACAACAGCAGTGCTACCACTGCAGCTTACACAATTCCCTCCTCAGCGCATGTCTCGCAGTTGGAATTATGACACCTTTCAAGTAGGCTGCAACATCTCTTCTTCCGGCACGATGAGTGATCCGGGCGGCATTCGCTCTTGTAATTAGGATGTGCAAATGTGCTCAGTATCCAGATTGCCAAGGGACAGGTACTGTGGCCTATTAAGTGTCCCTACTCCTGAATTCCTACTTGGAAACGTGGTATATAAGACGAGAAAATAAAGAGAGGCTGGTAACCTTGTACCTAGCTCCTGGAAAATGCCTTTCCAAAGCTCGGAGAGACACTTCGCATCTCTGTCGGAAATAATGGCCTTGGGAATTTCCCAGTTCAACTCCAGGAGTTTTCTTGCTAGCGCCTTCGCCCGATCTTGAGCAGACCATGTAGTTTTCTCTGGCATCATTCCGTGCTTCTTGTTAACCTTTTCGGTTATGGACATTAAGCAATCGAATCCCTGATGCAAATCTGGCAGGGCTAGAATGAAATCTAGCGTAATCGTATGGAAAGGTGGAAAGGACTGTGCGCAAGCCGCGAGCCAAAAATCCGCCTAGAATAAAAACCAAAACAAATGTTTGTTTCCCTTTGCGCCAAACGCCGCGCTGTAAACAAGCAATCCATACAGTTTCTCAGCTTCGTTCCAGGTCTTTCTTGGCCCACAGCTCATCTTAGATAATGCAACACCAGCCAGCAAAAGCCAAAGAATATCACCACACCCGCCCAGAAGATCCACTTATCCTGCTTCGCCCTCCGCTCAATCATGCGTATCGTGTCACCACTCACACCCAGCGTATTCGCCACACTATACAGTCTCTTCTGCGTCCCCTTTAGGATCTCCCTTTGCTGTCCCAAATCCCCTAGCACAGCCTGTCCTCTAGCAAGATATTCATCAAGCGCATTATGCGTATTCGAAAAGAAATTCTGCTCTCTCAACGCGTGCGTCTCCCTCGTGTAATCCCCAGACCCCATACTCAGACTCCCCTCCTTCGGCGCCCAAACACTGGCGCTAGCCTTGATCTCCGCATTCGCATAAGGATTATCCGGCGTTGCGGTATTATGTGGCCGTCGTCCCAGTAACTCTTGCCTATTCACACCGGATTGCACTTCCTCATGTTGGAGTTTGAGCTCCTTTAGCTCTTCGCGGAAGGATTGCAGCTCAGCGCGGAAGGAGGTGATTCTTTCTCTGGCCTTTTCTTTCTTCGCGGGGTTTAGCTCGGTTTTCTCGAGGTCGGCGTAGGCGTCGAGGGTTCGGGAGAAGGAGGTCAGGGAGACGGAGATTTGGCCAAGGAGGGAGGGGGAGAGTGGTTGCCCGGGGGGTGTTGATGACAGGTCGCGCTTGAGGGCTGTGGATTGCTTGAGGGCTGTATTGAAGAGGGTGTTCTATTTACATTAGATATGGCCATAGCAATAGAGAACGGAGAGGCTTGCCATTATGAGTTGTACTGTAGCTCACTTAGAGCTCCAGGAGATGTGAAGTGTGTTGAAAGGCGGCGTTGTGGTAACAATGGCCCTTGGAAACGTTGCCTCGACAAATTGTGAAGTTGCGAGCAGCCTCGTCTGTTGTCCACACGTGGCTGGATCTTGTCCGGTTCCGCGATGTGGCTTGAAATGTTCCCAACGAACGAACAAAGTCGGTGTCGGCGCTTTTTTTTTGCCGCTCGCTAAACCCCTCCACCACGGCACGTCCCACGTCATTCACACCGCCATCCGATCTTCAGGGACAGAGACAGGAAAGGACAAGGACCCTGAAAAGCTGAGAGATGCAGATGCAGATGCAGATGTAGATGCAGCAGATGGGGCCACCTCCTGTTGCCAGAGCTGCATCGACTTCAACTTTCTTGCGCTCACACTGGAGCGCTCCAATGCTCGACTGAGGCCTCGGCAGGAAAGCATCCGCAGAACCACATGCCAAAAGGAAGGTTGGTGTTCTGTGGTGATAGGCTTGCACAGGAAGCTTGCGTAGCAAACTTGCATGGCCTGGCTCCAAACCGGGAAGTATCTAGCGTTGAATTCTCCAGATTCCCCAATCGACCCAGTCGCACTTGTGAGTTGCCACATGCTTCGATGGGTCTTCCTTTATCAAGATTTATTTTCGTTGCTGCCTTCCCCCAAGTCTCCTCCCTATCCTTCTTTCTCTACATCTTCAGACCACGCATTGTTGCTCGACAATTGACCTTCGCTGCACCTTGCTTTTGCCATTTTGCCGCGCTTCCAAATCCTCTTGGCACGGCCTGTCTCACGAAATCCTCACTAAAGAGATAGCGGGGTGTTTCGTCCAAGTCAATCACAATCTGGATAAATTGATCGCGAAGGGTAGACTCATTTGCGCCAAAGGACAATCACAGCCTCGGGCTCTACTGTCTTTGCGCAACGTCCAAAGTAATACACGCAGCAGATCTTGGTACCTTACGCGTACTTGGTCCCAACATTTTTCTTCAATCTTCTCAGGCCAAGCAACGGTTAGCTTTGCGCCATTGACTTACGGCGCCAGCCTAAGACGAATGATAGATCAGTCTGAATGTCTTTGTATGTACCCTGCTATCACCTTCAAGCTCCAACTGACTTTTGCCAGAACGCTCCCAACATTCACGAAAATGCCGAACCTCAGCACATCCTACCTGCTTCCCGCAGTCCTCCTGAACCCTGCCTTCATCCTCCATCTGATCAACACCTACGTTTCGCATATGTGGCCTCCACCTCTCACCATCTCCCATTCTCCACACCCTTTCATGGAGAGTCTCGGTCCTCTGCCTGGCTCAGACCCCTTTCTCGATATGCACGCCGATGATCAGCTTTGCTGGAGATACACAATAGTCATGGTCATCGTGCAACTCTTCTCCTTCATCCGAATCTCTGACAATAGGGTACGACGAAGAAGTGCTCGGGAGGCAGCAAAACTCGAGCGGGAGAGAATCAGGAAGGAGAAATCAGAACAGAAAGAGCAGATGAAAATGCATGTTGCGTCGAAGGTTTCTGGCATAGGCAGCTACTTGGACGGCGCATGCGAACTCCCCGAGGAACGTTACACGAATGGTACCGCGCGTGGAGGAGAAAATGGAGTCGTCAAAGTTGGAGAACCGGACGAGCGGATGATGGACTCTAGCAGTGAAGGAAGTCTGACAGAGACGAGCGAAGAGGAAATGATGATATGACACGGTTTGAATGACTTGCTACGACCCGGATGAATAGATTGACTTGTGGAGCAAAAAGCATGGCGTTGGTCTGGGAGGCATGCATTTTATACATGGTATCGGCGTTTGAAAGGCACGAACAGAAGACTAGAGAAGACTGTCCTAAGCAATAAGACGAATGCTCACGGTTAAATCTCAATTAGAAGGAAGTGAAGAGTAATTGGAGGGTACCGAAACTTCCGGGGTTAGCTTCCATGTCAAAAACAGCTTACTAATTTTAGGGCCCAGGATACTCTTGCTTTAGGCAAGGCCATCTATGATCCTAAAACTCCTGGGGCTATAACATGAGATCAATTGATCTGAAAACACTAGCTGACTACAATCAGGAACATGCCTGTTGCTGTTTTCTAACTGACGAGAAGTGAACTCTAGATCACGTGCAAAACTCTTGTCAGCTTCGAGGTCCTCCACTTCCCGTCCTTTACCACAGCCACACATCAACTCAACATCACCAACCCAAGCTTCCTACTCTAATCTCCAAATCACGCTCTAACTCATACCCCAATGTCTCCACAAAATCCAACCCCTCTCATCCTGCCAACACCTCAGGACCCCTTATCCACACCTTCGCCCCCTACACCAAAACGTCAACGACTCCACCCATCCCCCTCAAGCAACAACATCTCACAAAAAGATTCAAATTTAAGCCATATTGAGAACCAGAGACGTGAATTAACGAAGTGCATTATTGAAAATCTGGGGAGAGATGAGTTAGAGGAACTCTTGCTGGAGACTGCGCTGGGGAATGAGGAGGTTATGCGGAGTGTTGTGAGGATTAATAGTAGTTCTCACGTCCAGGTTAGGTCTTCGTCTGTGAATAGGGGTGAGGATGGGTCGGTGAGAGAATGGAGGAGTGGAAGGGGGGAGGGAGGTGGGGATCAGGTGTTGTTTGGTGGTGGAGAAGAGGATGGGGATGGGGATGGGGAGGGGATGGGGGAAAAGGAGGGGAGGAGCTTGGGTATGGATGGGTTGAGGGGCGTGGATGGAGGTGGAGGGTGCCCGATGCAGTTTCATCATGTTACGAGGAGGCAGTTTGAGGTTAGGATGGTGAGAATAAAGGAGAAAGGGTTCGAGGCTGAAGGGGTTGATTGGGGTACGGAATAAGTTGCTTGTATTTCACATGTAGAAAGGGCAAATTGTATCTAGGATAGGATACTTGGCAAAGGAAGGGTAGGAATGAAGAGGTAAGGAAAGTGGTTCATGGATTGAGAAGAGAGCTCGCAAATGCATGACGGCGAATAATCAATTGAGTGATTATCTACATCCATTAGCAAAATTACATTTCTTAGATCGGAGTTTTAAACTCCTATTCAAGATATTTTGAATATATTCAAGATTTGGGCAGAAACAGCTCTCATTTTTCGAAGCCCTTGGGTTACCTTTTCAAGGGCAAGACCAGGTCTAGCTCAACTCCGTGCCTTGTCCATGACTGCGCTTCATATCGATGGGAAGTCTCCTGGGGCGTATAATCCGAAAACGAGTGCTCTGTGTTCGACCTCGATAATAGTAGGGTTACGCGGTTTCCTTCACTATCTTATCAGACGGGAATATTAATAGTCGGTTCGCCTCCTTTGCTCGCTTTATGAGTAATGCCTCCTTGCTGACGAAATTGAGATGCTCGCTTGTCAGTCTGTGGGCCTCCTCTCTTGGCTGCCACTTGCCGAGCTCGCTTCGACGTCTCGGTTCTCGTCTTGGTCTCAACTCGAGAGAGAGGAGGCGTGGATTTTGAAAGGTCGATCTGATTCAGAATTTCAGAATGTATTTTCTGGAGAAACTGACTTGCTCATCTGGCTAGGCTGGAGGAGGTATGATTACAACACTGTCTTTAGCTATAGCATATTGGGTAAAATATGAACTTGCCCAAGGAGAGCTCATTAAGACCCATTGTCCCCAAGAAATCTAAACAATTGTGATAGACGCTTCTCTTAATCTTTCAAACCTCCTCGTATCATGATCTGGATCCAAATCATAAATATTGTTTTGCTCAGCTTCAAGTTCGTCAAGCTCGCCGTCACTTCCGTTGCCATCGTCGCCGCGGCTGGCGAATAAACCGGCCCAGGGGTTTCCAAGTCTTGGCCCCCCCGGACGAAGCTTGTACCTCATCGCAAGGGTAGCAGAATCAGAGTGGGCACAAAACCAGCCGAGTCGCCTGTAGGTATTCTGCTCCTCAGTCTCCTTAAGTACGAGGCCTTCTAAGTGCTTAACTCCCCCTTGACGATAACTCCTAATTAAAAGGACAAAGCCATCTTCTTGAGGACTTTCATCCAGTACATCCTCAATATACTCAATCGAGTCATCGAACAGCATGTCCTCCCCATCAACTGCAATGCGTCGAGAATTGAGGCCAGCGCCAATCCTGCGAGGCAGGCTTACAGGTCGCAGTAATCCTCTGAGTTTGATCGATCCAGCTTTCACTTCACCGGTCGGATCTTCGCCTTTCAGACTGACATCTGCATCGATCACACTCCAATGGTAGTAGAAAAATTGCTCAGATGCAGGGGAGACCGGCCCATCGATTGATAGCCAAGACCAAGTTGGTGCACGATAGAACGCGGGTCTGGACGAGGGAAAATTCGATCTGTTGGCAGAGTCGACATGCCACAAAAGAGTGTGGTAGAGATCCGCTTCCCAGAGTCCCGCGAGATACTTATCTGACCAGATTCTGCTCTGAAACTCTTTTGCAATACCAGATAGAGCAACCAATTTATCTTCCGGCTTGGTTAAGAAGCACCGCGAATAATCCCGGATAATGTAATCCCAAGCCTGGCGAACTCCCCAAGATTGAAAGCCTCTGTGAACAGACAACCTGGACATGTAACGCTTTGGAGTTAAGTGGTCAAAAGTTGCGGGCATTCCCCCTGGATATGTCTCGCAAGCAAAAAATTCCCCACACTCCCAGATTAACTGTTGTGAGGTAAAATGAAGCACCCGTGGTGCGAGAACTCTTTCTTGCACCACCCACGCTCTTCTAGCTAATGGCGAGAAATTCAGAGTATGCAGGAGTTGAGCGCTTTCTGGTACTAGGTAAGTATCGCTCTTGCTGAGCAAATTAAGCGGAAAGGGCTGAAAGGACATTGGATTCCGATCTGCAAAGCATGTCTCGCTGCTGTTCGAAGCCATGTCAGCCGAAATGTTGAGCAGAGCATGTTTATACACTTTGCCCATCATAGCTGATTCATGTCGCCAATCATTCGGCGAATCTTGAATAATACAATAAGAGTCAATCCACAAATATTCAACTGCTATAGTGTTAGAAGGTGTCAGAAGCGCTACAGATACAAACTAACCACCGAACCAGCGAGTGATTTGGATTGCTTCCTGAAACAATTTCGGCAAGTCCTTGAAGAAGATACCGGATTCCATATCGGCAATGTTAGATGTTGTGAGAGTCCTGAAGATTTTGTTTCCCCAACAATGGCTTAATGTTATGTAATTCCCTTGGACTTCAGTGCTCGCGCTGTGTATCAGCCGAAGCTGCAAAGAATTCTGAGAGGAAACTCTGAGATCAAGTAGCCGAGTCGGATACCACGAGCTGCTAGAGTGATTGCATGTTGCATGACTGGTCTTGCAGACATTCATCCAAGATTTAGCCAAAATCTGGCATGAACTTGAAGATGTGTTTCTGGCATCCAAAGGTGTCGTTCCGATGAGAGATAGAGGAAGTATAGTTTGCCGCCGAACAACGTCAAAAAGCAATTTGCGCCGCCTGATGTTCGACAACCATTGATCTCCTGGAAGTACTCTTTCCGTAGACACCGTTTCGGCAAATTCGATTTTAAGAGATGCTAGGAACTCGACGTGTATGTAAGACTTATCTACGTGTAATTGAACTCCGAGGTCCTCATTTGGTACAGCTGCTTCTTGGTATATGTGGTGACAAATATAAGCACACAAATGGCATGCTACCGGAAGCTCATTTGCCATCCTTGTGAGTGTAGAAAGCCTAGCCATATGTTTTGGAAAGGGCATGAAACCGTAGTTTTTGTCTGCCTCATCCAAAGTTCTAATGCAATCATTGCATATCATAGGCCTTTCGGAAGTCATTGATTGAGAGCTTTGTATGTATAAACTCGACATTTTCACAGAAAATTGAGGCGAGCTGTCAAATAACCGCCTTGGATGTGCAGGCAGCACAAGTCTCTTAGACTTATCGATAATTCGTGATGCTCAAAAGAAAGGTATCAAGAAATAATCGCGCTCTTTGAATTCGTGCGGTGGGTTCAGGATCTGATGAGAACAGCAGGATTTTCTCCTAGAGAAAGTAAAAGTCAGGCACATGATTTACCACCTTGGGGTCAAAGAGAACTTAACAACATACATTCAGATCATGGCTCATGGCTTCCCAAATTTGAAGTCCTATTGGTGTTAGATTTATCGGGTCGTTGAATAGATTGCAGCCTGTTTGTGTAAAGGATGGAAGGTCATCGTAAGGCTGAGATGGACAGTCATGTGGTCAGAGGTGCAGGACTTCGCCACTTGTCCTGCAGCCACGCCTTTCTTTGTCTTTAGTGTAGCGTATTGCTGCCCAGCGTCAAGAAACCCTCTTGGCGCATTGAACAAGTCCAAAATCCAGGTAAGTGATAAATTCTCAACAGCCTGCCAGTTGGCTGGCCAGGCTTGACGCCACCTGGCATTGTCCTGGCTTTCCACATCGAACAAGTGTTCTATAGGCTCAGATGAACCCAAGGAACGAGGCAGCGGAAGATTCAAAAGCTCAAGATTTATAATAAAGCTTTCGCCGAACCGTTTCCATTCGGCGTGTCGTTCATTCGAAGCATGTCATCCTATCATTCCCAAAGCGAGCTCAATCCTGGTTCAGCATATGGTTGAATAATGACTTCCACGTGACGAGCAGCTGCTTGTTCGATGGCCTTATTCCCAATGTCTGGCTTGAGAATCGTTTTCCATCTGTTCAGTTTTATCCGCTCCCATACGTATAAATCTTCTAAGCTCTCCTGCTCCTTGACCTGCTATCAAGCTTGTTCCCCATACACCATTTTCTGGGGATTAGCTGAATTCAGAAAATTCTCACACTCTATTCCTTCTAACTTGCAAACATGGCTTCAGAAAAGTCATCTATCCCTCTTATTCTCGGAATCGGAGCTCTCTCAGACGATCTCAGTGTTCAAAAAGACCTTGTTGAAGCAGCACGTCAAAACAACATCAAGTCTCTCGATACCGCACGCCACTATGTATGTGACCCGTACTTCCCATTTGACCCAACTGCTGATTCATTGCTTCAGAGCGGAGGCAGATCCGAGCAGTTCATTGGTGACAATGGCCTTTCGTCTGAGTTTCGGATTATCAGTAAGGCGCCCATGGGCCTTGTACCTGGCGGTTCGACAAAGGGAGGCATAATGCAACAATGGGAAGAAAGTGCAAAAGCTTTGAAGATTGATCGAGTACGTCAGTTCCTTTCCAAATTGCTCAACTTATTGACGACCGCCCAGGTATCAATCTACTTACTCCATACTCCCGACATCCACACTCCCATTTCCTCGACTATGGAAGGCATCCAAGCCCTCTACCTCGCCGGAAAATTCGATCAAGTTCGTACCTCTCCCCTTCATCTTTCCCACCACTAACACTCAAACTAAGTTCGGCCTCTCAAACTTCACCGCCTCCCAAGTAGAAGAATGCCACGCCTACGCCAAATCCCACAACTACATCCTCCCCACCATCTACCAAAGCGTCTACAGCGTCATAAACCGCCGCAACGAAAGCACACTCTTCCCCACGTTGCGCCGCCTCGGAATCTCAATCCAAGGCTATTCTGCACTAGCGAGCGGATTCCTCGTCAGAACCCCCGAAGCGATCAAAGCCGGGGCAGGAAATTTCAGCTACGATACTGTGCTTGGTAAGATCCTGCATGAGATGTATGGGAAGCCAAGCTATCTTAAAGCTTTAGAGGGGTTTGGGAAACTGGCTGAGGAAGCGGGGATGTCGAAAGCGGGCTTGGCGTATCGATGGAAAGTGTGGAATAGTTTCTTGGATCCCGGGAAAGGAGATGCGGTTGTGGTTGGTGCGAGCAGTGGGAAGCAACTAAATGAGACTGTAAAGGAGATTGAGAAGGGTCCGCTTGAAGGGTGGGTGGTGGAGAGGTTGGAGGAAATATGGAAGAGTGTTGAGGCAGATGCTCCGGGAAATAATTTCGAGACTTATACAAAGTTGTTAAAGGCTGGGTTGCTGTGACGACGGATTCTAACAATCTTATTCTGGCTTCAGTCGTACTCAAAGTTGCGTCGATCTCGGACAGAAATGAAATAAAGAAGTTAATTCGTTTGCCAACACAGACTTGCCTCGTAATCATCAAATGAAAAGAAAGGTGTAGAGGCAGACTTTGTTTCAACAACGAACAGCCTGTGCAATTCGTGCGAAGAAGAAGGAGAAGAGGAAGTCTCTCGAACGCTTTTCATGCAACCCCCTATGCAAAGTCCCAATCGGCCGCTAATGCATATACAAATCATCAAAACAATCTTCCAAACTCACAGGGTATCACCGAAGACCTCCTCCTCTAACCAACTCCTGTATCTCTTTCTATCTAGAATTTCTCTTCCTCGCCAGTAGGTGTAGTAGTCCCTTTAGAGTGAGACATGCTGTACGGTGCCTGTTGTGCTATCAGTGAGCGATTCTACTTATCCTCGAGGGATTCGGCGCGAGGCAGTAAATGTGAAATATATATAAAGTAAATGAGATCATACCAGCGCCTGCTTGGCGATGCAAATTCTCCAAGCAAGGTTCTTGACATTGCCGTCAGCGAGCACGACTCCAGGCGCGAGCTCGATGCCGAACATTTGATGAACCGCGAAGACGACACGTTTTGCGTATTTGCCGTCTCGCTCGACCAGGCTGCCAAAGCTCTCGTTGACATCGTTGGGTGCGATTTCTGGGTCTCGGTCGAAGCAGTTTCGGACAACTGGCAGAAGGGCGTTCTCGACGGCCGTGCGTACGAGACCGTTGGAATCGACTCCCCCAACATCTTCCTCGAATCGGGCGATGCGGATTTCGAATGCTTGTGAGACTGCCATTACGTTGTGCTTGCCGTCATGGTGGTACCTGAATTCGAAAGATCCTAATGTCCAGAAAAGCCTGTCGCCTTCGAAAACCATCTCTCCTTCCACATAGTCTTGAGTTGAGCCGTCTTCGCGCTTTGCAGCCGGTACTAACCGATCCGATACGAGAATGCTCTTGTCATGAGATGTGGAATCGTGTTCTTGTTTGACAGTAGGTATCCATCGGCCAGCTGAAGAGACACGAGTGACATCTCGATCAGCATTCTCAGCTACTTTGTATAAACCGATCCAATCGCTCTTGCTATGATTGACAGGCGCTCTCCACTTGACCTTGATTGGGGCACCATACTCAAATATTAACGGGTTGTAATTGTCAGTCCGTTGTTTAGGGAATCTTGCCGTGGGACCTTCCTTTCCAGAATCATGGACACTGTCAGCTTGTGCTGATGAAGGCGTACCCTCGATCTCGATAGAGTAATCTCTTGGGTTGTAACCTGCCAAATCAGGTGCTAATCGGGTTACCGTGATGCGGGCTGGATATTGGCTGAACAATGCAGAGGTATCTCGGACGATGGTAGACACACCAGCTGCTAGTTTGGGTCGAGCAGCATCAAGAAATTCTTCAACAAAATGACTTGTTTCGCCCAAGACTCTGTCAACACTGCCTTGAAACTTCTTGAGTGGAGGTGGCAATGATCTCCGAATGCTTTTCGTGAGTCCAGCCTCAGGCCTCAGATTTCTTCCATAAAGTTTTTGCATGTGAGGTTTCTCTACGAACTGGATGAAAGCCAACGACGAGATATGAGTGATGAGAGCAAGGGAAAAGATCGCGGGGCTCCAAGTGATGAGCACAGCTCCCCAAATGCCTGCGAGACCAATGAAGCGTTCAGGATTGTTGAGGTACCGGTAGATCCCACTGTAGGTCAACTTAGGGGCATGATCAAAGAAGAAGTCCCCAAAGAACCAGCCAAATTCGCCGAGGGAGTCATAAATACTGACTGCTGTCCAGACTTGGAGGGCAACTAGTCCAGCTCCCATAACGTGCTTCAGTAGAACGAGGCCGTAACCCCAGTCCGCGGGGAATGAATACATCTTCCATGTTGCAGCGATGAAACTTGCATAGCACATTGTCATGCTCAGATGGTACATGCCTTTCCATTGTCTCCAGGCTTCTTCGGTACTTTCACCATATTTGACGAAATGGCGAGTCCACATTTTCTTGTTTGATTGCTTGCTAAGGATGATGCCCAAGCCAACACTGTACCAGAGACGCCAGATGAGAGCATTCGCAACGAAGAGGGCTTGGTAAGTTGGAGTAGACGGCGTGACAGCGGTAGTGATCACCATGAATGCCTGTAGAAGCAAAGCCGAAATATCAGTGACTCGAAATAAGTCGATATTTCGAAATCCAATCAAATCGTGTACTGCGCTGGGCTTTGTTGTTTTCGTCGGGTTCAAACTGGCAAGGTCATGGTGCTCATGGTACTCGATACCCTCTTTGTCTGCGGCAGAGTTATTGGCAAGATCGATGTCGCTTTGGCTTGGATGCTGTTCTCGCTTTCTGGGGGGAGGGGGATTATACGTCTTCTCGATGTGTGGATTCTCGACGTAGACAAGGAAGGCGAATTGGGCAGCATGTGCAATGATCGAGATGAACAGGACGTTGTAACTCGCCGCCATCATGGAGATGCCGTAGTACCCAGCATAACCCACGGAATACATTGGGTGAGGAGCCATTTCGAAGACGCCATCGAATGTCAACTCTTGGTCGATTAGGTAGAAGAAGTCACCCCAGTACCAAGCATAGTCCTTGACAACGCGGTGGGCATCTAATTTGACCCAAAGGTTAAATCCGAACAGAACGATACCTGTTGCCCAACGAGTAATGGCCATGCCGAGACCTTCCCCGGCGGGACGGCCTCCGCAGGCAATTGCAAAAAGACAGTAAGATGTAAAGTCACACATCAGGATCAAGTCCACTACTCTTCTGAAAACTAGCCACGTGTTGTACTCAATCGGAGCTTCCTCAAACTTATAATCTTCTGGGATCTTGGTCTCTAACTCCCGCTTGAGGAGCTTGTACAACCAGGGTCGAGGGTTCTTTCCTGTCTTTGGATCTTCGAACAGGCTCCATTTTTTTGCCCATGTTATGAGACGTCGATGATTCGATTGTATGTTGAGAAGATACCCAATTCCAATGTTGTAGCATCCTCTCCAGAACAAAAATAGAACCGCAAATACAGGTCGCTTGAGGGAGCCGGGCAGTAGGTAAAGCGCGAGGATGTGTAGACACATAATCGCAAGCACAACGGCGTCGGACAAATTCTTTGGCTGCCGGGGGTCAAGCAGCTGTGAGACCATATCATGAGTCTGGGGTACTGTGAAGACTATTCCATGTCAGCAAACGGTATTTCGGGATCCAATATTAAATTCGACCCCGACGGTGTCCAAACTCACTTGTCCCGCTGGGCGTTCTGCCAAAGGTCTTCATCTCCTTCTCTGCGTCATCGCCAGTCTCAGGCGTGTCGAGGCCACTGCTGCCACCTGAAGACACCTCCTCGCGTATTATCTGGGGAACATTTCGTTCTCTGAGGCCTCCAAATCCCCTACTTGGGCTGGGTTGGAGGCTCATGTTGGCCGAAAGCGGCGGGGTTGAGTCCGCTGTGGAATGTTGTTGAAGAGAGCAACAACGTAATCAATGGTGATGTGCCAGACGAGTTTTGCAGTTTGGGATATGGCAAGATGGAGGAATTCAGCGGGGTGGGAAGAGGTTTCGCCCATGTGTCAATTCCTTAGTTCCATGTTGTTGTTAAGAGGAAGAGACCACCTACAGAGCTAAAGAACTGTCGCGTGGGGCAGCGCCGGGAGGTAAAGTTAGAAGAAGGCTCATTGGCCAATCAGAGCTCAGATTTCTGCCCCACATGCGAGCACATGCTCTGGTTTTTGCTCACGAGGGCAAGGTTGCACACTTCGTCATCGCTTGCCATTCTTTTTGTATAGCTTCAAACCGCCTTCTCAATAGCGGTGAGCCAGTGCAGAGTGGGAGGCTAATCTCTGTCGACTTAAACATCGCGAAAATGACGAAAAATGATCTCGGCTGACGAGACCAGCAGGTACCATGCAGTGAATGCACAAGATGCAAATCCTATTGGTATGAAATTGCATGGGTCAGTTGCAGTGCGTCAAATCCCACAGAAATAAATTGGAAATGGCCGCTTCTTTTAACCTTCAGCCGGCCTCGGAGAGGCATCCGGATTGCTCACCGCTTTCCTCAAACGGCGCAATCAACTCTAGACAACGTCAAGCATCAAACGTCCTTGAACCTTTCGCTCTTTAAGTTTGAACTCACGACGATGAAACTCATGCCTGGAATCGAAAAATTCAGAGGAAAAGTTCCAGAAAAGTTCCCGTTTGCCGTCTTACATTTGGTTACAGTACGCCAAGATTTGGGTCCCCATGCAGCGCCGCATAGGCAGCGACTCACACAGCCTCCTCATTTCCACGGCCTACTGCAAATGGCATAACTCGACTGAGGTGCGGTGTCCAGAAAGACAACGGTGGATATGGTCAGGACTAATCCCTGGCAGGACTTAGGATGGTTTTTGAAAGCTTAGAGCTAGGTTTAAGAATATGCTCGTGGTGAAGCTATAAACACATAGCTCTAAGGGAAATAGCTCTGAGGATTCGAAGGGCACAAAAACCCGAAGTATTCGTATTCATTATTTATTTTTTCTTCCTGCGATCGATATTTTGTACCTTATCTTTTGTTCAAACCTTCATTTGATGGGACGGTTGTGATCTAAGCTATGGGTGCTCCCGGCACTGGACCCCGTTTTGGCTTTCAACGTACAGCCTTACCAATGAACAATACTCTAAATGTTAGCCTTTTCATCTGAATTCATGCTTTACTCTCGTCATTTAGTGCCTCCAAAGATGCGTTGTCTTCGGCCTGAGTCATTGGCCGACCAGGACAGCCTCGCGCTAAGGCTGAGACTAAGGCTGAGCTCAAGTCTACTTAACGCGAGCCTCTGCCTTCTTCCTTCTACTTCCCTCATCGTCCTTCTCCAAAATACTTGGAGTTGCGTATCACCTTGAACTTGCTTTATACATTTGATCCAGATCCACCTCTAACACCAATTACAATCTTAACGGCACCCCCACACTCTTTCACAACGACACGCTCCCTCCAACCCATACGCCCATTATCCAGGTTCTCGAGGCATTCAGCCACTTGCACCACAATGACGGACACTCTCAAGCAACGTCTCCTGCGAGACATTGCTGAACTTCAATCCAAACCATATCCGAACATCGAACTTCATGTGCAAGATGATGACCTCACCCAAGCTTGCCTGGTCCTAAATCCCCAAGGTTATGGACTTATGCATTTAACTGTCACTTTCCCCCACGATTTCCCGTTGAAGCCCCCGAAAATCCAGGTATTACACATTTATTTTCTTGTTTATGACCGTTTAAAGGTTTCTTCTAGACTATGCTCTTATTCGATGATAGAGCTGCATTAGGCAATAGCTAACTCGCGCAGATGGACTCGGATATCACGCATCCAAATATCTTCGATAGCTACATTTGTGCCTCGATCCTGAATACGACTGAAGGATACACATCAGCATACACCCTCAAAGGCATTGCAATCCAGCTGCTAAGCTTTTTCGGCAGTGACAAGATCGAGCAAGTTGGTGGTGGGTATTCTGTGGACCTCCAGCCATATCGTGATACCCAGTCACGCAAGCGGAACATGGTCCGAAACCACACCTGTACTAAATGTTCTTTTGGTTTACGAAGCTCTGAAGCTGGAAGAACCAGTACACAAACAGCAAAGCTTATCTCTCGACCTGGTCCCCTATCTCCATCCTCTCCAATCACCGACGACGATCAGGCTGCCAACTGGCCAACCCCGCAACAAAGCTCACTTTCCAAGCAACCTGTAATTCTTGGTAGAAATGCTAGACGCAGAAAGGCCAAGGAAAATGCGATTGCGCGGGCTCAGGCTACAGAGATTACCATGATCACGCCCCCAATAACACCCCCAGAAGCAGATACCGTCCAAAGGGCGGCTAGAAGAATGCAAGATATGAGCCTACCAAATGAAATCATTCTTCTAGTAGCAGAGAATCTGGAGACTGAGGATCTCATGGCATTGGCTGAAGCCTGGTCTCGAGTTGGCCATGTCATGACTAAATACGACATCATCCGCACTCGTGAGCTCCAGTGCTTCTGTTTGAAGAAGGACTACCTCTCAGTGAAGCTTGGTGTTGGTGTAGCAGTTGTTTATCATGGCAAGATCGGCTCTTTCAAGTCTGAATTCGACCTCTTGTCTCAAGAAGGCTACAGCACACATGGCATCCGTCGTTCCGTCCAAGGTGTCCCTTTTGAACACTGGCTTCCTTTGCCGATATCCCGTGGTCATTACAACAAAATCAGAGATGATGTCCACACGTCACTCTCAAGTCTTTCGTTGGCGGCAAAACTTGGATCAGTCCTTCCTGTTGAGGTCATCTACCATTTCATGAACGACATTGTGGTCAAGCTCAATGCCCAAACTTCCGAGGCCACCACTCAAGCTCCTTACTACCCTTACGAAGAGATAGCTACGAGTACGCTAAATGTGGCAAGTGAGAAGGCTATTGAGTCCTATTTTCATCTCTTCCATCTCTTGTTATGCATGGCAACGTCGCAACCAGCTATCGTCAAGTCTGCAAATGACCTTTTGCGAGGCTTTGCCCAGGGGAAGAACTCCAAGGCAGAATGCCCCAGTCTTGGTACGCTGCTCGTCCAGGCCCTGGTCAGTGATGTCGAAATGTCTGATGCCATGATCAAATCGATTGTCAAGGAAACGATCACACGCAACGTTGTGTGGATGCTCGACTCCAGGGGTGCCAATATGCCGGAATTAGCTTATCTCGAACCTTCTGCTATCTCTCATTACCGCCTACAAAACACCTTTAACGCCAGCAAGACATCCTACCGCCTCCTCATGTTTCTCAATCTCTTCCGAAAGACCGCTGTTGGCAGCCCTCGCAAGCCACTCATCCAGCTCCGCGACGAAGCCTTTGAGCGACATGGTGCACCTCCCAGAGGATCGGCGAAGGGACTTGCTGAATCAATCAAGCATATCCAAGCCATCAGCAACTTCCCTGACTTCCTCCTTGCTATGGGTATCGGAAAGCCATCTGCTGCATGGTTCACCAACTTTTTGAGAGAATGCGTCGAAGCTAGTGTCAAGAAGGGCTATTCGAAGATGCCATTCAGCCAAGGCCATGCTTTAGCTCTACGTCAGCAAACGGAGCCAGGTGTTGAGGTTGCTGAGGGTGTCTATCCGATCGACAATGTTGATCTTTCACGGGTCAGCTTCTTCCCTGGTGACCGTGGAGGTCAACGATATCGGGGAAATGGTCGGCGGAGGTGGTAATCTGTTAACCCAATTTGTCTTGTCATAATCAAGCCACGGTGAAAGTGACCTTCGGTGACTTCATGGCAGATCTGTTACTACCGTTGGCATTATGAACTCGCCAACTGGATGCTCTGGAATGAGCTCTCTATGTTACATTGGGTGACGGGGATTTGGATTAGTTTGGAACTTGTAAATTAAGATACCCAGGCTGCTATGAAGCCCATCGAATGCAAACAGACTCTCCTTAATGATGAGGGCAGGTAACAAATGAAATGAAATACTCTTGCCTTTTTCTCTCGGAAAGTTTTTCGTGCTTGTCTTCTTTTCTGATAGAGAAGTATTGCATGTCGTCAGTTCCTTCCTTCTTAGGTAGGAAGTCCGCGCCTCTGGGAAAGAAGCTGTATGAGTATTCGGCTACTCGCTTCCCTTCACCTTTGCACCTTCTTCCGTGATTTCTAGACTTCACTTAAAACCTGGCCCTCTCAGAATCATACTTAAAACACTCAGTTCAATCCAACATCCCACACATCCGAACACGAATATTACATCAGCCTCACAGCCAAAATGTCTGAAGATACTTACAGACAGGATTACGGTGCCTGGTTGTTTGGTGGCTACGCAGAACTTGGGTCTACCGGCGGTGTCGAGGGAGGCGGAAATGCACAGAAAACAAATAGCAAGGTCGATCTCCAAAACTTACTCGTCGAGTTTAGGATTTGTACTGACTTATTGCAGGGCGGCTATTATGGTGGTCATTCCTCTCAAGACCAAAAATGGAGTGTTTCTGACTTGATGTAGATCGTGCCGCCAACGACAGTTATGCAAACTGCCCTCGCGCCTACAAAGAAGCAGGATATATCCAGGCCTCTTCAAGAAGCTCCGGCGATGCTGGCAGCCACGGCACCTATAATGATCTATCCAAGCCCTCTTCAAGCCGATATACTCCCTACGAAATCACTTCCCGCGGTATCAACGATCAGGTACACCGGCAGAATCATACCAGTTCCGTCACGTCTTCAAGCTGACAACCTGCTCAGGACAACAAATATGACACTCGTGTTCAGCAGGGTGGCCCTGGCCATCACTATAGCAATCAAGGTACATGATTTACTGGCAGCTGAATGGAGTAATTGCTGACATTGTGCTAGATGGCTCGTACTACTACAAAAATGGTGACAATTCCACTTACTACAATAATGGTCAGGGAGGCGCGACCTATACTTCTCCAGATGGCAAGGTTTATAAGAAGTGAGAATTGATAGCAAATGGTAGTTGAGGATGGTTTCGAGAGCACTTTGATATTATATTTCTTGCGGATGGCCAAGGCTTTAGTTCCTAGGAGCAGCCATGCACAAAGATACCTTCGTACTTGCAGCAATGAGTTTGTCTTGCCGAATCTGTTGCTTTTCTCTGCTGTATCACAAATCATGTTCTGCATCATTCTTTTTCTCCCGTTGTTCCACGGGTTGTTGAAGATTCTAGGAGTTTCCAGAGGAAGTCACTCATGATTTCACCTGATCTAAAAAGTTGAGATTCTTGCACATCTCCGTTTTCTCTGTGTTCAAGTGAGTAATGATCTCGTGGATGCAGCCACCAAATTAAAACCAGTAGTTTAAGCTTTTGAGCGCACTATGGGCATTTATATTTACCCAAATTGGACGATTAAGCAGAAAATTGGATGCTTTTGCGATTCCTGAGTCAAGGTGTCTTAATGCGATGAATAGGAGTGTTCCACACCCAAAAGGGATGAACAATCCCACTCCATGCTTTACAGGTATTGCCCTAAATAACTTTTATTCTCGGCCCAGTGGGCATTGTGCGTTTTACGCGCTCTAGATTCGAACTCTTGAGAGTTCTCTAGACTTTGCTAAGAAGCGTGATCAATTAATCTATGTAAGTCCACATAAGATTAAAGCAGTATCTGTATTATCGACACATGGTTCCTTCCAGATATAATCTCACGAGGGTAATAGCTGTACGCCCTCGTGCTGTTAAATTTAGATTTCTGCATGAACGATTTTTAATGATTCGAGATGATCGCCTAGGCCGGTGGTTTGTCCTTGGAGCAAGATGAGTTTCAGACAGGTGATGAGCTCGTGGGACCACGTGAGTACCCCGCCTTCAATTTCTCAGCTGGACAAGAGCATTCCTTACCTCCTTTCCGTCTGTCTCTATTGAAGAGATTTTCTGGTTATAGATTGGAGAGCCTACGGCAGCTCCCCAGACCAGTCTTTCAGAAAGATATAGGACCGTAAAGATGATGGCTCATTTCCGTGAGTCGGCGCTGGCAGTGGCAGAGGCAAGAGAGCAGGCCGCGATAAAGCAAGAAGCCATCTCTAACATTAGGTGGAACATGTGCCCGTTCTTCGAAGGCAATGACCTGCCAGACAGGTATTGGAGAAAATGTCCAAATGTACTACTCCCCCCTTTAAATAGGCGAAGCTTACCGTTGGCAGGGCGATTACTCTCTGACACTTCCGGGTAAAGTCCTCTGCTTTGCTAACCGACAAATTTCTTACTGATCAGTCTCCTTCACAGACAGACAGTATTTCTACTTCAACAAAGATGGCAGCTTTTATTGGAGTGACGGCGGTCCTGGTAATGCGAATGCATACGGAAGATCGATTTGGCTCACCCCCCCACCGAACGATGAAATGTTCTTCAAACCGAGTAGCAATGATGGGGGATCCTTCTTTATAGGAGTAGACATCCATACGAGATGTGAAAGAATATATTGGGAGAGTCCCGCAGGACAGATTGTCCGCACGCTGCGAAAGCACGTGGCTGCGGCAACACTGCCAGTTTACGATGTGCAGACTTTTATGGATGTGCCGGGGTTTGAGAGAGCTGTGAGGTTTGATTGTAGTGGCTGCTACGACTGTGAAGATGACGAGCTTGTGGTTTATCTGCAGGACTTGTGGAGAAGACGAAAACTGGGGCAAGGGCCTGATACTTTTCAGCCTTGGAAGAATGGGCTGAAGGAGGGAATCTTACATGGTGTTAGATGTCATGTTGCTTGATCCAAAGGGTTTTCGGGTCACTAAGAGCTCTTGAATATTGGAAGGTTCTGTTTTTCTTGGCCTTATTTCCTCCATTTGCGAATCAAAGAAGTGTACTCTAATGCACAACTATCAGTTTCTTTATGTTCCGGTTCATGTTTCTCCATATGGTCTTGCATGGAGCACCAAGCATGTGCTATGAAAGGGATGCGAAACACGTTTCTCAAACTATGACAGCCCAACCTGCGCCACCAAGAGCAAATAATCTCGTGCTGAAAAAGAAGCTCCTAGCCAATAATAATGAGCAACTCAGACCAGTGTAGAGTCTCTTATCTTTCAGGATCGGGATTAGGCTCCTATCAGGACCCCACCGCCCCGCATTCCAGGTCATATGAGCTCAGCCCCCTCTTCCTCCCCTCCGGCTTCTTCCCCTTTTCCTTTACCGTCCAATTCTCGAATAAATCCAAACTATCTTCACCCAAAACTTGATTGACAAGACATCACCTCTCAAAATGTCTGGCAAATCGAACTCCGGCTCCTCTGGGAGCAGCTACACCCCCTATACAGTTACTAGTAGTGGCACAAACAGCCAGGTATATCCTTCCCGCTCAGCTCCACGCTTCCAACACACCCGAAATCATTAACGAGATCTACAGGGCAACAGCTACGATACCCGTTCTCAGCCAGGGGGCAGCGCCTACCACTACAGCAACTCGAGTAAGTGATTCTGTTTCTCACAATGAAGAGGAAGAAAGGAGAAGCTGACCTGGTGCAGACGGCTCCTACTATTACAGCAATTCCGATAACTCTACGTACTACAATTCCGGCAACGGCAGTGCGACTTACACTGCTCCGAACGGGAATGTGTATAAGAAGTAGGACGAGGGTGCGGTTGAGCTTGAGGATTTAAGGGCTAGTTTGTATGCTCAATTGATCTGGAATAGAGAATGAAGTCTCTCGCACATGATTTTGCTTTGAAGCTTTCTCGTTCCAGGTTGATAGTAGGCTACGTCGCGCTATTTGCTAGGGAGTACAGGATCCGGTCCCAAGTCTCTGGGTCGCTGCCTGCAGAAACATGCAGCAAACTTGAACCCACCAATTCACGTAGTAGTTTTCTGACGATCAATACTCCATCCTATTTCTTTTCCTCTCCGCAATTAATTGGTACTCAGAGAAGATCTAAAGTTGCCTCCTTTGAATTACCCCGCACCTCAGCTGACAAGGTTACTGTGTGTCGCCCTATCAACCCAAGATTACTTCGTACAGTAGAACAGCCTCTCTAACCCCTTTCAAGCCCAAGTTACTGAACGCATACTTGAACTTTACGCCGTACCCTCTGCGAAATCCAAAATCTTCATGGTTTACCCACAATTTACACCCTGGGAGGATGATCAAGACGAACTTAGTCTGGAGATCTTATCTCAAATCGATTGGAAGCAATGTCCTTTCTTCACTGAAGACACGGTGCCAGATGGTCGTTGGGGGACAAATGCAGCGGTAAGATCGTTCGGCCCACGCATCAACTGAAGCTGACTACAACTTTCTAGGGGAATAAATACCTTGCTGGATACGGTAAGTGCCTCCGCTTCTTGTGCTGATCTTGAGTTGCTGACAATTCGGAGACGATTCCTTTTATTACTTCAACACAGATGGGAGTGTTTACGGCAGGAATGCCCCTCCAGACCCTACCACGCCCAAAAAGATTGGGAGCTCCCTCTACATCAGTCCCGTAAATTCACGTCATTACACCCCTTCTAGCCAAGAACAAAAACAGGAAGGAGGCAAATATTTCATAGGCTTCGACTGGAAGACGGATGAAAGGAAATATTATTGGGACGATGGAAAAGGCATCATTATCCGCACGTTGAAGAAGAACTTAGAATTCTCACCAGAACTCGAGCGACACGACGTGAGGACATACAGGAACAAGGCCGGCGTTGAGAGGGCTGTTATCGTGGATGAGGACTGCAACTACCTTGGCGAGAACAAGGTTATTCTGGAGGAGTTGAAAGAGGTGCCGGACGAGGAACCTTCGTTGATGTTGACGGAAAAAATCCTCCACCTGCCATCAACGGTACGTATCGAAGAGAGTGTCCCAAACGAGGTGGAAGTTAAGCCCGAAATCGTAATCAAGATGGAGGAAGATATGTTGCAGGAGGTCGATACTCCTTCCTTTTCTCAAACTGAAGAGAACAAGCGTGAGGAATTCGAAGAAAGCGTGCCGGATGACGGTCTAAGCAACGTTGATGACCTTCGAAGGATCGACCATCCTTCTATCGCGCTAATACTAGAAATTCTGGTGTCCAAGTCAGATTCGCAACCTCGCAGCTCCAGGATAATGCACCAAGCGCCAGCAAGTTCTCTCCCCTTCCGAGTAACGAAAGCGAGTTTGCAGAAGCGGGTAAGTAAGAAGTAGCAGTTCATCGGGAACGTCCCTCAAAAAGGGCGACTGGGAACAGGGTGTAGAGTGGACTCTCCGATTGTCATTCTTTTCTGGAAAGGTTAAAGCGTTTTCAAGCCTTGGTAACTTGAGATGGCGATAATTGATAAGAGAAAGAAGTAGAGGGGGATAAGAGGAAGGAAAATACACAGGACTTCAGCAGAAACCCTCTTCCCATCACAGCACAGCAATAACCGTATTTTTGGCCAGAGTTCAGCTCCGAATATTCCAAGCGGTTAAAAGCCACCACTATCACTACTCTAAAATTGAATGGCACGCTGGAAGCAGATTTCCGGGATGTCGCAAAGCACAACGTTCCTCGAGCAGCAAAGTTCCTCTACGCGGACAGTCTAAGCGCCTCAAAGGCTCTTACTGTATGCGGGATTTATCTTCCAGAAAGGATGCCCATTTGCTCTTCCAAGCTTGATCTCAATCGAAGCGCGTGGGCGTGGGATCAAATATGGCGAGTACATCTTCGCCAAAATACTTGAACGGGAATCAGACGATATCACCTGGGGCTGCCCAAATTAGTGAAGCAAAAAAAGCAATGAAAAGGTCTGTGGGGGATTTCGAGGGGGGTTATAGTCCGCACTAGTCTGGATCTGCACTTGTTTTGCTCCCCTATTCCTTCCCTTGTCGTCAAGCGCGTGTACACGGCCTCGTAAACATAAACACATTTCAATGCTCTTACCTCTTCAATTCTGATCAACCTCAACAGAAATCCTGCCGAGACACCTTTACCGCATCGTCTACCTGAGATCGCTCTTTCTTCCGCATCAAGCCTTCATCCCTACCGTGTGCAGTATTTTGTGGAGCTGCCTCTTCGTGATCCTCGCTTGTATATAGACAGTCTCTCGAGACAGTGCAACATCTCAACGTCCCGAACCAACTGGAAGTGAGGGATCAGGGGCCGAAAGTGGATGTCAAACGGGGTCTGGAAAAATTTCTGGATGAGCACGAAATGGATGGGCTTTACAATTCCCGCTCCTGAGGTGTTGATTAGGTACACTCACCTCTGCTCATGTGATGCGAAATCGTACTTTTATTGGATTCCTGTTCATAAAGAACAAGCTTGCTGAGTCACAAGCGCATGAACATATGAGGGGCAAGTCGAAGACATGGATAAGGAGGGCGAAAGCGGAAAATACCCAGGCGTGGTTTGCTACCTAAACGTGCCAAAGAGGAGAACAACACTGCGTTAGTCAGATATCACCAAGCAAGAGAGCTCACAGGCTGGGGATGATTGATCTTTGATATATTAACATACTCTTGCGATGATGAGGAAAAGCCTGCTGCTGCAAAGTCAGGTAAGGCCAGCGTCGGTAGTCAATCAAGCCTGTGCTTATTATTTGCCGAGCCGCCGCGCATAAATCCCGCTGCACTACAGTAAAAGGACCCCTACTTCGTAACATTGTGGGGAAGCTTGTTTTTCTTTCTCTCCCGACGCCTTACCTTACTGTACGTTCTGGAACGTGGTCCACGCTGCTCACTCCATTCAGCTACTTGTACAGTAGAGTATGCATCTAATCGGGCAACCATGCCCACCTCTAGGAAAAGGCTTGTGACAGCTCTCGTACAGTATCAGCCGTCCGTCACACAATGGCCCGATGCGGATCCGAGTGCCTACTTTTCTGACATTGCAAATGTCCTTGCGGCCTCTTCATTTGTCGGCGCTGAGTTGGTCTTACTTGGTGCCGTTCGCCAATTTTATTGCGCCTCAATTAATGTCACTGCCTAACCCTCAGCCCACGTGATCCTTGCGAATGAAACCCTCAAAAGAATCCCCTGTCTGGCCTGCAAACCATGGATAGATCGCGCTGTCGATGTGTTGTCTCAAGACATGGAGAAGATGCCCAAGATCTGGCGCTCCAACGAGTATGAGCTTCTAGACCCTCACAGAACTTCTTCGGAGTCGTCCCAATTGAGGAGCTCATCAGATTTGGACCGCGACTTCGACTTCGACAATGATACGACTCAAAAATTTGAATCGCGAAGTATATCGCCATCTTATCCTCCTCCAAGATCCTGGTCTCTGCGGGTTGCTATACAGAGACTCACAAGATTGCGCCGTGGTCGAAATCCTCGGAGACGTCGAGGACAATGCCGCTATTGGATAGCATGGATATTGGCTTCAATCCCCTGGATTCTTGTCTTCTTAGTGTATTTCACCGCCATCTTTGTACCTTCGTATACCCATGGGCCAGAGCATTACCGGATACTGGAAAGGAGATGCAAGGCTTCCAAGGAGCCAGGAAGAGGAAACCCAAACAATGAGAAGGTAATGATCGCGGCGTCGATTTACGATCACGACGGCAAGCTCTTGGCAGGGCAATGGGGTAGTGCGGTTGTGGAGCTAGTGAATCTTCTGGGCCCGGAGAACGTCCATCTCAGTGTGTACGAGAACGATCCCAGCGATGCCGCCAAAGCATCTCTTGCGAAGCTGGGAGGCCAGCTGAAGTGTGAGTTCTCTGCCACAATTCGCGCATTATAGAATGCTGACATTGACATGCTTGCAGGCAATGTGTCCCTCGTGTCAGAGCATCTCCCACTCGAAGATATACCCCGTATCACTATACCATCTGGAGAGCGGCAAATCAAGCGGATTGCATTTCTGGCAGATGTCAGAAATCGCGCATTGCGTCCCCTCGACGATACTACTGTTCAATTCGACAAGCTTCTATTTATAAACGATGTCCTATTCGACCCAATCGAAGCCGTTCAACTCCTATTTTCCACAAATATCGATGCCAATGGACGGACACAATACGGCGCAGTTTGCGCAATCGATTTCATCAACGCTTTCAAATACTATGACTATTTCGCAACAAGAGATTTTGAGGGAAATGGGATTGGTTTGCAATTCTTCCCTTGGTTCACAGATGCCGGAGATGCCATCAGCAGGAAAGATGTGATGGCTCAGAAGGATGCAGTCCGTGTACGGTCCTGTTGGGGAGGCATGACGGCTTTTGAGGCGAGCTGGTTCCAAAAACCTGCTGTCAACACTCCATCCACTCAAACTGAGGCCGCAGAAAGCTTCCCCAATCTGCCGCTTTCACCTCTTCGCTTTCGGTACGAAGAGGATCCTTTCTGGGAAGCTTCTGAAGTATGTATATTTGCTATCTATTGCACTGCTATCTGTCAGATCTCTCGCACATAAGAGTTTCAGAATGACTGCCCTTTGGCTGTTCTCAGATCCTGCACTTCTAGTCAAGCCATGCTAATTTCGAGACTTAGTGTTGCCTCATTCACGCAGATCTTACATATCTCCGCCACGGCCTCAACACCAAAACCGACACAGGAATATATATGAATCCCTACGTCCGAACAGCATATGACCCCAAAACCTTCAGCTGGCTAGCCTGGACACGGAGGCCAGAGCGTCTGTATTCACTCATCCACGGCATCGTCAGCAAAATTGGCGGCATGCCTTCCCATAACCCACGGAGACTTGAACAACCTGGAGATAAAGTTACAGAAAAAGTCTGGAAATACGACGTGTTGAATCCTAGCACAACAGGTGTACCGAAAGGTTCATATTACGACGTGAAGAGGACAGCTGCTCCTGGACGCTTTTGTGGGAAGAGGGCATTGCAAGTGTTGAATGAGGGACCGAGGAAAGAGGAAGATAATTGGAGAAGCATTGAGCTTCCTCTGCCGCCGCCTTGAAGGATTGGGGTACTATGCACTCTGCACATAAACTTATAGCATATTCTTCTGGTGGCTGCTGGGCATACCAAAGCCCTACACGGAAGATTTGGCGGAAACGGCGCAGCGGCGTCTCACACCCCCCGAAGAGATGGAGCAAAGAGGGAATGAAAGTGGAACGAACGGCTGATGATGCTGATGACGCGACCTTTGGGCAGGGCTCAATCCACTCGATCTCGATATCGGAACTAGCTTAGAAGTACGGCGCAGCCCCAGAATCTTGCTCAAACTGAGGAATCAATATTAGGTCAAGCTAAATATCTTAGAAACAAAATACCGATTGCTGATCTACCTACATTGCTTTGCTCCATTTGTTCCTATCGTCTCCCCTGTCTGAAATTGTCGAACTTAGAATACCTCCCACTCACCCCTCCCTACTCCCCTAGTACTCGTTGAAGCCAACACTCTCATAAACCTCCAAGTAACTCAGGTTGGTCTGCTGTGCCGCATAGTCATGCTCTTCTCCACATTATTCAACTTGTTCCTAATGCTCTTGAGCTTAGCAGCAACAAGTGACCAAGGCAGAATCCCAATGAAGCGAGATCCTTCGTCGCCAAGTTCTCAGTCTTGCACCTTCTATAATATTTTCGAAATTCAGGGCTTCAATCTCCTTAACGGCTTTTCTCATGACATCTGATCTGGAAGAGCTGTGAGGTGGATGGCGTTGATGATGATGAGAACGAAGGATTGGCGAGAAAGGTGGGTTCGTTTCATCTATTAAAGGGCTGTACTTGCAAGACCGGGGATACCAAAGCCGCCTTCAGGGGTAACAAACGGAGCCTGTATTCTAGCTAAGCTTCTCCTCTGCCAATGACTGCCTTTCCCCTGGTGTGAGTGTATCGTAGTTTCCTCACTTTAGCTAGAAGTCTTTATAAAGATTAACGGGACGTACAATAGTAAAGGCGTACTTTGAGGCTGAGTCTGGGAACCAATTGTATGGCACGCTGCAGCAGTAACTGAGTAGCTACGAGATGTGTTTTGGCTTCCATCGTTTCTGGTTGGTCGACAAAAAGGGTATCTGGACCTTGTTCAGCGGTCCGAATACAATCGTCATAGAGTTCTCTCACCGAGGTCGAGGCCATTGAAACAGCCCAAAATTGGAAAGAGGAAGTTGGAAATGGAAGAGCGATTCTTTCTTCCTATCCCTCCCGTATAATGTTGATAAGTCTCAGATCGTCGACTTCTACAGCAGGATCACAGTTTAACACACTGCTATCCTCAAAATATATTTCGTTGTCACTGTCTCTGGTCTCCCAAAGAGCGGCGTCGAATCTATAAGCGTCCGCAAGCATACTACACCGCAATGTGGCAAATATATACTTCCATAGGATGAACCTCGAGGAAGACTTTGCTGCCATGTAAAAAATCAATATGTACTAACTAGTTTGATGAGGGGTGATATTTGTTGCAGTTGTTTAAAAAGATACTGCTGCTTCCACCGATGATGTTCTTGGGAATTACTCAAAGGGCTGACTTCGCGGTCTTTGGTGCGGAACATATAAGAGGCGCGATTAAGCGTGATCAGGAAAGGAGGCGTAACATGTAACCTCTTACTATTTGTTTAGATATAGCATGTTTAAAGATATCATAATGATCCACTCAAAACCTGCATATCCTCCATCTCAAATGCCTCTCGCGTATTCCTCAACGGCATGTGGTGGTTCTGCTTCACCGACCTCGCTTGCTCATCTCGAAGCGACTTTCGTGATTCACTCTCGAGTTTCTCCGGCCTTATCTATATAATGCAAAATAAGAAAATTTCCGTCGCCCTTCGGGGAGCGACACTGCGTAACTCGCCACGCACAACGACGACACTAACACCAAAATTATCAGGTTCAAGGTAGCGGTTTCATGCGCATATACCACACCTAATCGATTCTCAGGACCAAGTATGAATTGCACATACCATGCCTAATCAATCACACGCCACTAGCAGGGCTTACGGGAAAACAGGAAATAGACACCCGTAAATGTTCGACACCCATCCGACGCTAGAAAATAAAGGATTGACGCCCCTACTCTCCCAACACGACGGGCATTAGGGATACGCCGCGGAACCTTTTGCTATTCAGAACCTTCGATTTTTTTTTAAAATTTTTTTTTAATTCATATTTCGAGTTACTATACCGCATCAGCTAATTCTTCTTTAACCAAATATCAGCGTGAAGTATTTGTTGACCACTCCTCGCTACATGTACCTCGAGGTTAAGCGAGGCCTCGCGTCAACCCTCTCAACGGCCAACGAAACAGGATGCTGCCTACCTAATACTCAAAGTTACACTTCTAAATGAGGGCTCTCGCCTGTTTTAACCCCTTGGTGCCACCGCACCCACCCATCATCACCTAACGGATCATATCAGTATGTGGCCTCGCAAGCGACGCGAAATCAACGAAGTTATCACCAACACCTCGCGACCGTGCAATACAGCTGTGTCCCATGCAGCTTTCACCACTTTTCCGGACCTGCCAATGGCAGCGCTTCAAAATAGGCAGCAGCTGACAAATTTTCAGAGCAGCGCAAGATAAAAACCCATCTTTCGCACACCCGCTCCCCACCAACTTTCTCCACCTCAGAACATTCACTTATCAACACCGCCCCGCCACCATTCTCTCTTTATCTCAAAACGACCTGAAAAAATCAAACATGAGTGCCTCCACAACATACCTGGTCACAGGCGCAAATAGAGGTATTACCCCTATTACCCCTATTACTCCTATTCCTCATTCCCTGATTAGGACGTCACGTGTTCGCCTAACTCTTTACTTGCTTAGGAATCGGTCTCGGTCTCGTAGCATCTCTCCTCCTTCGTCCCAATACCACAGTCATCGCCACGATCCGTTCCTTGACCACCGCAACCGATGATCTCAACGCCCTCCCCGTCGCAGAAGGAAGCAAGCTACTCATAATTCCCTTCACACTCTCCCTCTCATCCCCCGAATCTTCCGCCAAAGACCTCCTATCCTGGCTATCCACTCTCGCCTCGACCCAAACCCCCAAAATCAACATCCTAATCCTAAACGCCGGTCTCGGGTCCTCATTCCACCCCATCCTCTCAACCCCCCTCCTATCTCTCCTCTCGCATTTCGAATCCAACACCCTCCTCCCAATCCACCTCTTCCAAACCCTGCACCCTCTCCTCTCCAACCCATCGAAAGTGATCCTTATCTCCTCCAGCCTAGGAAGTATCGCTGAAATGGAAGGAGCAGCGCCAACGCTAGCTTACGGGATCAGTAAAGCGGGAGCGAATTATTTTATCCGGAAAGTGCATTTTGAACACCCTTCTATCGTCGCTGTTGCTATACACCCTGGGTATGTTTCACCTCCTGGGATCTTGTTGGGGAGGCAAAAGGGAAGGGTAAGTCGCTGATTAGTGATAGATGGGTGAAGACGGCCAATGGACAGAACTTTGCGGATAGCATTGGGGTTTCGGAGCCACCGATGACGCTTGAGCAGAGTGTAAGTGGTGTTTTGGCGCAGGTATGTGGTTTCTTGGCGAGGATGTAGAGGAATGTGCTGATGTGATGGTAGGTTGATGGTGCGAAGAAAGAAACTACGTCGGGAAGTTTTGTCTCTTTTGATGGGAGTGTCATTCAGTGGTAGGGGCCTTAAGAGCACGATGACACATTGATCTTTGAAAACTCTGAACTGCATTATATTTTGTGAAGTTTCTAATGGCCTTTCTATATGACGCGAAAATTGAGTCTAGGATAATATTTCATGAAACTCGCTGATTGTTACCTGATAAAACCACAATGATGCCTCCTTATCCTGACTGGTGAAAACTCAACATTACTCCTTTGAGGCTGATTCTTCAGTCGACCCAACAAGACCGCTCGAATGTACTTCCCCCTCATGAACCATTGCTGTCGGACCCACATAATTCCCACCCTTGACAAACCACCACAGCGCCGCGAATATCGAGACGAAACCCGTGATGAGACAAGCATAGTTCATATTGACCGCGGTGACAGGCATTAAATAAGGGAAACAATAGATAACCACAAAAACAATAATGTAAAGACAGCTGATGGTGTTAACAGCATAACCAAGTTTGTGGCCCATTTGATATGGTCCCGGTCTCATGCTGTTAATGTAGGGACCCGGTGCTTGCAATGACCGAGAAAATCGGCCAGTGAAGATGAATGGGAGGATGGAGGCGAGATAGGAGAGGGTGCTCAGAACAACAAAGGATCCGACAAAAGCATTGAATGCTGTGGATGAGCCGACATAGATTGCTCCGAGAACAGTCGCAAAGCAGCCGCAGAAGAGAGTGGCATTGAATGGGTTCTTGAAACGAGGCGAGATGACGCCTAATGTGCCAGAGAATGGAACCGCTCCGTCTCGGGAGATCGCCCAGAGAGAGCGGCCAGCAGTAGTGAATGTTCCAATGCAGCAACAGAGGATCGGAACAAATATGATGAACAACAGCCCCATAGTTCCTGCGGTTGACGATGTTGCTTGTGCGTATATTGTTGCGAGCGGGAAGTAGGGCGCTGCAAGCACATCGTCGATGTTGCTGATGGCGTAAAAAATGGCTATCATGTAGAGGAACGCCGTGACGAAACCAATCACCATTTGAGCCGCGATGGCAAGGGGCACGTTCCGTTTCGGCTGAGGGATTTCTTCTGCCAGATGTGATACGCAATCTGGCGTTCCCACGGAATAGGCTCCGTTCAACATGCCGGCTAAAAAGACAAATCCATCACTAGTATAGCCAGTTTGGTTTGACCATTCAGACCACACGAAAGAGGAGGTAGCGTAGCCGGAACCGGTGATATGTGGCATGACCGCGCATACAATTATGGTGATGAAGACTCCAGCAAGAATGAAACACAAGCCAATGTTATTCACCATTGGAAGAGCTCTATTTGCGAAGAGAATAATGGCACAGCAACTCCAAGTAACAATCAAGTACCCGATGAAGATATGCCACCTTTCAGGCGTGTATGCTGGGTGGTAGAGCCCATAAATGGTGACAGCAATTTGGCTGCTGATGCTTGCCATTGTGGCTGATTACTTTCAGCGCTCGTCCGCAAAATAAGATGCGTCTTGACTCACCTGTAGCACAAATCCAAGCAAAGGTGTTCCACCAACCGGCGAACCAACCACAAATCCTGCCATACTTAGGACCAGGGGTTATCGAGGCCCAGTGATAGACTCCAGCACTACTGGGCATAGAAGATGCAAGTTCCTACATGGCGGTCAGTATTGCACGAAGCATATATCTGATAACTTACTGCAAGAGATGCGGCGACCAGCCAGTAGAAGATGGATACCGCAATGAACTCATAGAGCACACCAGGAGGTCCTCCATTGTAGATGGCGACGACTATTGAGCCTCCTAGCGCTGCCCATGAATTTCCGGTGACGATACCAACAGCGCAGATCGAAAAGAGGGAGAAATTGCGTTCAAGTTCCTGCACGTGGCCGGTCTCGTTGACTTCCAGCACTCGAGGATCGCCGTCTTGGTCCGTCATTGTGCCTTTCTCGGACTCCGACGTTGCTTGATTGGAGATTGGCATGATGAGAGATGGATATGATAAGCTAATGGAACTCAAGGCAGATGCACTACCACTTGGGGATGGCGCTTGCTCTTGAAAAAGGTTATACTGGACGAATGCAGCAAAAGTGGAGGAAGGAAAGAATGAGATATATATGAAAACCAAGGGAGGCCACGATAGCAAGCCCAGGTCCGTCTTAGAAGCTGCCGCTATCAGATATAAACCTCTATCTAAGCGGCAACTCGTTGTCCTTCGGCCAAGATAATTAGTTGCGATATTAAGTTCTTGAACTAAATGCAAGCTATTGTTTGAATCTAGATCCTGTATGGTTTGGCAGCATTAGAATGAGGGGGACGTCACGAAGATTCTGCGGAGTCCCGATAAGAGATTCAGTCCAGAATGCCTGCCCGCCATGTTGCACCCCTGTTGCAGGTCGGCCGGCAGCCGTCAGCTAGGAATGACATATAAAATAACTGGGCGAGATATCAATCTTCGAATTGAGGTTGATGTCCGCCACTAGGCGGTGGAATAGCAAAGGGAGCTGCTCCAGGGACTCGTGAAATATCATGCTTCTCGAATTTAAGAGGTCGACTTGGGTTAAGATCTTCAAGCGAGGAGGCGTCAGACGGGGCTTGCAGGGCTTGCGGGGCTCTGCTTTTGTGTCGCCCGAAATTGATAGGGCGTTTATGATATGTTTTGTTTTGATGTCAATTCTAGCGATTGCCTTACATAATGGTACAACTTCCCACCGCCATTCTTGAGTATCTTCTTCTTTCTAACAATACCTGCTGATAACATTGCAAATTTGCGATTTCAAATGTTGTGTAACTGCCTCCACAATCACGACCCATTCATTGCGGGAACCTGCCGCTCGGCGCACACTATTATTTGCCAGGTCGATCGAAGTGTCAAGTAGGTTGGGATAAAAGATTTCCGATGCTTCTCTCCGAGATCCTGGGGTCGCGGTTGCCCGAAGACGGAGTTCCACCACAGATGATGGCTTTGACAGGCGCAGATCTCAGCTGATCAGTCTTTTGCTCAAATGATATGCCACGAGAGATGTCGTTGAAGTTTGCTTCCTCTCAAGAGCTCGTCTTCTCTTTCCGTTCTGCGAAATATACACCCCGTTTCTTCCATCGTCGTCTCATTGCCGTTCAGGATCGAAGAGTTTGTTTTTTTGTGGGCCTTTCGGCGTATCGAGGGAGTCCTCAAGAAAGATTATGATCCATCAAATCAAAGGATCTTTCGCATTACACAACGGCTCCGCACATCCAAGCCGTGTTGCGCCTCTGAAGCTAGAATGTCCAAGTATTCTCTCCCCATGTCATGAGGATTCACCTCGAAGAACCCAAGTCTCGAATACCACGGTCCATTGAAACCCAAATTCCTATATGTCGTCAATGTGACCGATTTGTATCCCTCGCGGCTGACATGTTCCACCATGGCGGTCATCAGCGCCTTTCCAATGCCCTTTCTCTGGAATTCCTTGGCTACAGATATCTCGACGATGTGGAAGTTTCCACTCAGGTACTCGCCTCCAATGAAACCTATTGGCTGGTCGAACCTGTTTGTCGCGACCCAGAGGTGATCTGCCTGATACATGGCTTCGAGGACTTCCGGGGCAAGTGTTTCGCCATCTGCGAGAAATCCAAGGTTGACTGTTCGAAATATCTCCGCGGCAGATCGTTCGACGTATTCGAGGAGAGGAAGATCCCAGGATTGTGCTCTGCGAATGCTGAACTCTGCTGTTGTTTTGAGTGACTCAGACTCCCTTTGTTGAACCGCGGCGGCTGCCATCGCCAAAATCGAAAGAGAGTCCATAGCTGAGGTCGTTTGATGGTTACAGTAGAAGATAGAGGTTGAAGGAGGATGGTGAGGCTAAGTGAGAAGAATGTTAAAAGTTCGTGGCGGTTAGTAAGACGAAACCGTGGTACCCAAAATTAAAACTTCACTTTAAATTTGCTAAGGCCTAATGCAAATCTAGCCACCTTCAGTGACGTCGCTAAAATCGCGCTGCAGCATGTTAGCAAGGGTGACCATGCGCGCCCCTCCAGCATCTTCAATCCTTCATGCATGCGCCATCCCTCAGCAAACAATATAGCTTCACTCGCAATCATTGCAATCGTCCAAACGAAGCGCTTGTTTCCTCTTCTCCTTCTGCTGTTTGCCGCCATCATGGTCAAGAAGCTCGCGAAAAGCGGCGCACGTGGAACTGGGACGCCCACAATTATCCCACCATCAAGCTTTACGGACGGAATCCTGCCCAAATTGATTGTCTTCGACCTCGATTACACTCTATGGCCCTTATGGGTGGATACACATGTCACTCCTCCTCTCAAAGCGTCTGCGAGCCACGACTCCGTGAAAGATCGATTCGGAGAGGACTTTGCCTTCTACAACGAAGTCCCTGAGATCCTGCACTCCCTTCGAGTACACGGAATCAAAGTGGGTGCAGCTTCACGAACATCCGCGCCAGATCTAGGAAGGGAGATGCTGAAGCTGTTACATATAGGGGATGAGGAAGGCAAGAAGAGGAAGGCGATTGAATACTTTGATCACCTGGAGATATACCCTGGTAGTAAGATTACACACTTCACCAAGCTGCAGAAGGCGACTGGACTGAGGTTTGAGGATATGCTGTTCTTTGATGATGAGGCCCGGAATAGGAATGTAGAGACTTTGGGAGTTACGATGTATTTGGTCAGGGATGGAGTGACTAGAGCAGAGATTGATAATGGAGTAAGGGAGTGGCGAAAGAGACATGGACATACTATCGGAGGACGGTGATAGAGCACGCATATAGACCCCTGGGGATCATGATTGCATTATATGGCGTTGGAAGACCAGAATAGATCTTAATAGGCGTCAAACGAGGGAATTGTAATCTATATTACGAGGCATAATAGTTGCCCTACAATGTCATTTCCCTTTCATCCCAATCTCTAGGGGTGGCTCGGCTATCGTGACCCCCATGTCGGTGCCTGACGCTACTGTAGTAAATCATATCGTGACTTCATCACCGAGGCTGTAGCCTTTGATTTTTCCAAGAGCGCGTCGATTTCAGCAGTTCATTCTAACAACCCCCTTTGACCAGGTATAACTGGAGGATATGTATCAAGATGCCCCCGTTCCTCCCGCGTAAACGACTGCGCTCGCCCTCGCCGCAAGCTGGCCCTTCTCAGCCTGCCCCTAAAAGCAGTGGCAAGGCTAAGCCCATCAGCACGACTCCGAGAAAGACCACGCTGTTCGACGACCTCGATGCCGGAGTTGGCCCCAAACGTTCAGCAGAACGCGGCAAAGCTCTTCTAGAAAAGCTTGCCGCCGGCGAGGATGACGAAAGCTCTCTGTCCTCCCTCTCTGAGGACGAATTCGAAGATGTCCTAAACGCAAAGCGGCAGAAAATGGACGAAGGCACAGATGATGATGATGATGAGGAGGAGGATATAGAATTCGAGGACGTTGAGACGAATCCTGCGCCAATTCCTTCTGGGCCTCTGCCTTCAGGTGATCTCGAGTTGACTTTGACCAGAGACACTCGAGTCTCAATTACGAATCCGTTTGGAACGAAGAAGGGCCCGAGCAAAATTGAAAGACAAATACGAATGTCGACACACCAAATTCATGTGCAGCTGTTGATGTTTCATAATGCAATTCGGAATGCGTGGTGTTGCGATCAAGAATTGCAGAATATCTTGGTGAAGCAGTTACCTCCTCGCATCAAGGAGCAGATTGAGAAATGGAGAGATAATAGTGGAGTTTCGAAAAAGAGTGAAGATAATCCGAAGGGAAAAGAAAAGGGTAAAGCAAAGGATACAAAGGGGAAGAAGGCAGATAGGAGAAATCGAGATTGGAACGAAAATGCGGAAACACTCAGGGATGGGAATACAGTTGCTAGAGAGCAGCCTCTAATTTCATTGTTGAAAGCACTGCAGAAGGACTGGAAATACCGGTTCAGAATTGCGGCACCTGGACTTCGCAAGCTCGGATACATGTCCCTTCAGGCACTTGATGCGGAGTCAAAAAGCTTTCGGGAAGATGAGCACAATCCTGAGCGGCATGGCGAACGAATTCGAGATATTGGAGAATTTAGAGAGCATGCAAAGGCTATGGAAGGCAGTCGAGATGTGGGTTCGCAGCTATTCACTGCATTGCTACGTGGTTTAGGCCTAGAAGTAAGGTTGGTCGCAAATCTACAGCCAGTTGGTTTTGGATGGAGTCAGGTTGAGGAGGCTTTTGAGGAGAGTATTCGAAAGCCGGAGAAGTCGAGGGAGAAGAAGTTGCCGGCGAAGCTTGACCCTGTCTCTTCTGGTGAGGATGGTTCTTCTGGCGAGGAGACTGCGCCTAGGTCGACTCTAAGTGGCAAAGGAAATGAGCCAGCAAAGAAAGAAAAGCCTACGAAGTCTAAATCGAAATCCAGGAGAAGCACTGGAAGACGTATTTCGCGAGGAACTGGACTCAAAGAAGCCCCGATAGACCTTTCCGATTCCGAGGCAGACGGTGAAGAGGACGATGACGATGTCATAGATGTGACACCAGCAAACACACGTCCCCAACCTTCATTACCATATGACAAGGATCTTCTTTTCCCTCATTACTGGACAGAAGTTCTATCGCCACACACAAATACCTACATTCCGGTAGACCCAATCGTTCTCAATATTGTAGGCGACAGCCCTTCAAATATAGAGATGTTCGAGACTCGCGGCGCGAAATCAGAGAAGGCTAAGCAGGTAACTGCCTATATTATTGGACACTCCCCAGATGGAACTGCCAAGGATGTGACCACACGATATCTTAAACTACATCAGTGGCCTGGAAGAACAAAGGGGTTTCGATTTCCCGTTGAGAAAGTCCCAGTCTATAATAGAAAAGGCAAAATTGCAAGATATGAAGAGAAAGACTGGTTCAAAACCGTCATGAGTGGATATATCAGAGGTACAAGAAAGTACCCAAGCACCGAAATCGATGATCATGAAGATGCGACCGACCTAAAGCGTAAAAAGGTTGAAAAGAAAGTAGTTGAGGAAGGGAAAGAAACACTGCAGTACTACAAATCATCAGCAGAGTTTGTACTCGAGCGTCATTTGAGAAGAGAAGAGGCTCTGCTACCGAATGCGAAACACGTCAAGATGTTCACCGTTAAAGGGAAAGGCGAAGATGCAACTGAAGAAAAGGTCTTCCTTCGCAAGGATGTCGTGAACTGCAAAAGCATGGAGACATGGCATAAGGAGGGTCGTGCTCCTAAGCTTGGTGAGGAGCCTCTAAAGCGTGTTCCATACCGAGCAGCTACAACGAATCGCAAACGTGAATTGGCGGAGGCAGAGCACGCCAGCGGTGAGAAAGTGCTTCAGGGACTGTACAGTATGGACCAAACTGACTGGATCATCCCACCTCCCATCGAGAACGGCATTATACCAAAGAACTCATTTGGAAACATCGATCTATACGTTGATAGTATGCTTCCAGAGGGTGCTGTTCATATCCCTATGCGCGGAACTATGAAGATCTGCAAGCGTCTGGGTATTGATTATGCTGAGGCAGTCACGGGCTTCGAATTCGGCCATCGAATGGCAGTGCCCATCATCACTGGAGTTGTGGTTGCGGAAGAGAATTATGAGGCCGTTATGGGTGAATGGCAGAAAGATGAAGTAGAGAGAGTGAGAAAGGAAGACGAAAAGCGACGAAAGGCAGCAATATTCACGTGGCGGAAGTGGTTGATGGGACTACGGATTATTGCACGGGTAAGAGAGGAGTATGGCGACGTTGATGATGACAATACTGATGTCTTGAATCCGTGGACAAATAAAAAGAGCAAGGATGTTGATGCTGAAGCCGAGGCCCAGAAACGAATCATGGACCAAAGAGACGAGGAAATGGCTGGTGGGTTTCTTCCTGAAGGCTTCAACGTCGAGGAACAAGAAGAAGATCATCATCGACCTTTCTTTCCTGTTGCTCATGAAGGCGATGATGACGATGGCGGCGGATTCGTTATTGAAGGTCATGATGATGAGCGAGGGAAACATCCGACTGCACAGGCGTATGCTACTCCACTATCACTTCTATTAAAGGGTGGCAAGGGAGCATCGGACGAGGACATTGAGATGCAAGACGGGAATATGGAGGAAGACGCAGATGCTCCAGCACCAAAGAAGCGCGGTAGGCCTGTTGGATCTACCAAGCAGTCAACTATCACGAAGATCAAAACTCTAGCTAAACGAGAGCCTTCGAAGTCAAAGATCCCGGCTACAAAGGGCGCAGGATCGTGCAAGAACCCAGTCCAGGACTACTCGGCAGGAGAAGACGATGAGTCGTCCCTGTCTGAAATCGAGATTTACGACTCCGAAGCCGAGGAGCCTCCTAAGAAACCCGCAAACCGAGCAGCTGGTAGGAGGGCCACGATGCCTGCGAAAACCAGTGGTACTCCACGGAAGACTCCTAAGAGAAACGCAGCGAGAAAAAGCGAGACGGCTTTGAAGAGTCATTACTTCGAGCACAGTGATGATGAATGATTTTGATGAAGAACGGAAGGTAGCACTTTGCATGAGATATCGGCGCTAGGAGTTATGGAGCATTTAGCCTGTGATTTCTGTCGAGTAACAGGCATAGTTGCATGAAAAGGCTGCTCTTGTACCGCACATAGAGGAGTACTTGCTGGTTGATCGCGAGCTGGGCAACTCAGTGGCCATAGTCACATAGCTTCACAAAAAGCTTGACTTACTCCAAATCGATTTTTGTTTCGACGCACTTGGCTTGGTGTCTCGCAATCGTTGGCCCCTTGCGTCGGAATTGTTACGCTCATGTATTCATATCCTCAACACGATCCTTGACGGATTTTGTTGATGGAAACGAAACCGAGCAGTCAGATCTTGAGAAACAGTCGAGCTATCGTGAATTCGAAGCAGGATGGACGGTGTTTCGTTCATGAGCACCTGCACGTGATCTCGACAAATGCTCAACTGCTCCACATTCGGCTAGACATCACCCTAAGGCACGCGCTAATTGTACATACTTTAGCCTCTCCAGCTCATACTTCAACTTCAACCTCAACCTTGACCACACCAACAGAACAAGCTGGACAAACTAACCTTCATCTCCTTTCTCCGCCTAGGCGCTTTGCCCTACATTTCCTGTGGCATTAAAACGCTGGCTACGCGAGAATGACGCCAAATCTCGCTCACTACTCCATAAAGCTATCTCTTGTGCACGCCACTCCCTGGCTACCTTCACCTCACGGCTGGCAGCAGGACGGCTTCTCTCAACCTGACTCTAGAAGGACGAATCTCTAAATGACTTTTATTTACTGAATCGCATATCTACTCAGCTACCCTAGTCTGTGTACGGCGAGGAGCGATTGGAGCGCCTTCCCATGCTTCATTAGCAGGGACAGTCTCGCCCGCCATGACGAGTGACAGACAACCAAGCTGACCATTTGCCGTTACTCTACTATTTGGAAGACAAATGGAATACGGCTTCAAGCGTCCACGAGCCTTAATATCGATACGGCCGACTTTCATGATACGATCCTCGAATAGATGTATCTGCGGGCCGGAGTATACGTTGATCACTGCTTCATCGCCGATGCTCACCATGTCGTATTCTGTAATGTCATGTGAGAGCAGCGTCGTGCGGGACTCTATTTGGACGCTAAATAGACGTAACGCCGGGGCACGCAAGGGCGTACCTACCAACATGTCGAGGATCAGTGGAGCGGCCAGTGTCTCATAATCTGAAGTGACAAATTCTGACTTCCACACATTGACACTCCAAAGAGGCCATTCAGCGCGTTGATAGCGGCCGATGAGGATCCATTTGAAGAGGATGGTGACAACAAGGCAGGGGAGGGCAAAGACTGCAAGAGTACGATGTCAGATTTGTTTCGATAGCAAGTAAAGTTTGCAAAGGGCACTCACAGAAGAAATAGAACAACGGCAGCAAAAGTATCGTCGGCACGATACCGATGGGTTGATAGGCGGTTTCGAAGACTTGTAGCCCAAATCCGAGTCCAAAAGTCATAAGATGCGAGGCACAATGATGCGCATGCCTTCGATGAAGAGGCGTAGGGCGATCCTTATGGGACTGGGACTGTAGAGAAGATAGTCTAGATGATTCTCTGAGCAACGCCGCCGTGCAGGCATCAGCACCGGGGGAATACCAAAACAGCTCTGCCCTTCCTTGAGAGGAATGTCAGGAGCACAAGACAAAACGCCGACCAAAGTGTTCGAGGCAAGCTCAGTTCCTTGGGGTACCACTGATCCATTGCCAAGGAATGCTCGCCTGTTGAGCTTTGTCTTCTTCAAGGTCACCATGTTGCGACGAACTTCAGCATTCCCAACGAGGACTGCGTCTGCGATGAAGCTTTCGTCGCCAATCTCTGTGAGCTCAAAGTTGATGCCACGTGCAGTCGAGACTTCCGCCCTGTGTCCGATCTTGACACCGAGAGAGCGCAGGAAGGGCATGCCGTAGGGAGTTGCATAGACGGGATGAAGAATTACCAGACTCATGTCCATCAAACGGTCGACGAACCATTTCCGGTAGAAGTAGACGGAGGCTGTGCTGAACGAACGTTCCACGACTCTACCTAGAACCAGCCACCGCAGAACAATGAGCTCGAAGAAGACGAGTATCATGTAGATGAAAGCAGCAGGCACAGAAGCGATGGCCGTTTGCGCCCACCACCCGAAATGCGGGATTCTGATATACTCGAAAAGGAGCATGCTAGGAATTTGAGGGGCGAAGCCAATGACCGGGAGGACGAAGACCGAGCTGATCGCCATGACAATTATCATGGCAGCAGCACGCACTTCACTTGGCCGTGATGCTCGCTTGTCCCGAGAATCTGACGAGTACTCTCGGAAATGTGCTGGAGAGCTGGTCCATCGCTCTCCCGCAGGAACATGTACAATACACCCTGTGGTAACATGCTCATTGGGCCTAGCTCGCCTCCTTCCTCGATTTTGGAGCCGCCTTCGAGGACCGAATTGCTGCCGGTTTGTGTTTGCGATGCGATACTCACGGGCGCGAGAACGAGATGGCTACGATCAATCTAGCTCGTGCCGAGGACTGGGTCTTTACCCACGGTGACATCGTCGCCAATTGAAACGAGATCGAAGGCTGCACCCACATATATGGCACCGATGTGGCAGTGCTCCCCGACACTAGCACCCATACATCGCATCAGAGCCGGCAAAAGAGCCGTATCGGCGATCGTTACTATGTCCACAAGGCCGACAAAGTGCTCAGCGAGCCACCAACGGTAGTAATATAGACCGTAGAGAGCGTATTCGCCGGGTTTCGCCCTGGGCAGTGCAATCCATTTGCCGGCAATGCCGACGAAAGCCCTTAAGAGGGATATCATGACAAAGATGAAATAGGTTGTTAGAATGGCATCGCCGAAAGTGAGGGCTCGTAGCACTGCAAAGAACACCAGATAGGGCACGAGAATACTGATGGCCTCGATCAAGAAAAAGAAGAGCAGCGCGGGAACCTGTGCAAGACAGCAAAATACGTACTTCTGCTGCGAGACAGGCCAATGATCGCCATTCGAGCATTAAAAGTCTGGGCCTTTTCGTGTAGAGACTCCGAGTTCTCTGAGTCCTCCCCTAGGCTCGCTGCAATTCCCTTGGCGGTGCGGTGGAGATAAATAGATTGCAAACCTATCTGTTTTAATAGTGATCCCTCGGGACTATCCTTTCGAAGGTTAGACACGAGCATGGCAGTAACAAGGCTATGACCGCCTAAGTCGTCAAAGAAGTCGCTCGTGGCGGTGATATTGTCAGCTTGTGGGAAGATCACAGCCATTGCTCCGAGAATAATGCTCAAGTCAGAACCATCACAGGGTATGGCATTGCCAGAGCTGACTCGTTGGCCATCGCCATGCTGCTCTTTCTGTGCTAAGGCAAATTGTGCCGAAGTATCTTGAAGCGCCTTCGGGTTGATTTTGCCGCTTGGCAGACGAGGCATCTCCTTTTCATGGATAAAGAAAAAGGTCTCGGGCTGCATGTATCCTGGGAGATGGCGAAGCTTGTCGCGGAGCTCTCTGGTCTCGATGACGGCGTTATCATTGACCACAACATACGCTTCAAGACGGTCTGTGGTAGCGGAGAGTATGACAGCTGTCGTCTGCACCTCTGCATGAGCTGCAATAGCATTCTCAATCTCGCCCAGCTTAGAACATCCTATGTCAGAATTTCATACGTCAAATTGTCTTGGGAGGAAGTGGGGGATGTAAATTCTCGTCAAGGATGTTATAGGATTAAATGAGATAGAGCAAAAATATGTCGGATTCTGGCAAGAAAGAACTTAGGAACCCGATTGTACTTACTCGATTCGGAAGCCTCGGTGCTTGACTTGTGTGTCGATGCATCCTAAGAAGACTAGATTCAAAGTCTTATCCAGTCTCACTCGGTCACCAGTTCTATACAACCGCTCGCCGCTGATCGATAGCAGTGGGTGATCAATGAATTTTTCCATGGTAAGAGCCGGTCGTCGCACGTATCCTTTGCCAAGACAAGGGCCGCCAATGCAAGCTCCCCCTCAGCACCCTCCCGAAGCTGGATCGGAATTGGAGACCATGCGTCCTGCACACCATCCAGAATGAATAACATCATGGCGTGGTACATGGGTAATGGTTTCCCGATTGTTACGGGCTCATCTGGGAAGAGCTCTTGGAACGTGGCCGTGACTGTCGTTTCGGAAGGGCCGTAGGTGTTGAAGATCCTCAAGTTTGGGGACCAAAGACGCTTGACAAGTGTTGGCGGGCACGCTTCTCCCCCTAAGTTGAGGAGGCGTACAGACGCCGGCAGGGGACATTCGCCATCAAGTGAAGTCATGATATTGATGAGTGTGGGCACAGCATTGACCAGCGTCACGCCGCGCTGAGCCCAGACGCCAGCTCCACCTCCGAGACCGGGAATGTGTTGACATTCTGCACGGTTGCCAATCGCCACCTGTGCGCCTCCAGCAATGCTCACCGACCTATAGAGTTACTGTCAGCGTCATGTGTTTTTTTTTTCCGGCCAAATCAACCAATCTCACTTACACTTCCTCGATGAACATGTCGAAAGCTGCACTGAAGCCTTGCCAGACAATGTCGTTGGGGCCCGTCTCTAGAACGGAACGCTCGCTCAAGCAGAAAGTGAGAGCGGCACTATGGGGGATTTCGATTCTCTTTAAACATCAAATTAGAATTCAAAATTTCTGAAACTAAAGTTAGAGCTCAGCTCCCAGGAAATATGCAACTTACAATGCGGCTCCCAGGTAGCGTCGGAGTTTTGATCCCCCGCAAACGAGACTTTAGTATGAAGTTAAGCTTACCTTTGGGATACCAGTGCTGCCTGAGGTGTAGATCATGTATGCCGTGTGGTGTGCACGTGGTCCTGGAAGCTCTTTTGTAGCTCCATGAGCCCCTGGGGCCTGTGCCTGGCGGGAGAGCTCTTCGAATGTCAAGAGCCGGCATCTATCAACATTCTTGGTTGCTTTGAGAGCGGCTACATAATGGGCAGTATCGCAAATCAAGATGCACGCCTTGCTATCCTGTAGGCAAGCGGATACACTGGCCGCAGGAGCATCGGCATCAAACGGCAGTCACTGTAACGAATTAGCAAAATGTGTTTTTTTTTGTTTTTTTGAGGAAAAGGCAGCCGGAGGGAACAGAGGCCGTGTTGCAGGCTCCCGGCTAGTGGAAATCAGAGCTCAGAATAGGGACTAAAGAGATATACTCCCTACAGTGGCACCGGAAATTGTGGTTGCCAAAATAGCGAGATGCAGATCAATTGACCTCTCCAACCATATGCCCTACTACGGGATTCTCGGTGCTGGCGTTTTGGTGAAGGCTGTGGAGATAATTTGTAAGTTGGGATGATGTTTCGTATGCCTCAGTGTAGGATATTTTGGTTAAATCTGCGTCCTGTTGAATTCGAAACGAGAATAAAGTGGCATTACAGTGACGCTGGGCCTGCCATTTGAATAACTCCGGGAGAGTGATCACGTTCTCAATCGCCAGAGCTTCTCGAGCTGTATGTTGTGACTGCAAGATATAGCTGGACGTACTTTCACCGGGCGTGCAGCCTCCTCAGGTGAAGCCATCTCAAAGCTTCTTTTGGCTTTTGAGGAATGAAAAGAGGGGTCAAGAACGTGGATAGAACGTGGATAGTAGTCGAAAAAACTTTGGAAAAAATGATCAAGCTTGAGACTAATGGTTCCAGTGCCAAGACATACATATATATAGATTCACCGTACTCTGGAATGGGTAGGTACCTTTCCGCCCGCATTCTCCAAGTGAGTTTAACAGACCTTGAGTAGTTTAACCATGTAATACACGTGTTTGCAATAAGCGTTGTGTTCAAGAGCCTGAAACCATGGAAATGCATAAGAAGTGTCGCCAATAATGGCGCAATCTGATAACCTTAATGGCGATTTTATCTGATGCTTGACTAAGTCATGGGATTTTGATGAAGTCTTCAACGGTCCAAGCTTTGCGGAGAATTAATCAAGCTCCTCGGATGAGCAAGATCGTCATATGATTGGCAATTGATTACGACGCCTGTTGAACAAAGCGAGTGATAAGAGGGGTTGGGATTGGAATATGGAAGGATTTCGGACCTGAAAATGTTGGTCGAGGCACGTCGTAAGCCTCATGTTACACTGTGAGAGCTTGCGATCACGAGTTGAGACACCAATCTGTTCAAATATAGCTCGCTCCGTCGTACTACAGTACTGTAATGGCGGAAAGTCTTGGACCGCGCCACCCCGCACCCCCCCGGCTGCTTCAAGGTTGCTGGAGTACGAGCAGAATTGATTGACTTTCGGAGTTTTCTGACCTATGGTCCGTTAGTCGTCTTCCGATATCCTTTCCCATTACGCAATAATCACTCTCAGCTCGGGGATTTCGGGCTGATGCATCAAAGTGATAAAAGAATTTAATGGCACGTTCTGCCATTCCAGGATCACGTGAACTTATGCACGTGATAACTGTTCCAGCTCCAGGGTCAGGTATAGTTACGACCTGGAAAGTACCAATAGCAAATAAGAAAGGTAGTCTTTCTTGTGACGGAAGCTTCTGTTCGGCATAGCAGTGACTATCGACAATTAAAACGAATTCGCTCATGGCACGTGGCTCGCTTCTCAAACTCACATCTACTTGGCGTGGAACCTCTTTAGAGTTGAAGCTACCGTTTACTGTTCTTTTACCCAAACGCAAGTCATGTGCCATAAATACACGGTCTCACGACTGTGAAACCTATCCATGTCATCTCCACACCCTAAAGCAATCACGGATACCTGGCTGCAAGACCTCAAACCCCATGCGAACATCAACCTCCGAGATACACCCAATTACTGGGCCAATAGCCCTTCAACCCTCATAACCACATCAAAACCCGTCCACTTCACCCTTGGAACCGGATCCCAAATCCTCTCGTCCGTCTTCTCAACCTGTACCTCAGCGGAACACGAACTCATAATCGTAACGTGTTTCTGGGCCAAGTCGCGCTCCCAAGAAGATCTATCATCCTTACTCCTAAAGCTGTCTGCCAAAGCATTTTCCCGGAACCGCAGAATCCAAGTCCGGCTATGCTTCTCCTCTCTTTCGCTCTTCCAGAAGCTGTGGCAGACGTCGTCGCTCGACGGAAAGATCTATTCTCCATCAACATGGGTCGGCCTAGGTTTACCACCCCCAGAAGAGCTGAAGGGTCTCGAGATGGTGGTGAAGAGTGTCTTTGTCCGACCGTTTAGCGTCATGCACCCGAAATTCATTCTCGTGGATCGAAAAATAGCTTTCATGCCATCTTGCAATGTCAGCTGGGAGGATTGGTTCGAAGGATGCATTGAGATGAGAGGCGACATAGCTCTCAAGCTTTATGAATTCTGGGATGCATTCTGGGCAAGAGATAGGACTGGACTACCTTCATTACCAGCGGACATCACGCCATCAGAACCTGACGTCTCGAATGAAGCTTCGAATGCTTCCCTCATCAAACGAATTACTTTCCCACCAGATACACTACCAGTACAAACCATCCTGCTCCCCTCACCCCATCACGCAAACCTGATTCTGCATCCCCTTTCTACGCCGACTCCACCGCCAACGCCACTCAACGCCTTCATCTTGCACATCATCAACACTGCCACCAGATCAATCTTCATCCAAACACCAAATCTCACCTGCACCCCACTCATCCTGGCCCTCTTCTCCGCCTTGGAGCGTGGGATAGAAGTTCACCTCATAACCAGCAGTCGCCTCATGATTCTAGAACAATTGGTCACTGCTGGAACAATCACCGAGTTTGAGGTGTGGAAACTGCGGCGTCGGCGTTCGCGCCTCCTGAATATCTATAATCTCTCCATGAAGAATCCGGATCTAGAGAATCCTCTGGTGAAACCCGGGAATCTTAAAGTTGGATATTTCACAAAGAGAGAGGCGGGGGAAAAAGGAGAGCCGGTGAAAAGTCATTTGAAGATGGTGCTTGTTGATGGAGAGATCACGGTGCTGGGGAGTGGGAATATGGATCGGGCAAGTTGGTTTACGAGTCAGGAGTTGGGTGTGGCGCTTTTTGGACGGGAGGCTGCACAAAGCATTAGAGGGGCCGTGGATGAGGGGCTGGAAAGGAGGGTAACGTATATCAGCTAGACACTTATAAATGGGCACATTGGGGAAGGACGAGCAGGTAGAGTGGTGGGTGCTTGCAACGCTTCAAGTGGTGGCACAACCTATCCATGCAGTTTTCCGAGAATATTGGTGACTCCCCAACTCCAGGGCCTTTCCTTCCCTCATGCTGTGCATATCCCAACCAAACGCCACAGAGTTTTCCACGAGCACCGAACTCACCAACCCCAAGTCCTTGTACTAGCTGTAAAGACCGGGGGTTTCCATTGAATCCTTGAGGGGTCAATCGTTCTCTTCGGTTTCGTCTTTTGCTTCTCAAGCATCGCCTCATGCTTCTTGATCAGATAGGTTGGTATAATGATCTTATGTTCACCCTTATGGTAAACTTGCATCTGTAGAGCTTGCAATGTCTGCTCCACGTCTAGTGTTGTCATAGATAACTCCTGGGACAACTGGTCAATGCTCGTTCTATCCTTTCCAGACTCCTCTGCGTTATATCTTAGGAGAATCTCGACCAGATTTTCGGTCCAGTATTGGCGGTAAGAGAGTAGGCCTAAATCGGATAGAGGCTTTTCGGGCGAGCCGAGCTTGCATTCAATCTTGGAAAGCTCGTAGGAGAATTGAATAAGGAGTCGACCATAACCCTTTCGTTGAAATTGAGGCAAGGTGAGAATACAAGCGACGTTGTATCCATCAGCACTCTCCTTTTCTTTCGAGAAGTAACCAACAAGATGAAACCCCTTTTCATCTCTGGACGTCATGACGTAGAAGAGAAACGGGTCAACATCGTAGTACAGAGTTTTGTGATCTAAGAACATCTTGGATAGTAGACATAGATTTCGACACCACGTGCGTTGCCGTCGACCATCTACCTCGAAGAATGAGACGTAATCATCTCTGTATATCTCGTTTCCAGGCGGGTGCTGCAAAGTGCATTTTTGCCGATGTCTGGTGAACGACTTGAGATCGCCGTAGTATAAAAGACAAAATTCGCAAATATACATGAGATCCTCTTGCGTGAAGACCTCCGGGTACGGTGAGAAATACCAGGGGAAGAGGTCGTATTTTCCAAATTGGACTTTTGAAATATTTCGTATCCTCGATATCTCGGCTTGATTCTGGGTCATGGATCCTCCTACACGAAGCTTCTCGATCTCTTCCTCTCGACTGAACTGTTCCGGCGGTTCATTTTTCGCCGAAATCGCATTCGTCACAGCATCATCCACGTCCATAGGGTCATCATCGTCCGCTCCTGGTGATGCATCGAGGTCCATGGCCAGGGTGAGTTTCTCTTCCTCTGGATCAGGGGTAGCTTTCTGCGACTCCACAAATTCCGTCCATGGATGCGGCGTGCTGGCTTCTGAAGCGATAGAAGCTTCTCTTGTGCGGGCAGGTCGCTTCTGAGCCTTTTTCTGAGTAACTGTCTTCTTTGCCACAGGGGCTGAAGCCTTCTTCGTCTCCTTCGGCTTCTCAGGGCTTGGCCATTCCACATCTTGGCTGAAATCAATGCGAGCAGCTGGAACCCATTCATCGAGACGTTTATTGAAATTGTCGAAGTTGCAATAGAACTGTCTACCGCTTTTGACATCCCTGACACTCAAGATCTCAGCTCTTCGAGGTTTGCCATCCTGAATTTACGTTAGTATTTTATTTCTCAAACAATTTTGTTCATAGGGGAAAATAGTCCCCTAATCAGGTGGACGACATGGATGAGTTGTGGTTGTGGATACTTACTTTCTCTACCATGGCAATACATCCTGTCCTACAGAGAGGTTAGCGATCGGTCGCAATCACCGAGGTGGCACTCACTTCAAGGTATCAACAGTCGCTCTACCCATCTGTTTCGGTGCTGGGGAGCCCACAGCAGCATCGTGAGGCTGTGAGCCACCAGCCATGATGAAAATCGCGATTTGTTTGATGAAATCAATTGATGCGCGATTGATCGAGTGATGTGATGTTGATGTTTTTGGAGGGGTAAAGGCGAGGCTGAGGATGACTTTTAGCGCTGATTTTGAGAGCCTTGTGGCTAAAAATTGGTGACTGAAAACTTCCGGCCTCGAGAATTTCAAGACGACGCCACAGCAACAAAGCGAGATGATCCTATAGCACCAACACCACGAAATGGCACCGGAACTCTCTAGCAACTGGAAGAAGCTACAGGCTACGTTGAAGCAAGAGTCGAAGGCTGGTTCGGAACGGAAACGAAAGGCTGTTCCTACAGAACGACAGCAGAACACCATCGCCAAGCGTCGGAGGCTAGAAGGGAATCCGATCAAAGCTGCTGTGCCTCAATCGGGAAGCCTTGCAAAGAAGAAAAAAATGGGAATTGCAGCCAGTACCGAATCACCAGAGCCAGCCGAAAATGCACCTTCTGCGTCTCTGGCATTATGGGCGGAGGATAATGACATTTCAGCAAAGGATCTCGCAGAGGCATATGGAGGAAATTTGAAGGATACGACTATCCAAGGAACTAAGGCAGATGTAATCAACGGGGGGCTGATTGAGGGTGTGGAAATCGGCAAATATATCGGAATAGACTGTGAGATGGTGGGAGTGGGAGGAGAAGAGGATCGATCAGTGTTGGCCCGAGTCAGTATCGTCAATTTCCATGGAACGCAGGTGTACGACTCGTTTGTCAAGCCGAAGGAGTTTGTTACGGATTGGAGGACACACGTCAGTGGCGTTTCTCCGAAAAATATGGCGACCGCGAGGACTTTCGAGCAGGTACAGGAGGATGTCGCGGCAATCATGAAGGATAGAGTCATTGTGGGACATGCGATCAAGAACGACTTGGAAGCAATGATGTTAGGCCACCCAAAGAGGGATATCCGGGATACGTCGAGGTTCCCGGGATTTAGGAAGTACAGTGCAGGAAGGACGCCAAGTTTAAAAAAGCTGGCAAAGGAAATATTGGGTGTGGATATCCAGGGAGGAGAGCATTCAAGTATTGAGGACGCCAGAGCAACCATGCTTCTTTTTCGGAGACACAAGTCCGAATTCGATATTGAGCACGCCAAACGTTGGCCGCCCCAAATTCAACCTGCTGGAGGATCAAAACCGAAGCTAAAGAAGAAGAAGAAATCAAAACGGTGAACTTTCGAAATCATACTTCTCAAATTTGGAGTGAGAGAAACGGCGGCCATTGCAGGAAGAGCTGTATGGTGAATAAGCTCAACCATTTACTGCATACGATCTTGCAGATGTAAGAAATCTAGCTAGGCTAGAACGTGTCAAACCACAGCATACCTCCGACTCCTATGCTCCGAAATTCAGGTCTACGCAATCTATGGGGAAATTCACAAGGGGATCCCTTCCATTAACTCCATCGCACCCTCGCGGCCAACGGTAATAATCGCATCTCCCAAAGTTTTGGTAGAGAACCCAGCTTCGCAATATACGAAATAATACTAAGACGATGTCAGTATCAAACTGAAAGAAAAGGACTTGGTCGGAGTCAAGGAGCCGAGGAGCATCCGAAAGAAGGAGCGGTGGCCGTTCAGGGAAAAGGGGTAGATTCCAAGACATACCTCCCATTTTCTTCTGAAAACTTCAATTTCTTTCTCGCCCATATCTTTGTGCTCCATCATTAATGCTGGTCGAATCCTCGAATCAAAATTCTTCATGAACGCCTCTCGCCATAATCGCAATGTTTTCGCATAATGACCCCCAATGTTCTCGATCCTTTCAACGACCAACGTTCCCTCGGATGCCTTGCTGATATTTTCCACAAGCTGGCTGATAGATGGCAGATGACCTCCCGGAAAGATGTACTTTCGAATGAAATCCTCGCCCTTCGCATACGCTTCGTATCTCTTTTCCGGCATGGTGATACACTGGAAGACTGCAATACCGTCTTTTTTCAAGAGTCGATGTATGCATCCGAAATACGTTTCCAAGTATTCTCGTCCAACAGCCTCCAACATCTCGATCGAAATGACTTTATCATAAAGAACTTTGGGTGTTGGGAGAGCTCGGTAGTCCATCAATAATACCTCAATCCTATCTGCGAATCCGGCAGCGGCAATCCTCTTCTCCGCCAGTGCCTTCTGTTCAATAGACAACGTTAGAGATGTGACTCTGCATCCAGTCTTTCGGACCGCTTCTATTGCAAAAGAACCCCAGCCTGTCCCGATCTCTAGGACATGATCGGTCGGTTTGATATGTGCTCCATCTATGAATCTATTCAACTTTGTCATCTGGGCCGCTTCTAGCGTCTCTTCTTCTTCGTCTGCACTCGATTGGGGCTTCCATATCGGACAAGAATAGGTCATATCGTCCGACAGAAACGCCGCAAACATCTCATTACTGATATCATAATGCGCCGAAACATTCAACAACGAATTGGACAAGGTATTGGTACTTCTCGCAAGCCCAGTGATTGTGGCCGCAATGGAGGAGGTCAACGTCGTCGCATTACCCAACTGATCTCGATTGAGGATGAAAAGCTATTCATGTCAGCAAATTATGCAAGTGGAGTTTCTGAAAAGTCGCCTACCTCAAAGAATCCCGTCAAGTCCGAACATTCGAAATCGCCCAGCATATACGACTCCGCAAATCCCATGTCTGCAAACAAAAACAACCTAACCCAGAATGCCTCTCTCTTCACCACCAACTCAACTCTTTTTACCCGGCGATATTTCTTTGTGCCATTGACTCCATTGCTCATCTTCGAGTGCTCTTTTGCGATCTTCTGGCCGTAGCTGGTGGTCTGCCCCGTTGTCTGGTCTGTTACTTTCAACTGCCCGATTTCGATTCTTGACAGCATCGAAGTAACAGCTGCTTTGGAGACAGTGAGAGCTGGTCCCCATGTTACTCCCCCTATTCCACCGCGCAGAAGGTCCGTTCCCCGCGCCAATGGCTGGGTGACAGTTGAGGGGAGGTAGGAAAAGGCCATGTTGGAGGGCTGCGTATACTACCCTCTCGATCAGATTCCTCGTCGAAATTACGTCCTCGGCGAGGCGCTTTTTCGAATTTGTTGGTGAGTTGAGGAATTTGGGAAAGGGCAGTGTGGGAGTGCTTCTCACGCAAAATCGTAAGAAGTACAACCACTTCCAGATCTGACAGGGAAACAGGGCGGCGGCCGACGGCGAACTTGCACAGCAGACGATAGAAAAGGAAAATAAAGGAAGAGAAATGAAAGTGACAGACGAAGAAAGAAAAGGACCGGCGCATTTGGAAATTTGATGGAATTCCGGGCACCGGTGCAATGCTATGGCTTCTCAGGGACCTTGCCATGAATGACGAAGAGCTCCAGCCTTGCCTGCAAAGGGACAAGGCAGGGGTGGTGCATGCTACCCCACCACTAGTGCATTTTCTCAACGATGTCTGTGCAACGGCGTCGACTTTGCGAGTTTCGGTGCCGCATTTCCACCGAAATGGAGTTTCATTAAGCTCAAAATTCTCCCTGTGCCTCTCTTATCCCGTTCTCGATTGGGCATTAAAAAACCACAGGCGAATGCGAAGGTTTGCGAGCTTCAAGAAGAGGAACTGGCTGCGCACGAGATGGAAATGTACAGGCTTGTGTGAGCGGCCGAACTAAAACGGAAGCTCCGTGCCCTGGCATGATACCGAAAATGATGAACTGTTTGGCTGCAGTAAGCCCCCGTTGCATGTTGACAGATATGGAGCCGATTAGGGTCATACGACGATTGCAAACGCATCTGGTATCACAGGACGATTAGATGTTCAACAACTCCATTGTGTGAACATGTCTCTGTAGTCTTTGACGTCATGATATATTCTTCTTCCTTTCAATCACTTCAAACTTCAAACTCGGACATTCTGGTACCTCCGAAGTACGAAGGCCGAAGGACCCGAATTTAGGTCTTACATCTATCGATTCGACAGTCAACGCCAAGGCTATCAACAGCTTCAAGATCGCAAAGACGGAGAAACAGAGTATGTAATCTACAAGGATCATGAAGCAAGCGAATAGCACCCTTCCCCACCTTGCCCTTGTAGCTGCACGAAAGCCCAGTTATGATCGTCCATCATGAAGCTTCTTTCTTCTGGCGCGAGGGCGGAAGTGTGTTCAACCGCTGCAACGTGCTTGGGTATTGAAACATTGGTCCACGGCTGCAGATGGGAGATGCATCCGGCACCAACTAGGACTTTAAAGCAGGATGGTTTGATGAGCGGTGAGTGAGTCTTAGGGTCTAAGAGCTGCAGTTACTTTCAATGAGGAGATTGTCGCGTGCCTTCAAAATGGAGATCAAGCTTCTGAGGCTCTGAGATCTGTTTCAATGAAGATTGCCAAACCTCTTGTTGATACCTCAAGATTAGATAAGGTTCTAGGATCTGGTGGGAGCTGGGCGGGAAAATTGCCGAAGCCCTAGCGCCAAACGCGTCGTCGCGTGCAGAAAGGTAGATTGAAACGCGTGAATTCCGAATGAGAGCCGATTAACCACCACAACGACTTCACGATGCTTGCGATTGAAAAGAGTAAAAGGCACAAAGGCAAATGTACAACCAATGTTTTGCCTTGTCGAATCAACCATAATGGACCAGTTGACGCTTCGAAGAGATATTGGAATCCAACCAAAGCGCCAGGTAATAAGCACACTGAGATGCTTGTCTCTTGTACTGACGTCCATGCAGATGGCAAGACGGTGGCATATTTTCGAGGCAGGAAGCTACATGGGAAGCAAATGAAGGTCCCAAAAGGATATCGAGGAGTAGTTATTTCCTCCACCGAACGAATACTGCCCAAAACGGCGCCTACGATCGAGGATAATGATGTGGTCGAGATAGAGGAGGAGGCGGATGTGAAGATTATGGAGGAACAATCGGAATTTGATTATATAATGCTTTGGGGTCACGAGGCTCTGCCGGATGAAATTGCGGATCCATATGTTAGGGGTATTGAGGAGTGGATTTCTCTCGCGGAGCAGGTTTGTTTCCCAAGCCTTGGAGGAGTCCAATCTGACATAGCCAGATCAATTCTACGGACGAGAAGGACGAGATATCGAAGAATTAGAAGGTATGGGTGTGTGGCGTTCTGGATGCATGGCATGGCGTTCGTAATACCAGGATAAAGAATCTCTTTCAATCATGTTCGGTTTTGATCTTCTGCCTGGAGACTGGTGGTTCCCTTCCATACTCGCGTTCAATCTTGATTAGGTCGTTATTTCTTTTCTTCGGGTCATCCTCTATCTCTTAGTCTTCTTCGAGCTTGACTCGATCCTCCGCCTTCAGCCACTCTTTTTGCTCTCTCAAAAACTCTTGCTTCAACTCCAAATAGCCTTCATGACTTCTACACCTCTCCCATACCCCCCTAAATATCCTACTCGCCTCCTCTTTTTCTTCTCTACCATTATGACCCTTGCTCTTCTGAATCATATTTCCCTTTTCCTTGCCATCGACATATTTCCTTCCACCTTTATAGTTCGCATATCTTTTTGATCTCGTCATGCCCATCTGGATAAACTTTCTAGTCATATCCATACCAACAAAATCCTTTTGTTGGTAGAATTCGAGGAATTTGTTCCAGAGAGTATCAGAAGAGGCGCGGGCAATCTGGATGGTACGAAAGCGCCAATGAGGGAGTAAATATGATTTATAAGGTTCGTATGTTAGAACACCTTGCTCACCGCGGCCGATTCGGTAAGTCATTAAGTGAGACTTGGGGGGTTCCGTGAAGGCAGACATGTTCACTGAACTCAGAAAGAATGGTATCCAAGAGAGTGGAGAGCAAGGGGAATGGGAAATCAAGTTAATGACGTCGACCAGACCTCGAGCATGGGAAAGAGTTTCTACCTCAACATGCACATTAAGTTCTGCTTCTAAAACATATCTTCGTACAACTTACTGTCCCACAATCAACGAGACACTTTTATGCATTACAGGATAAAAATAAATGTTTCTCTCACTATAATCACGTGCTAATGTGACCCCTTTCACCACCGTAACTAAGCGGCCAAAAACTACTTTATTCCGGTGACCGTGAACGCGCAATCGCGCGCGTTTCGACGCGAATTTCTCGTGTTTAAACGCCCGCATTTTCTAACCTCCTGAAATCCCACAGCGCACATCAACATTACAACTTAATCACGAACACTCCTCATCGCTGACCATGGCCTCCGTTATGATGTCTGATGCGCCCGAATCCGAGCTTGGTCCTTCCAGCAGAAATGGTACACCACGAGCCCGTCCCGCGCAAAGGGGTTCTTCAGCCAGACCTCGCGGTCCTCCCTCGGAGAGCATTGCGCCTTTGAGCGACGATGAAGGTTTCGCAGATGATCAAGTACCAGGCGGGACGGGCCGACCAAAGAGAAAGGATCGTCCAGTTCCGCGAGTGGAGGATGTAATCGGACAATACGTTCAGGTTAACTTCGAGGATTTCCTGGAAAAGTAAGGAGAAGTCCCATTCTCATTATAACAGCTCTGACCGATTTGCAGCTTCGTTGAGGAGCCCTCGTCATCCGGTGCACCACCAGCAAGTGCAGCGACCACAGATAAATACTATATTGCCCAGATTCACGGCTTGAGGACGTACCAGCTTTCGACCCTCTACGTCGACTACACACATCTCTCTTCATATAAGGGTGGTGCCTTGGCAGAGGGTATCGTTGAGGAATACTACAGATTTTTGCCTTTTCTGACGAAGGGGTTGCATAATATGATCGCAAAGTATGAACCACGATACTTCCGAGACCATCGCCAGCCCACTGCCTCTAGTAACCAGACCTCTTCAGGGGCTAGCAACGCGGCCTCTGCCAGCCAATCCGACTTCCAAGGTGATAAGACAACCAACCAGCAGACCGACAAGCTCTTTGCTTTAGCCTTCTACAACCTTCCTCTTGTATCACGGGTTCGACACTTAAGAACTCAAAACATTGGACAACTACTTTCCATTTCCGGTACAGTCACAAGAACTTCCGAAGTTCGACCTGAGCTTTCTCTTGCCACTTTCACTTGCGAGGCTTGCCGAAGTGCTGTGCCAAATGTAGAGCAGACTTTCAAATATACCGAACCAACGCAATGCCCGAACGAGCTTTGTAATAACCGTCAAGGATGGAGACTAGATATCAGACAAAGTACTTTCGTTGATTGGCAGAAAGTCCGAGTCCAGGAGAACAGTTCGGAAATCCCAACTGGTAGCATGCCTCGAACGATGGATGTCATCCTACGTGGAGAGATTGTCGACCGAGCAAAGGCTGGAGAGAAATGTATCTTCACCGGAGCTCTCATTGTTATTCCAGATGTCAGTCAGCTCGGTCTTCCTGGAGTCCGACCAGTAGCTGTTCGAGACAACCAGAACAGGAGCGGAGATGCTGGCGGTGTTAGTGGTCTGAAGGCTCTTGGCGTACGGGATCTTACTTACAGACTTGCTTTCCTGGCTTGCATGGTAACCCCAGATACCTCCACCACAGGATCAGCAGTCAGCCAACAGATGAATGGCCAGGCCAACAACATTCTTGCGTCACTCAACCAAACTGCTCCAATCGATCCAAATGAGCCTGGAGATCACGCCCAAGAAGCTGTTCTTGCATCCATGACCCACGCTGAAATCGAGGATCTTCGAAGAATGGTACACAGTGATCATATATACTCTCGACTCGTCAACTCCCTTGCCCCTATGGTTTATGGTCACGAGATTGTCAAGAAGGGTCTTCTCCTTCAATTGATGGGCGGATTGAGCAAGACTACTCCGGAAGGTATGGCACTTAGAGGTGACATCAATATTTGCATTGTGGGAGATCCTTCCACCTCGAAGTCACAGTTCCTGAAGTACATCTGCTCTTTCTTACCCCGAGCTGTTTACACATCCGGTAAAGCATCTTCAGCAGCTGGTCTCACTGCTGCTGTGGTCAAGGATGAGGAGACTGGAGAATTCACAATTGAAGCTGGTGCTTTGATGTTGGCGGATAACGGTATTTGCGCCATTGACGAATTCGATAAGATGGACATCAGCGATCAAGTTGCTATCCACGAAGCTATGGAACAGCAGACTATCTCCATCGCCAAAGCTGGTATTCAAGCAACTTTGAACGCCAGAACGTCAATTTTGGCAGCAGCAAACCCTGTTGGAGGCCGTTACAACCGAAAAACCACGCTACGAGCCAATATCAACATGTCTGCTCCTATCATGTCACGTTTCGATCTGTTCTTCGTCATCTTGGATGAATGCAACGAGACTGTAGATCGTCATCTTGCAGAGCACATCGTTGGTATCCACCAGCTTCGTGACGAAGCCGTTCAGCCAGAGTTCACTACCGAACAACTCCAGCGATATATCCGCTTCGCCAAAACCTTTAAGCCAGAATTCTCCCCTGAGTCAAAGGAGATCTTGGTGCAGAAATACAAGGAGCTTCGAAGCGATGATGCTCAGGGAGGAATCGGCCGAAATAGCTACAGAATCACCGTCCGTCAACTGGAGTCCATGATCCGACTGTCAGAAGCTATTGCCAAGGCCAACTGCGTTGAAGAAATTACTCCGGCTATGGTCATTGAGGCATTCAACCTTCTCAGACAGAGTATCATCTCAGTCGAGAAAGACGACGTTGAGGTTGATGAGGAGGATGAAGAAGCTGCGCTCGCAAACGGCACGAATGGTCGCCGCAGAGACACTGATGGCGATTCTCCTATGGCTGATGCAGATGATGATGAGGATGGTGATAATGGACCAGGTGGTGGAGCTGGACCAAGCGCAGCTGCTCCTGCTGCTACTAACGGCCAGAAACAGAAGATGAAGATCACGTATGATAAGTACATCAGTGTGGTCAACTTACTCGTCCAGAGAGTCAATGAAGATGAAAAGAGTAACGGGGAGGGCGTCGATAGCGAGACACTAGTTGAATGGTATTTGGAGCAGAAGGAGAGCGAGTTGAATGGTGAGGCGGATTATCATGCTGAGATGGCATTGACGAAGAAGATCATTAAAAGGATGGTTAAGGTACGTTCTGACTTCGTCCTGTCTTTCATTCAAAATACTAATTGTACAAACAGGAGAACATCCTAATGGCTATTAGAGGCCAAGGCTTAGTGGGCGAGGACGGAGAGGGCAGCGCAAGTACAGCGGAGAAAATAGTTTATGTTCTCCACCCCAACTGTGCGGTTGATGAGTACTAGATAGGATCTGGTTAGGATAGTATGAATCATGATCGGTGAAGGGATGATAACGGCGGCTTGGACTGGATGGATACCATGAGATGCTCTGTGGGCGCTGGGCGTTATTCTATTAGAGTCGGCTTGGTTTTGTTTTACAACGAGATATCTAATGAAAAGAAATTCGTCACTGTAACATTGGGTTGATCATTTAGATGGCTTGATGGAGGCAAGTAGTCAGATGATGAGTTTCAAGATCTGCAAGTGCAACAACGACGTCTCTCCCGATTTTGTACTGTCCATAGAACGAGGCAACTCCTGTCACAGATAAGCGGGCCGCAAGGCTGAGTTCCTGGTTCGGAACAGTTCTTTTGCAATCTTATTCTTCACAAAATTATGTTTTTTGGGGGCTTCGGGTTCGAGTTGTATGTTTATTCGGTGTGAGATTTTTTGGGGGGCATGCAGACACCTCGCTTAATGAAAAGGGGTAAGAATAGCTCTAGCATCCAATTCTGAAATGTACGCTAGTGATGACCTAGCTGCGTAGTTCTCAGAACCATTTGTCCAAGTTACACGTATCTTTGCATCACGTCTCAAGTTTCATCAAACTCAACGTTTCTTCCGGATCGCCCCACAAGCCATACGTCAAAATGCAAGAGAACGTTGGCCACTTACAAAGTCTCCGATCATCGGATCGCGCTGTACCTCCTGAGGCCATATGACCTGTAGTGCGTCCCCTGCAGGCACGATCATTCAGGTTCACGTGGTTGACGTGTCCCACAACGCTGGCACGCTGCAGATGTGGTGATCCTCAAAGTGGAGGCATTGAATTCACCCAACAGAATATCCTCAACCTAGCCTTACCTGCTGCTGACCGTGCTGCCGTATGACCATTCGAGCTCGGCACCTCTTTTCGAAACGATGGCAGACCCACAAGTCCAAGCGGACGAAGCAGAACCACAAGATAAGGCTACAGGGACGCCAAAGCATGAATCCCCAACGTGTTTGCGATCTTTTTCTTTTTGCTCATGCCAGGTGCTATTAGTGGTTTCCTTGTAGTACAGGGGTGCCCTTTTCTAATGCTAAGGTTATCGCGTGGCCCAATGGATTTCAGCTTTGTTCATGTTTTCTCTTTATAATTTTGATTGAGCTGTTTACTTCTTCTTTAATCGATGCGCCCCAAAATTCTCAATCTAGCAAATGAGTAGAAGTGTTACGATGTCGGGAAGCTTCAGGAAACGCATGCTAGATATGCGGCCAGAGAATAAGGTCTTAGTCCCCTCGATACTGGTCACCTTGGGTGCTTTTGCTGTGGCCTGCTTGAGCAGTGCATATGTATACTTGATCGAGCAGGCGGTTTGCCGGAAGCACTTTATGATATATGAGCCTATGAGGATAGGTAGTGGTGGTTTGATGGATGAGGGCATTTGCAAGATACCCGATGTTCAGGCACAAGTTGCGAGTATCAATGGCACCTATACATTTCTCGCGTTTTTACCAGGTAAGCGACTGGTAGATTGCTTGAAGAAATGGCCAAATTAGTGACAAAATTCGCAGCATTTCTCTTTACTGGTCCATACAGAGAGCTTGCTAAAGTTTTGGGGAGGAAGTTGGTTATTTTCATGAACATTTGCGGTTTCGCTATTGATTCCTGCTTTTTCATTGCGGTTTGTAAGGTACTGATCGCCACCGTAGACATCAAACTCTCGATGTGCTAATTGTCTCAAAGGCTACTTTTATACTTTTTTCGATATCCGATGGATATACTTGGCCCCTTTTTTGTGGGTGATTGGCGGCGGAGCAATTATATTCCAATCCTTGCTCTATACAATCATCTCAGAAGGCATTGACTCCAAGCATCTGTGGGTTCTGGCCTTCTCTTGTAGCTCCAAACTAATGTTAGGATAGAAGCGGTGTTCTTTTCAAGTTGAGAGCTGCTCAAGTATTGGCAGCTTTTTTAGCGATGGCTTTGAGCTCGTACCTTCTACGGAAGGATGTCTGGCTTCAGTGCTTCGTTGGGATAGCGACCTTGTTCATCATGATGCCATTCACGGCCCTACTTCACGACTCGATACCACCAACAAAAGAAAAGCTTACAGACTATTCTCCGATCGATGCCGAATTTGAATACTCCGAAAGTACGACTCTGCTCACCACGTTTCCAGCTCCGATCATCGAAAAGACTTCAGTACTCGTTACAGTCAGCCGCTCCCTACTAGAGAACGTAACCCACACCATTACTCTCTTCAAATCGATCATCCACTCTTCCCCATTCTGCCGCACAACAATGCTCACCTATTTCCTCCTTTCCTTCGCCACCGCGATCAACGGCATCTTCACTCAATGGTCCTCTCTTATGTTCTCCTGGATCCTCGCAGATGTAAACGCCGTCACCTCGCTCGGAACCTTCGTCTCCTTCATCGTCCTATTATCCCTCCCTACCATTTCTTCAGTAATCAAACCCCGGTTCAATAACTGTTCGTCAAATGTAGACTTTTTCATTGTCAATGCTTCTATGCTGGCATGGGGCACTGGAGTCTTGTGTATGGCACTTGCACCAATGAGAGAAATGTTAGTTGCGGCTGTGGTAGTGGGGAATTTTGGAGCCGGAACATATGATGCATTGAGAGGGTATGTGACGGGGCTCCTTGGGGGTAAAGATGAGATTGAGCAATTTTATTTGGGAATTGGGATTATGGAGACTGTGGGTGGTATGGTAGGGACAGTTGCTTGGAGTGCGGATTTTGAGGAATCAGTGGGGAGCCTGCCGTGGGTTTTGAGGGTCCCGTATGGAGTGTGTGCTGTGTTAATGTCGGGTACCCTGGGATGTGTATTTGCTCTGGGAAGAGTTGGAAGGCGGATGGCAAAGAGTAGGGTCGACGTCGAACAGGCGTAGGATGATTTTAGAGCTCTCGGAGTCCTCCATAGATTAGAATATAGAAGATAGCCTTTTACACACTGACAATTAGTCCTTAGAGCAAATACTGAGTCATTACCACAAAATAACTGCCTTCTTGAGCCACTTGCTGCTGATGGCCTACATCCAAGACGATGCTCTAACTTCCTATCCGCCACTCGGCATTCCCTGTCACCTTGTATGCCCTCAGAGCACAGATGTGTCCAATCGAAGTTCTCGGACGATTTCAGATGCCATTAATTAAGCCAATCTCATCTAGCTCTCAAAAGCATCGAATCCCTCCCAAACCGAACGCCTGCGCTGATTCCATAAACAGCCTCAACCCCACCCTCACCATAATAGGTATTCCAGTCTATGTGCACCTGTATATCCATCTACAGCTTGTCGCTTGCCATTGCCTTGCTCGTATTCACCTTCATTCATGGCCACGTCATATCGCATCTCGTCCTTCCTTCTGGATTATATTCCTCCGCCTATGCGAGACATCACTCTATTAGCAACTATTCTCGATTCGAGCAGAAAGATTATGGGATATATTACCGCTTCGTCCCGGTGCAACAGCATAATTGGCTCCTTCCTTATTCCTAGCTTGCTTTCCGGCCTCGCTCTGCTGCATCATGGTCCGAAATTTGAAGCCTACGAACAATGCTGCACCGCCAAAGAAGGTTGCTAGGAGGAGCGGCGTGCGTTGGCGGCTGCATGTGTCTTATATCAGCATGTATTATCTCCATTCTTCAAAGCTGAAGCTGCTACAGGAGCTAGGAAGAGACAGGCAGAGGGGAGTGGAGGTCGTACAAGAATGCATTTGGGGGTGGAGCCATATTGACTGATTTTTGCTGTTTGCAGAGCTGGTAGTTTCGTTCAAAACGTCGAAGAGATTATCTTGAGCTGGTAAAGTAGATCTCGGTGTTAGGATGAGCTGCAAAGGTGTTTGTTGGGAGTTGAGAAGCTCACGCGAGCTGTGCTCGATGCATTATTTGAGAAAGAGACCCACAAGCTCCCCCGCATTTGCCCATGATCCCCAGAAATTCTCGGCTATTGCAGACACGAGAATTGCCGGGTCATGGCGCTGCCTCTCCTCAACTTCATCTCTTATCATCCTCAGTATGTTCTTATCATTCTCAAGAAGTCTTGGGCATGGATGGAGGTTCAAGGTAAGTTTGCATAAAGCATGGCCAGGGTTATTCCGAGCATGCAGAGCGCTTGATTCGGCGTCAGGTTGGGGGTCTCCGGTATACAAGTCATTTATCCGACAGAGATCCCACCCAGTAGTCTGGGATGAGGGTTTAGTGGGGGTGGACTTTATGTCAACTACTCTTAGAACTGTCGAAGGTTTCCTGTGTTTGAAGATTCGTTGCTCTTTGTTGCACTCTTCGAATCGTCGATGAAGACCATGGTCACGTGATGTGAACCACCTTTTGAGGTGAGAGCTTCGTCCTTCTCGGATAGCCATCATATTTAGATTTTTAACTCAACTTACGTAGTGTTAACCAACTGCTCATCACTCTCGCAATGCACCAGTTGAGTTTCTGTTCATATTTTGACACCAACGCGAATATTTTGTCCTGATTCCTGCGCTAAGCTGTTATACTATCTTCTAAACTAAGAGTCAGGTCCTTAACTTGTGATAAGCTTATTTCCTTTCTACCTTCCGGCCTAGCGAAGATAACATCCTGGGCCATCCCGACTTTCAGGATCTACTACCGCCTCCAGGATGAATTGCTTTCTCAGCTGCTTCCCAAAACTCCGGGCCAAGCTCGTAAGTATAAGTAGTTACTTGCCGGGCTAAACCATTCCTCACAGCATCTTGTAAGAGAGTATTCCATTGTGCCAGGGTTTCCGAACTCCCATCCCAAAGGTTTGCTGCCTTAAGTGACCCTACAGCAGTCATGGTTTGTGTTGGACCCCTCACCTCAAAGCCACCGCCTCCTCCTCCTCCAGCACCTCTTGTCCCAAAACCACCACCTCCTCCACCACCCATACCACCCATGTCATCTATAGGTCCCATGCCACCACCACCTGCAACACCCCCTTGAGGATGAATAGCTCTCTCAGCATACTCCCAAAACGCCGAGCCAAGCTCATAAGTATAAGAGGTCACTTGCCGCGCCACACCATCTCTCACAGCCTCTTGCAAGAGAGTCTTCCATGACGCCAGGCCTTCCGGCTTCCTGTCAGGCCAATAGTCTGTTGACTTAAGTGAGTCTAAAGCAGTCATGGCTTGTGTGCCCCGTAGTTTATTCCTACCGGTACTAGGCCAACCGCCGGGGCTCATGTTGTCGTTGCGAAGTCTGTTGCGACGGTCGAAAGGACACCCAGTGTGTCTGATGTATTACCTTTGTGTTGAGGGGGGCTGTGTTTTGTTATGTATCGTAGGGAGAATCAGTTAGAGAGTTGGTAGAAAGTTGGGAGAATGTAGGAGATGGCTTACGAGATGGGAGGAAGGGCCGCTTAAATAATAAAAGTGAATTAAATCTAGTGATTCAGCTTAAAGGAGCTGAATCACCAGAAAGAAATTTCTCGTATAAACCTGGAATTTGACTATAGCAATTGTGAATATAGCATGTCACCGGCTCCTATCCCAATAGTTTAACGCTTTAAGTGACCCTACAGCAGTCATGTACCACCACCTCCACCACCACCACCCATGCCACCCAGAAGGTTCATACCACGCTTACCAACCAGAGGTCCCATGCCACCCATGCCACCCATAGGTCCCATAGCCTGCATATGCTGCTGCATAGCACGCCTACCATGCAAAGAACGCATACCACGCATACCACCCATTCCCTCCCAACGCAAGTAATCCACAGGTCCCATACCACCACGCCCACGCATTTGACCCCAGCGATTACCACGCACACCCAGACCACCCAGACCATGCATACCACCACCACCCATAGGTCCCATACTACCACCTCCTCCACCACCTCCAGCACCTCCAGCACCTCCACCACCCATACCACCACTACCCATGCCACCCATGCCACTCATAGGCCCACCGCCGGGATTCATGTCGTCGTTGCGAAGTCTGTTGAGACGGTCGAAAGAACACCTGGTAATTTTTTACGTGTTGCTTCTGTGTTGAGTGGTGGGCTATTATTCGTTATGCATTGTAGGGTAGCTCAGTTGGAGAGTTGGTTGAAAGTTGGGAGAATGAAGGAGTTGGCTAAAGAGATGGTGCGAAGGGCGACTTAAATAATGAAAGCGAACTGGAGGTTACTCTGTGAGCTGAATCACCAGAATGGAAGTTGTCGCATTGACGGGAAATTCGACTGTAGCGATTGTGAATATAGCATTTCGGCGTCAAGTGAGGAGTCAAATGAAGATATTGAGGGTATTGTGAATACAGTTTAATTATGATGATTATGATCTGTTTTTTTTTTACACTCTGTATGATCTCAAGGATCACTGAATGAAGAATGATCCAAAAGAAAAGGCGATTACGATAATTGCTTACAGATATGATTGTAGAAAGCTGGTTGATGTCCATGAAATACATTTGATTGGTCCACTGCAAATCAGGGGCTCGGTTATTCACCAGCTGCCGAGAAAGAATCTCCGATGTCAGTGACTACGGCTCGTCTAACATGCAATAAATGGGACTTTTGCTCTAATGCCATCGCACATCATCTCTGGAGAATTATGTCTAATAGTAAAACACAATAACCTGAATGTTCTACATTTCAGTTGCAGATATTACACATTACTCATCACTCCTTTTTCTGCTCTTCCTTCTTCGCCCTCATGGTCTTCCACCGCATAAAATAACAACAAAGCGGGAAGAAAGCCGTGTTAACCGCAGCCCACGCAAACAAGACCCCGAAATTAAGTCCAATCCTTGAGTGGGTATCGAAAAGGATGGTTCTGCTTGCCTCGACAACTGCTTTTTATCAGCTCTGATCTCTTACGAGGTTGAGAAGAAACCTACTATTATGCAACGGCTAAGCATACCCCCAGTAATAGAAGTGCGGCGCTAGCGTTATGGAATAAAAGCTCGTCGACACATTACTGATAACCCAGAATATCAGCCAGAAGGCCGTCCACGGCATCCCGATAACCATCGCGACATTCTCGCACGCCAGACCCAGCGCTATCATACCCACGTAGTTGATCATCCAATAGACAGGGAAGGAGCCGTGCCGTATGCGGTAGCAGGGTTCACGACTTCGGTGTGTGGTGCAGACGAAGCGGTGAATGTGATTTGGAAGGCGAGGGAGATGAGAGAGTAGAAGAGCGAGAGGAAGAGGTAGGCTGTAACAGTTGCGACCCAGCGCCAGATAATCAGTTGGTAGAATTTTAGGGGTTGGTGACCTTCAGGTTGGATAAACTTCATGTGAATAGGAAGGTAGAATGAGAAACTGAAGAAGGAGATGATGATTAGGTAGATAAGACCGATTGTGACGGCGGGTGTTGCGGTCTCAGGGAAGAAAGGGCGCAGGTTGAAAGTTGAGAAGCCGATGGCGGGACTGAGGGCTTGAGGTGCGGCTTGGATGTTGGCTAGGACTGTAGCGTCGGTCGAGGCCCGCGAGAGGACTTGGCCAGCCCACATCTGGCCAAAAGAGGAAGTTACTTGAGTTTGGAGTTGTTGGAGTTGGGGAACGACGTAATTGTCGAGCGTCGTCTCGTCTCTTGCTTCCACGTACACCACTTGGGAAGCACCCATTGGATCATACGAGGCATTTCCATTATTCACAGCTTCCTGAAGGAGAGCTGTTGCATTAGGGTTGATGATGATTGCTGCCCAAGCCTTCTCGGCGTATATGGCCTGGCGCACCGCTATGGGATCATAGTTGAAAACTGAGGCTGGTTGGCTTTGCCATCCTACAGTACCGGAAGGCGCAAGCAGTGATTGAGCAGTCTGTACAACCATAGGTCCGATGACGGTGGTGATATCGGTGTATGGGGCGACTTGGCCATCAAAATCGACGACCCAGACAACGAGGGAGGACATGTTTTGCTCAACACGGTACAAAACAGCCCAGTATAATGAAAGGACCCCAAGAATGAAGGTTGATAATATGAGAGCTATTTTGAATTTCGTTAGCAATGTGTGTGTAGTATTCAAGCGAAAGTCTGAGAAGACAGCTTCGGAAGATTTGTGCTACTTACTCGTTAAAGCCCAATTCCTGAAGACAAAATTCCTCGTGGCCCTCAGCTCTTGATCCCAGAATCCAACTGGGCCGTCACCACCCTGCTTTCCTTTCTCTCCGCCCTCACCTCCGTCGGCTTCGTTCTGCTGTCTCTCGTCATTGTTTTCTTGCTCATGTAGCGTATTTTCCTCTGAACTTTGTGGCATATTTTGGAAATTTAACGTCAATTTGGTATGTGTGTTGAGAATGAAAAAGCAAAGAAGAAAATATCTCTACATATGAAGGAATCAAGCTATAAGTACACAGAAATGCAGCTCTTGTATAAACATACCAAGACGCAGAATTTATATCAGTCTGGACCGACCGTTGACGGCGTGAATTCCCAATATGCAGGGTTCTCCGTCGAGACCTTCGGATGATTAACTTCTTTGAGACTAGACATCCAGAGCAAGGCATGTTCATTGGTTAGGTCATGATGCGATGCTATTGTAATCGTGATGACATCAATTCGAGGATTCCTCGACTAACCGTCGTCATATCATTTTGGACATCACTAGCGCCAAATGTGCCGCAGCGCGGGACCGGGACTCGGGAACCGAGAACCGAAGCTTCATGTGTTTTTGACAAGGAAACATAAACATGGAGAAGAGAAAAGGTCTTGTGTTTGACATATGCATCAAGGATGCAATCTGCAAGAAATTATTGAAAGAGGAAAAGTATTACAGTTTGGTTCCATGAAGAGGCTCCCATTTCGAAACATCATCTCGGTCATATAACCACTACAGTACATCTGAGCTGTGCAAATAGTATTTCACATGCACAGATGATGCCCCAGGGCTTCATTTGATTTTCATTTAATTGACTTAATTGTCCAGATATTCCTCATCTCAGGTTTTCCAGACCCCTTTCTTCCTGGTGTATGACAGCATAGCGCTCAACCTCCCTATTCCGCAAGGTCCACCATAAAATACGATATTTGCCTGTTTTCCTTAACCTGTCTTCGCAACCATTTCATTCATCAAGATCAGCCTCCTCCAGACTGACATGCAGAACTCGCATCCTAGAACAATTCAATGCTCATGCTGAAAAGCAGAAGTATTATCGCATCCTAATCAGACCCACCACAAGGCCTTCCTATGCTTCGATTGTTCAACCACTACTTTTGAAAAGAAAAGGCAATTAATGCTGTGATAGATCTCTAAAACACGTCGTTTTATTCGTCCGTTCATGCAAGTAATTCGACATCCAAACCGATAGAACGCATGAAGAGATTGACATTAGCCAATCGTTGGCTCGACATCGCTGGGGGAAGAGTTTTTGCGAGAGCAACTGTCTCCATGACACGGTCCTTGACAGCCATGACAAGGCGTTGTTGCTGCTCCGGGCTGGCACCAATACCAATAGCGGCCAGGAACTGCCAGACGTAGACATCCTCGCCAGTGTTGACGGTGCCGGGGAAGATATTCTGGAGTGTAGGCTCGAGGGCATCGAAAAACCGGTTATAGGTGTCAAGCCTACAGGATGTTAATGAAGTCCGGAGATTAGGATTGTATAGAGCTTACCAAAGGTCCCATTCCTGGTCATCAACACTGCCGTTTTGCTTGATAAGCTCCGCCCGACTCAAAACCATTGTCAACATACTGACACCAATCCTCGTCCGGGCGATCAAGTCAATGTTCTTCGTGAGAATAAGGCCCAAAACACCTGTGACGATATCCAATCCAGCTTCATTGAGATATCCGAAAAGAGATGGCATGATGGACAGTGAGAAGAGTTCAACGTTCTCACGAACACCGACAGCCAATTGCGTTTCACCTTGCAAAAGCACACCCTGACGAACGACGTCAAGCTGATCGAGGTGAACGACAATCATGGTGAGAATGATTTTTTTTTGCTGTTCAGAGATGTGGCGGAAGATTCTTGGGATAGCTTTCTTTCCCTTGCTGAAAGAGAGGAAAGCAATGAACGGGTGGACAGAGGTGGTGCTAATTGGTTCGAGGACCTTCAGTTGTTGCCACAGCTGCTGGTTGTATTTCTCAGCCTTCGCACGCCAGTCCATATGAAGACCAACAAGCTCTGGATTGAGATCATCAGTAAGGGGCGAGGGTAGGCGACGATCATGATCCTCCATCTTCAGCAGAGTGTTGTAGACTGTCTCGATATCGGTCAAAACGGTCTTCCTGTCACTACCACTGACACCTGCCGCGTGGGCTCTCCGATCTCGTGCAGCGTTTCCAGGATGCTCAGCACCGCTTTCGGGCCTTTTAATGTTGAGCAAGGGCTTTGGAGTTTTTGCGTTGCTGAAAGAGATCTTGCCTAAGCTGCCTTCAATAACCAACTGCTTACTCTTCGGCTTATTTTTCGCAGCATCAACAGCTCTCTGAACTTGCTGCTCCATGCGTTGCATGTGATTATCACCCCCTCGAGCCTGTCGTCGCATACCGCCATGTCGACCACCAGTCTGGAACAGGTAGGTTTGGGCGAAGTTGCTCAATGGCTGACCGGGATGTTGACGGGGCCCCCCTCTAATTTGGTTATGAACCTGATAGTAGAAATCCTCAGAGATACTCGCGTCAGTTCCATGCTCATTGGGGTTACCAGTTGCAGTTACGAGCTGTTGGAGTTGGATCCGGGTAATGAAATTCTTGTCTTGAGGAGTCATGAGACCGTTGTCCTTTGAGAGCAAGAAGATCTTGTGGTTTCGCTTTGCACGCTTCGCATCTTCCATCAAAAACGCTGCCCTCTCTTCTTCTGACAGACCAGCAAGTTGTTGGGGGTGAGTGATAATATGACGTGAGCCAGAAGGGCGCGAATAATGACCGGGATGCTGAACAGCAGGAGCTGATCTCTGTTCGGCCGAGTATCGATTGGGATTTTGCAAGATGTGAGTCGGCTGAGATGGGGCTGCAGGTTGAGTGGGGGGTGCTTGGCCTCTTTGCAAGATCTTGGTTGGCTGAACAGTAGGTGCTACACGAGGCTCTTCTCTCGGTGGGCCACTAACCGGGACCGCATGCTGTTGCATATGCTGAGGATACTGCTGATACTGTTGTGGAAGTGGCTGAGCATATTGGTGTTCTTGAGGTATTTGTGGCTGTTGCTGCATTGCAGGTTGAGTGGGTGGGGCAGCCGGCTTCTGAGCTTGAGCTCGCATAGCAGCTTCGACTTCCTCAAGGCTCATCATCTTTCGTCCACCAGGGGCTAGACCAGGTGTCGTAGCAGGAGACTCAGTAGCTTGAGCAGGGGCTGCGCGCTTTGGTGCGACACCCCACAAAGTTGGGTCCACCTGCATCTCTGGGACATACTCCGGCTCCTTATAACGCTCATATCCAGTCCTTGCAGGCTTGGATAGAGGTTGTGAGAAGTGAGAGGTAGTCGGGGCAACTCGAGATACTGGTTGCTGACGAGTAAAGCGAGCCTGCTCCTCAACAATAGCATCTGCGACTTTGGCAGTCTGACCGAAGAAATCGAAGTCCTTGCCCACTTGCTTTGCTGGTCCACCAGCAGCAGGACCGCCAAAGGTGTCATCATTCAGCGCATCATCTGTCTCATCCAATTGATCACCTAAACCGTCATAAGTATCTTCGAAGTCGAGTCTAGTGGGTTAGACTGTCAGCTTCGAAGGTGAAACGCGGTTGACCAACTCACGCATCATCGTCGTCTTCCTGCCTTGAAAGGCCTGCAAATGGATCTGCTGCTTGTGCAAAGCCAGGTGCAGTGGTGTTGTGTCCGCGATCGCGGGGTAGGGTTGTGTCGAAGCCAAAGAACGACATAGTGGCGATGCGCTCTGTAACGTGGACTTCGAGTGCTTGCTCAGACCTACAGAGCGTCCATTAAGGGAAGCTAATAGAACAGGAGAAGCGGGGAACTGTGTTCAGAGGTGGTGTCAGCTCGGGGACGGTGTGTGTCTGAGGGGAGTAGGTGAAACAACTCGAAAGGTTGAGTTCGAAATAGAGATGGGGGAAAGGTGAAGCGGAGGTGCTGTAATTGGAATCGCAGAAAGTTGGGATTGCTTCCGTTGCGGAAGCTAGCAGAGCACGAATGGGTCTTACAGTTTGGTAGTTTCGGTATAATGAAGCTTTAGAGTTCGCGTTGAAATCCAAATAATATTCACCACATGGTGACGGTGGTGGGGAAGGGTTAATCGAGCTTCGCGCATGAAAAGCGCGCGATATCGAAAGAAGTTAGCGGCCCGCTAAGGATATTTCTAGATCTCAAAGGCTCGAAGCACACCTTGCAGTCCCTTACAGGGGTATTGAACACGAGCCACGAGGCAGGAGTTCCGTTCCGAAAGACTACGGACGCCTCTCTCAGGGACATTTTAATTGCTAAGAAGGAGATACGGCCTCCTTTAAGCTTGCGCGTCCACCTCTTCGCTACACTCCCTTCAGTCCCTTCTCCTTGATCCTCTTTCTGCTTCATTCTCCCACACGGATAGTGTGGTCTTTTCTTTACACCTATCTTTTGGACCTTTCTTGGGATACCTGGTCATTCAATTGATTCTTGGTTACCTCATGCCGGGACCATCTTCAGAGAAACAGCAGCAATCAGAGGGTAATCGACCAAGGATGGCATCTGGAGGAGCCAGATATTTGAGATATATTCTCTTTGCCTTCTTTGTAAGTTACAATATCGCAGCAAGGCCCTGTATGCCCTTGCTAACTAAGAATTAGGGGCTCGCGGTCATCTACTTCATCTCATCATCCTCAACACCGAAAATACCTTCCGACTACCTCGATGGCAAAAAGGACTACAATGACATACCTACCAAAGCGGGGAGTACACCGACTACGGTTGCCGGTCTCCCTCCTGCGGCTGATGGTGGACCAAAAATGAATGCGACCTTCGTAACGTTGGCACGGAACTCAGATTTATGGGAAATCGCACGATCAATCCGTCAAGTTGAGGACCGATTCAACAGGAAATTCCATTATGATTGGGTATTCCTGAACGACAAGCCCTTTGACGCAACATTCAAGAAGGTCACCACAGCATTAGTATCTGGTAAGACACACTATGGAGAAATTCCTAAGGAACACTGGTCATTTCCCGACCACATTGATCAGGATAAGGCCCGCAAGGTTCGTGAGGACATGGCTCAACGGAAAATCATCTACGGAGACTCCATCAGCTACCGTCATATGTGCCGATTCGAATCTGGCTTCTTCTTCCGCCAGGAATTGATGCTCAATTACGAATGGTACTGGCGAGTTGAGCCAAGCGTCGAACTCTTCTGCGATATTGACTACGATGTTTTCAAATTCATGGCCGACAACAAGAAGAAATACAGCTTCGTACTGAGTCTGTATGAATACGTGGAGACCATTCCTACTTTGTGGGATAGCACCAAGAAGTTCATGAAGGCGCATCCGGAACATATTGCCAAGGACAATTCCATGGGCTTTTTGAGTGATGATGGTGGAGAGACCTACAATCATTGCCATATGGTAAGGCTAAGAGAGTACTGCCAAGAAATCCTTACTAACTCGTACCCTAGTGGTCCAACTTCGAAGTCGGTAACCTCAATTGGCTCCGATCAAAAGCCTACTTAGATTTCTTTGAGTCTCTTGACCAGGATGGAGGATTTTTCTACGAACGCTGGGGTGATGCACCAGTCCATTCAATTGCTGCTGGTCTCCTCCTCAACAAAAGCGAAATCCAATTTTTCAATGACATTGCCTACTACCACGTTCCGTTCACCCACTGCCCCACTACCGAGAAGATGAGATTAGACTTGAAGTGTCACTGCAATCCAAAGGACAACTTTGACTGGAAGGGATACTCTTGTAAGCCTCCTTGCTTCCTTTCGTTAAAGTTTGGCACTAACTATCGCAGGCACATCACGATTCTTCGATATTAACGGCATGGAGAAACCGGAAGGTTATGAAAACCAACAAGACTAATAAACGACATCACTTGATGTTCTTCTACGGCGGTTAGCATTTCATAGGGGGTTGCATGATGATCTACTTATTCAGCATGGTAGGGAAAGATGGCGTTGGTTTGAGGGACAAGCCCTGTACAGGTCTTTGTAGATATACGTCTTTTGGATTGGGTGATTAAAATAATGGGCCCCAGGGAATACAAAACAACCTTATTTTCTCCAATTGGGGTTTCATCTGACAATATGAGATCCTCGTGACAAGAGTTCATGGCCAAGATTCTCTTTCAGGGGTTAAATCTTGGCAACGGTTTTCTGGGCCTCGACAAACATCACTCTCCATGAGTCGACACGCGTCACCGGCAGCATGGGAAACTCCCCTTTATCCCTCTCCTCATATTTTCCCATTCACTTCACGGTTTCAAGATAGAAAGAAAATCACGTGTTTTTGTTGCACATCGCTCTTTTTTTTTTTGTCCCAAGAAGCCAAGCCAGCAAACCCTCTTCGGCTCACCCTCACGAGATATTTTCGGCTCACCTTCAAAATTCGCTCTCAGCTTCACTTTACAATAGGTAACACATCAATGATTTCAAAAATTTCATTCTCGTAAAAGGCTTCACAGAAGAAGGGTATCATCGTCTCACAATCCTAGAAGCGTTAATACAGAGCCCTGTACAACCAATCCAAATTCCAGCATCATATCTTGTTCTCCTGCTGGTCATCACGGATTTTCGCCCTCTCATGCCTCATCTGTCCTGGACTTTGCAAAATCGGCACATCCTCCCCGGCAATCTCATCAACCAACGCATACCGCGGCCTCTCATCCTCAGGGCCCCTCCTTCCCACCGCGCTTCCTAATCCCACCAACAGCCTCTGTGCCTTCCACTCTCTATCATCTCCATTCCCTGTTCCCCCTCCCACATCATCATAGCTAAATCCTCTAACCGGATGGCTTCCAAGCGGCGGATTCAGCCCCAGACCACCCAACCTCTCTCTCAAAGCCTCACTCCTCGCCTCTCGATCCTCAGTCCTGTGATTTCCTCCTAACCCCGAACCCATACCTATGCCCGTACCGCCAATCCCCCCGGGCAAAACGCCAGAGTTAGAATGAACCGGCCCTTCCTCCTCTCCATCTCGTAAATTCACAGCAATAGCTTGATGATAGCTCCTCGAGAAATCCTCAATCTCACTCCGTCCATCACCTCCTCCCACAAGCGGCTCATCTTCTCTCCCCCTTTCCCTATTCCCCAAATCTCTTTCCTGGTCATGATAAGACTCTTGAGATGAGCGATTAGGTTGGAAGTATGGAATATTAGGGGTATTGGTATAAGGATGATGCGGATCCGCAGCCCCTGCATACTCACCTGTATCTGGGAATATTGTAGCGCCAGAATGGGGAAATTGTTCACCAGCTGTGACACGGGTTGTTGTTACGCCTCCACGGTGCTTCATGAAGTCATCCGGTGTGTCGTAGGGGGAGTTGCTGATGCGTTGGAAGGGTCCGCTTGTTGGGGGCTGGTTGGGATGGGAGTGATTGGAAATGAAGGGGCCGGCGTAGTGGTATTTTTTCTGGTGGCGACGGTAGAGGGCGAGTGCTAGGGCTAGGAGGGCGCAAAGGAAGGCGAGCCCGCCAATTGTTCCGCCGGTTATAGCACCTATTGGCTTTTTGGACGGGTTGGAAGTTGGGCTTGGTGAGGTGATAGGGGTAACTTGGCCGATCGTTGGGAAGGTCGAGGTACCGGTTGGAGGGGTGGCGCTTGTTGATAGGGGGGCGGATGTTGGTGTGAAGTGTACTCCTGTGTAGACTTGTTGGAGGAACTCGTCCGAAGGCTGTCCGTAGAATGATGTAGCAATTGATGTAGCTTCCGACGACGCACCACAGGCATACTGATAATAACCGCCTGGGTAAGTGTTTCGATAACATACAGCAGTGCCCGTACTAGTAAGTATTAGCTTTGATCTCCAGGTGGGCAGAGTAAGTCGCAAGGTACCATGTGTAAATGCCATCATCTACTATGCCCGAGTTCTTATTCCAATCCGAAGACTGAGCATCCACACAACTTGTGTAAACACCAGCTGTGCACGCTCCAGATGTAGTACAGCACCCAACATATCCATGTATTGTATCATAAACACAGGAGGAGCCACTCCCGCAAGCAACTGGCTGTGCTGAGTTTCCCCCTATCCATCCGCAAACGTCCACATCCACCGAACTCCTCTTGAACAACTTGGCAGGATCTGCTGGTACTCCCGTTGGGACTGGCGACCAAGCATCAGCTTGGTACCCATTTGTAGGTTGAGGTCCGGCCCAGGGGAGTGCATTGCTCACACCCAATGCCACTGAGAAGAGGAGCAGGATCGACGAGTCTGGCATTGCAAAAATATTGAAACCCATTTCCAGACATGAAGGCACAATCACGATTTGATGAATGAACAAAGGGCATGAAGGAGTTTTTGGGGAGGACCAAAATATAACATAGTCAGCAAATTACACGATGTGGATCGTGGGAGCTGTCGTGCCGCAGATGCTGACATGGAATGAATCCCATGCTCCCCGCCTTGAGAGAGACAAACGCAAAGGGGATTGAAAATATGTAGGAATTACTATTGGAGGAGATGTAGACGATCGCAAGAGGTGGGGGAAATGCAACCACTCAGCAGACATTGTTGGGAGGCTGTGAGGTTGATCCAGGGGCTGTGGACAAGGCCGGAAACGCGAAAGCAGCATGGCGGGGGCGAAGTGCTGACAGGTACGAGCCAGCGCCCTGCAAACCCCTGTGTTGGGGTCCAGTTTCTGCCCTACGATAGCTATCCTCGTTCCTGGCGTCTAGTAAAAGTGGACTCTGAAACGTGCGAACTGACTGTTGGATTTTGTGCTTGGAAGCGCGGTGCTTGGTCGTTTGAAGGGTCTGCCACAAAGGGGGGAAGCCCGCCTTTTGGCAAAGTCTCTTTGGTACTGACTGTATTTTGATAGGTTTTAACGGCACTCGCTAATATGGAAATAGCTGCGCTTTTAGGTCTATTTTTACTTCCTCCGTACTCGTACTATCTTACCACTCGAGCGGCAGCACATGAATAATGGTCGATGGCGAGTTAGCCAGTGGTGCTCAAACAGAAATGTATGTTGATTGGTTCAATCGGCTACTGAGCCAGAGGTTGGACAAGCGTCACAGCCCTGTGAAGTCTAGGCCGGTGGTTATGTCTCCAGAGCCTACATGAATGATCGTTTCAGGGTATGGGGAAATGCTTATTCTGCCATGTTGTGAAATCCAGGCCGATTTGCACCCCTCACTCAGTCCCTTCTGGCTTTCGAGAGTCTGCAAGCTGGGCGCGTAGCTGCTTGATGCGACCAGAATAAATGGCCAGCTCTTGAGCGACTGAGACCCGGTGGTGTATAAATTTCCTTCTCGGGCTCTCCACCAAAAGGAGAACATGTCCCTGAGTACCATTGCAGTCTGTGCTTACTATACTACCCCCATGCGTTACCTACGCGCCAGGCGCAGTCGCCATTCAACGGTCTCGATCCTTCAAAGCCAGAATTAGACGCGGTCTACATAGGCCTCATACAGGTCTGCGCCGTTCTCCAGCCTCTAGCGAGTCCTCTCGGAGCCCAGGCAACGGATCGGCTCATGATAGTGGAGGCTGACCTCGAGGCGCTCTCGGGATGTGACCGATCAGCAGTTGAGGAAGTCAACTATGGAACCGAATATCTCGACATAGATTGAAATATACCAAACCTGCAGCTCTCTCACTCCGGAAGCGCTGCTTCTTCCATTCCGGCTGCAGTGGGATTATGAGGTGATATTATCATGCAGGAAGACAGGATATGGGCTCGCTGACAGTCGTACCGATGCTTTCGAAACTCTTCCCAACTCACCCTGCATCTGGATGCAGTATCATCGGACGCCACATCCGTGAGCCACAGAAGGAAGATCTGTCAAGGCTCAACAGGCGAGGACGAGAGTCTGAATTTGGTCTACTGACCGAGCGGTGGCGCACTTGTTGGTTGTGCCTCCTGGGCCACATCTTGGCAGTAGCCCTACACTGTCCCCAATGCGGCATATCCTCAGGGCACAGCAGAAGTCCGAGAACCAATGGCCCAAGTGTTTTGTACCTTCTGACCTTCAACCTCCAACATGCTGTGAGAATAGCCTGGAGCGACAGTCCCTCTCCGTCAGAGCTCTTGCTCTCAACAAGACACGAAGTACTGTTAGTAACCAGGCAGACATCAAAATCTGCCATACTGACATCTCACATCACAAACCATCCTCTTGAATACCAAACCTTCTTCTCAACCTCTCTTCAATACCTCCTACCTTCCTCATCAGGCCACCGCAACCAACAATAAACATTCAACCGTACACAACTATGGAAATCTGTTGCACATCGCCCTTTTTAGCTCAGTTTCCAATCCCGACTAGACCTGCAACCATCTCCCTTACAAATTGCCTTAGCTCTATCTTCTCCTCCAACTCGAAAAGCCAGCCAATAACTGCTTCCCGGCTAAGTACACAGACAACCCGAGTACCAACAAATACTCTCACACCTCTTCTTAGCGGCTCCAAAAATATCAGGTAGACAGTATGCACCCCTGCGACGCGGTATATAATTGATGTATATAGTATGGAGGACTTGGGAAGCGCTAATGTAGGGGTATATAATGTTGTACATGAGCAACGCCATCTCATCAAGAGATCAAGGGGTAGATTAGCTTATTATCCAACCCATTTCTCACTCATTATTTATTCATCTCATCTCGGTGTCCTCGCCTCTTCTTTCACCGGCTTCTTCACATGCGGACTTTCCCTATCTCGGGCAGTAAATTCGGTAGATCACATGCTGTCCTCCATCTGTCTGCTTCGAACTCTCTGCCAACTATCCTTCTCCTCTTTGCCACCGTCTTTCTCAAGTCCCATGCCCCGCTCCACCCACTCTCGACTGCCCATCTCGCTGAGTCTGCTCAGCGCTCTAGCGAATGCAAATCGTTCCTCGTCACCGCTGAAAATCGAACTGCTTTTCAGCATCTTCATATTCATCCCGAGATCATCCATCAAATGCCTCATCGTATCGTCGACATCGTGCCCTTCTTCTTCTGCTTGGCCCTTCTTGTCCTCCTTGTCTCGCTGAACACTCTCCTTCACCTCTTCTTTCGAAAGGAAAAGTTGAGTGAGAGGCACGGCCGTGGTAAGAACTAGCTTGGCTCGAGACTCGTACACAGCGTCGATGAAGGTAATGAAGCGACGTGCTAAGTCTCGCTCACGGTAGGTCATACCAGGTACATTCGTCACCACGAAGGCATCGTAGCTGCGCATCAGCTCGATATAATCGGCAGCACTCGTCGGTTTCCCGATCAGCTCGTCGAACGTAAACATGGCCGCTCTTCCGCTGACTTTAGGGACGTGGATTTCTCGGCCCCATACTCGTTGCGTTTCGGCCCGTGGTTGGTCCTGTTGAGGATCGCCGAGGAAGCGGAACCATTTTTCGGCGTGAGAGGAAGCGTGCTTGTCTAGTGGAGCGTGGTAGACGCCAGATGGTGGGCGGGGAATCTTGCGGTAGTCAGTTGGCGAGTCGAGATTGATAACGTGGAGCCGGTTTTTGAGGAGGTTAATACAAGGGATGAAGGATTCTCGCTGGATGCCGTTCTTGTAGAGGTCATCGGGGTGGCGGTTGGATGTTGTGACTAAGACGACACCATGAGACATTAGAGCTTCGAGAAGCCTAGCCACGTCAGTCCTGTTTTTAGAAAGAATTTTGGCACATACCGTCTTAGTATCATAGCATCTGCCACATCTGTACATTGAAACTCGTCAAAGCAAAGAACATTCCCCTTCTCCGCAATATCTGCTGCCACAAAGGGTACCCCATCGATATCGTTCCCATGCTCTAGCTTCATTTTATGTAACCGTTTATGGACATCTTGCATGAAATTGTGGAAATGGATTCTCGTCTTCGAGTGGACGCTACTCGGTAGCGTCTCATAGAACAAGTCCATCAACATAGTCTTCCCGCTCCCCACGTCGCCATACAAATACAGGCCTCGCGGCAAATTCTCTGGTATATCTTTTAACTTTTGCTCTTTCGGTCGGTTGCCAAAAAGACGCCCAAACATGGACTTGGATGTTGGTTTTAAGGACTCGATGGTGGGGTGAACTGTAGGAGGTGCGTCATAACCTCGGAGTTCATCGTGAAGGTGCTGTAGACTCTCTATGATGCCTGTAGCTCATCAATCTCCTATTCGGGGGTTGCCTCGGGTTTCTGACCTCTCTGATGTTCATCGTCTCTCAATCGTCCTGCCGCCACCCGAGCTTCATACTCCTGGATAGGGCCTCTATCATCTGGGTTGACTGCCAGTGAGGATTAGCTAGATGTGCAGATATCGTCTGTAAGATTCACATACCGTTTTGGACGGTCGCCAAAGTCCTCCTTTGCCCTGCAATGATTGGGGCAGGAAAAACAAGCCTAATTTGTCGACCTTTCGAACGTGGAGTCGCCTCTGTTGCAATCGATCGCACAGCCATCCCCCAGTTTCCCATACCTTTGTCGTGTCCATGAAGCTGCTCGCGACACTGTAAACAAACTCTTGGCCTAACATTCCTGTATCTCGAAGGGTTCTGAAGTTGCTGCTGCAGACAGCGGGACGTTGAAGGTCGAAGCTTCATGTTGACAAAAACAAGGAGAATATGCTCCCAAGCCAGACGTTCTATCGGCGCATGCTGTATATTAGAGAGATCTAAAGGGAATGCCCCAATGCAATATTCAAAAACGTGATGTTGGTGAAGAGATAACAGCCACCAGGGCCGATCTGGGATATTCCTTGTTCAAATGGCGGACTTGTCTCGGAGGAGATGCCGAGGTGGCGGCTCAAGCCGAGACGGGAGTTTCTTTATGCCCGGAACGTGGCCCTCTCCAACTTTCTTCTCCACGATGGACAAAACCTTAGGTTGTATATTTTGACTTAGTCGTAATGTAAGTCACCCCTCGATAGACTTCAGATTTCCCTTACAGCTGGGATGAAATGGCTACAATACAAGTGATGGTTTAGTCGAGTCTGCAAATATTTTCGTACAAATTTGTCAATCATCGAGGCAAGACAAGGCCTCTAGATTCTGCAGCAAGTTGATTGATAGATCTCAGTTCTTCCAAAGCCCTCCTTGTATGGTGTCTCTCTACGCGGAAGCAGAGCTGCTTCTTGGTGTTTGATCCTCAAAATTTTCGGGACAATGTCAACAGGAGACTACTTTATTCTAGTAAAGCCGTATGCTCCTACTGTTGGTAATAGTCCGCCATCTTCCCCTGTTCTCACTTCTTGATAGTTTTCATGGACTTGCAATGGGTTTTCTTCTTACTAAATTTCAATCACTCGCTGGGTTGTCATTATTTGACATGGGTTATGGCTGGCTATACTTACTCTCGGTGCTAGAAACCCCCCTGGTTGCAAAAGATCAAAACAACCTTAAGCTTGAAAGGTAGCATTGAGAGATAGGAGCTATCCTTGCAAAGGGGTATCTGAACTTCCTGACTGTTATTCATCTTTCTCCAATACAAATTACAGCCTCATGCCGTCTAAAGCCTCCTCAAGCCCCACAGCTCCAGTCAATTTCCCACCACACCCCTTCCTAACCTTCCTCCTAATCCTCACAACAGGTAAACTAAACCCCTGGTACTCCTTCCCCATCTCTCTACAAACCTCCTCCAATAATTTCTCTTCCTGCAAAAAGCTCTGGCGGAAATAATACCACACCATCAACAGCTTCTCCGGATCTTCTCTCGCCTCCAAAAACTCCACTTCCTCATTAACTCCAATCTCTCCCTGCTCCTCATCATTCAAAACAATAATAATTTCCTCTAACTTAGGGAAGGAGCGAATGAAGGAAGCTTTGCTGTACGCTTCCCAAGGCCGTTTGATGTCTCCGCGAACATGGTCGACTGCAACGCTGCGCACTTCGTCGAGGATGGAAGATGGGTCTGATACCAGGGAGCGGAAATCTCGGAGGGAGGAGCCGTAGCCCATTTCCCATTGCCGTGGGAGGTAGAGGGTGTCGAAGTGGGGGTTGAAGTAAATTTTTGGAAGGGACGTCGAGGTCCTGAAGCAGAGGGTATAATGGTTTAGGGCGGAGAGGCGGGAGGAATGGGTTGTTGAGAGGATTGCTGGAGGTGGGGTTGGTGAATGGAAGGTGTTGGTGGCAGGATTGTAAGTCAGGGAGAGAATGCGGCAAGTTGTTGCTGCATGGAGGAAGACTTTTTGTCTGAGTTCGGTGGGTAGGGCGGCGAAGAGAGGGAAGAGGGTTGGGGTCGAAGGTGTCATTTCCATAATTCAGAAGAGTTCCCCTACTGCATAGCCAAGTGGATAATTCTGTTTTGGTCTGTCTCTGCCAGAGGAGTGAGGGTGAGATGGCAGCCCCTTTTTGTAGCCGGAAACCTCGTCGTCGTCAAATATCTCGACGAGCAGGATGGAAGTATTGTAAAGCGAATTATGGACGATTCGGTTGGCCCCCTATTGATCGACTGCCTAGCCTTGTATCTCTTTTGCAAAGTCGCGGAGTGGAGACAGCCTTGTGATCGTATGATTACCAGTGTGGGCGACTGAGGTAGATAGTTGCCAGCCTTGTCCACCAAGAGTTCTGGATGTTGATCAAGTTGAAAATGATGTTAAAATGGGGAAAAGAGGGGGAAGGCCTTTTGATTTACCAACGAAGGCGAGAATGCGAGAATCCGGGGCCGCATGCAAGTCTGGCGTGTGAGGACGCCTCTTTTCTAGTGTCGTTGGTCCACGAGGTTGAGAGCCTTCGTCGTTCGCTGCAGCCAGTTGAAGGTAAGTACAGCGAAGTTAAATAAACGTGCGATGAAAATAGAATGGAATGTCACTTGAAGTCCTTCGAAGAATAAAAGAATCGATCTTGCAATATATGTTCTTCCTATCTATCATTTTAAAATATGGAAGTGGAGGCCCGGAATAACCCCGATCCCAGAAAGACGTTGGAGCTAAAATGAAAGAAGCAGCTAAGAAATGTTGCAGCTGTTTATCTGGATTGCAGCCAGAGCAGAACTGAGGGGGATATCCTGGGGAGAGTCAGCTTTGACTGGTGTGATCCTGGGTGAGGCGAGGTCTTCGCGCTGGCCATCTGTCAGAATGGCCTGATTCTGAGGATAAACGAAGGCCACGTCAAGGACTCGGCCTGGTATTGGATGATTTTGAGGTTTTTGTGCCGCGTCTGTCTGTGATAGGAAATAGAGTTACACTGTAGCGTTTGCGGTATGTAGAGATTCTGGGAAATAGGGGCCCAATCGTGAATGAGGTCTGAAGGAGGACAGGAGGCAGGAGGTTGACGATGGGAAAGGAAAGGGGTCGTTTATAGCTCCACGCCGACACATTAATAGGCCAAGCTGCGCCTCCACCGCCTGCCACATATTACCAAGAGGAATTGTAAGAGCTACTAGATCAAGAAAGTGTTAAGAAGTGTTGTCATACTCTCCTCTAATTGACTACTTACTGCAAGGGACCTGCAACGCTGCTGCACATTCTGGTGGCTTTGGAGTTGTTCTTGGGCCTGGACACGCAAAAAGGCACGCCACGTGCCCAAGGCAGAATTTCTGAATATCTTCAAGTCTCTGAAACAGTTTCCTGCCTTCCTCGCCCCCCTTCCTGCGTCCCACCAACCCCAACAGTTAGCCATGGCACCAATAATGCCTATGCCATCCGCGCTGACCTTCGAGCTAATAGCTCGGTGCTCCGTAATTCCCACGATCTGTCACAAACCGCACAAGCTCATCCAGTCCAGACTACCAAAGCTCGCGCAGCGATCCTTACTCTTCCGCATGGACCGGTTCAATTACCATTGTTTATGCCAGTCGCAACGCAAGCATCACTTAAAGGGCTGACACCGCAGCAATTGGAGGAGAGTGGTTGCCGGTTATGTCTGAATAACACATACCATCTTGGACTGAAGCCGGGTCAAGAAGTGCTAGAGAAAGTTGGAGGGGCGCACAAGCTACAGGGATGGAAGCACAACATTCTAACAGATAGCGGCGGGTACGTCCTCTTTCCTTGTTTATGGGAACAAGAAATAACATGGATGACATAGCTTTCAGATGGTGAGTTTGTTGAAACTTGCGAATATCACAGAGGAAGGAGTGCGATTCCTCAGCCCGCATGATGGGTCCCCGATGCTTCTCACGCCCGAGCATTCCATAGCTCTGCAAAATACGATTGGTAGTGATATTATCATGCAGCTCGACGATGTCCTGGTGACTACATCCCCAGATACGAAACGCATGCGTGAGGCAATGGAACGCAGTGTAAGATGGCTGGACCGCTGCATCGCTGCCCATGCGAATCCCGCTAAACAGAACCTGTTCTGCATAATACAAGGAGGTCTTGACCTGGAGATGCGGACGGAATGCTGCAAAGAAATGGTGGCTAGAAATACACCCGGAATTGCAATTGGAGGCTTAAGTGGTGGTGAAGCGAAAGCCGATTACTGTCGGGTGGTCAACACATGTACAAACTTGCTGCCGGAACTGAAACCGAGATATGTGATGGGCATCGGATACCCTGAAGATTTGGTCGTGAGTGTCGCTCTTGGTGCGGATATGTTCGATTGTGTCTGGCCGACGAGGACGGCAAGATTTGGCAATGCCATCACCAAATACGGAGTTTTAAACTTACGGCATGCTAGCTATGCCAATGATTTCGCTCCGGTCGAGGAGGGTTGCGGATGTGTCTGTTGTAGAACTGGAGACGGTGGATTAGGTGTCACTAGAGCCTTTGTTCACCACGTGGCGGCCAAAGAGACTGTCGGGGCCCATTTACTGACAATGCATAATGTGTGGTATCAGCTAGCTCTGATGAAAAGCGTCAGGCAAGCTATCATAGAGGATAGATTTCCGGCGTTTTTGAGAAAGTTCTTCTCAGATCAACACGGCGGAGACAAGTCCAAGTATCCAGATTGGGCTGTCGAGGCGTTGAATACAGTTGGGGTAGATTTGATGGAGGACTAAATGTTTAGAGGATGGTTTATAGAAATGATACCCCATAGGTAGTGGTACATAGGATTCAGACCGGGTAGAGAGAAGAACCCTCTACAGTAGGTTTGGATCAGTCTCTCTCCATTGTCCAATCATCAAGATAGTTTCATGCGCATTACGGTGAAACATCTCTGACAAAACCTCAGCACCAGCAATAATGTCTAGATCAGTTAGACTGAGCAAATCATATAAAGACTCGCTCTTAAAACCCTTAGGTTGCCTTCCCTCCTATTTAGGCCGTGCATTAAACCATCTGGTGCATAGCATAGCATATGCATGGCAATATGCACCTAAAATGAGGCCACATAAGGCTGTGACTTGCAGGGATGGCGCGTTAGTCGATGCAGCACGCGTAAGGATAATTATATTGGCACTCTTTCACTATTTTGACCTCACTCAAACGTCATCTTGTCCCTCGAAGTAAATAATTGATTAAAATTCCGTGGCCCGCGGTTGTGAACTTGGGCTCGTTGGAGCTTCAAGCCGCAATGGCGCTCTCACCATCCCAAAACATTGCTAAAGAAAATGGCCCGTCGCCCCAAACAACAAACAACAACACTCTTTCGCATTCACTGAAACGGCTTTCTATCAGCACAGCATCTGCAACATCTCTCCCTTCTTCGCCTCAAAGCGCCTCGCCTAATAGAGGCTTTCCCCAGCGGAACGATTCCACGTCGTCGTCAAATGGAAAAGTACCTCCACGAAGCCCCCTCCACCGATCTCCCAGTTCCATGAGCCAGCACTCACGTGCATCTACTCCAACACTACTGAGAAAAGCGTCCATGAATTCTCTCCACGGCTTCGGGGGAATTACCCCTTCGAGAGCCTCGCCGTCTCGAAGATCCTCTTCGGCGCAGTTCACGAACGCTTCGACAATGGTTGGCAAATCGCCCCTTTCGGAGGTTGAAGATACCACCCCTCCTCCTCCTCCAAAACACACACCAGCTTCTATCGCTAGCAACCACTTCAAGACGGAGCTCGAGTTGCTTAACAAGGAGGACGATACAAGGTCCGCAGATACGATTGTGATCTTACACGATTCTTGCTACGGTCATCGCTATTCGCGGCCACGAACATCCAAGGCTTCCCTTAGTACAATCGTTGAAAGACCAGAGAGAATACAGGCGAGTATCTTGGGCCTGTCCATAGCATATGTACGTCTAGGAGAGCGGCATGCTGAAGGACAATATCCCTTGCATCCGAACAAGGATGCTAGTACCATCCCTTTTGTACCATTTCGAATCAGGAAGACGACTCGTCGGTTGGCTCTGTCCTCTCAAGCTGTTACGAATGTTCATGGAACAAAGTGGATGGAGGAGTTGAAAATCATGTGTGACAATGCGGAAGCCAAATTGGCAATGAATGGAAAGGAATTGACACGACCAGATATGAATCGAGGCCTTGATCAAGATGCTCCCCGAAAGCTGCACGAGGGGGATTTGTATTTGTGCTCAGAATCGCTGGATGCAATGGAGGGGGCGTTAGGAGCTGTATGTGAAGGTGTGGATGCAGTATTTCAGGGATCAGCGAGTGGAAAGGGACCACATCGAACATTTATTGCTATCCGACCTCCAGGACATCATTGCTCCGCTAGCTATCCTTCCGGTTTCTGCTGGCTGAATAACGTTCATGTCGGAATCTCCCACGCAGCTCTTACCCATGGCCTGACCCATGCGGCCATTATCGATTTCGACCTTCATCACGGGGATGGATCACAGGCCATTGCGTGGGATTTTAATAAACGGGCTTCCACTGCTGCAAAGAATGCCCTTCCCTGGAAGAAGACTTCGATTGGATATTTCAGTCTACATGACATCAATTCGTATCCGTGTGAGATGGGCGATGAGGAGAAAGTTAAGAATGCCAGTCTTTGTATCGAAAACGCCCACGGTCAGAGCATCTGGAATGTTCATCTACAGCCTTGGAAGAGTGAGTCTGAATTCTGGGACCTCTATGAGAATAAGTACTCGATTTTGCTGGAGAAGACAAGGAATTACCTAAGAGCACAAACGGAACGTCTTCGAATGATGCCGAATGGACCAAAGCCAAAGGGTGCCATATTCCTGTCTGCTGGATTCGATGCCAGTGAATGGGAAAGTTCGGGTATGCAACGTCACAAAGTCAATGTACCAACGGAGTTCTACGCTCGGTTGACTCGAGATGTGGTCAAGCTTGCGGCAGAAGAAGATACTGCTATCGACGGTCGAGTCATCAGTGTGCTTGAAGGTGGATACAGCGACCGAGCCTTGTGCACAGGTGTCTTGAGTCACCTGAGTGGTATGTCCGCTGGGGATCCAGTCATTATCAAGAAGGAGCTCAGTCCCACCGGTCTCGCCTATGAGATGGGACAAAAGATCAATGCCTTCAATGGCGTTACGGCGGCAGAAACAATCTCGATGGGGGTTCAAACTTACGATCCCTTATGGTGGAGTGTGCAAAGACTTGAGCAATTAGATGCTTTGATTCGACCTCCACCACCTCCTCCTGACCCAAAACAGCGAGACCTGACACCACCGACCTTTTCCTCGCCAACCCAGTCCTTTATCGCAAAGGTCACTTCACCTGGTGGACGACGAGCTGTGTCGAGCATGTCTAACTTGGGCAATGGCTCTCCACGACCCATATCAAGAGCGCCAAGTCCTCCGCCACCTGAGGTAGATTGGACTGTTGCTGCACATGAGTTGAGCAAATTACTCATTCCTACCGACAGACAGACGATGAGTTGTAAGCCTGAAGATCTGTCGGTAGAAGCAACCCGTGCTAGACGAGATCGTCAATCTATCATCACACCTCCAGCATCAAATTCAGGATCTGAGGCCCCTGAGCCTAGTCGCATGGCATTAAGGACACGAAAGCCTGCCAAGCCAATTGTGGAGACTGTGCAAGAAGATGACGCGAAGAAGCCGGCGTCAAAAGCCAATCGAAGGAAGACGGTTGCTGGTGCCGCGGTGATCGCTGCAGAGAAGGTACCTTACAGATCTCATATTTATGGGCCCCGATGCTAATACACGCAGGTTATTTCGAGGGGCACAACTCCAATGCCAGAGCCGAGCTGCTCAAAGCCGACGAACCAATCAAGCCGACGTCTTAGCCTCATTTCCAACTCAGGATCAGCGACATCAGAAGCACCTTTACCAATCGGGCACAACAGAGTCCCTTCTTACAGTCGACCTACGACTTCGCAAACTGTTAGACCCGATTCTTCACTGAGCTCCCGAGGCCACTCAATACCTCCAGTCGTTGTAAAGAAGACCAGAGCTCCAGCTCAACCTCGTGCCGAAGCAAAGACGTCTCGGGTGCGAAAGAAGTCACCATTGGGTGGCGAAGGTGGTCCTGTTGCCTCTGGAAGCACTTCGACAGCAGTTCCTCAGTTGGTACCTAGCGATGTTGTACTTCCTTCGACTGAGATATCAAGCTCTCAGACTTCGGATATTGATAATCTGACGTCTGGTATGAAGAAGATCAAGTTGAATCTTACAACCAAGGCCCAACGAGAAGCGAAGGAACAAGCAAAGCAAGCAGAGAAGGCAGCATCGAAACCCGTCGCCATTAAGCCCAAACTCCGACCTACGGAGACTCGTATTCTTCCCCCAGGACCTCAACCCGTAGCTCAAAATTTGGCAATGAACAGTGGCCCTACCGCACCTCTTTCTCAACCACAAATTTTCAATACCCTGCCTCCGGTGCCTATCACGCCTCAACAATATCTCCCACCACAGCCCCCGACATTCGTTCATGCCCACGTGCAACAAGCAGCTGAAGTTCCTTTGCCTCCAAGCTCTCCTCCAGTCACATCTTATGCCGGACTTGAACAAGGTCCACCTATTCCCAAAACCGCCTCTCAATCTGCATTACAACCTGCACCTAATTCAGAGCTCTTTGTGCACTATCAACCTGAAGGTCCACAACCAGAATCAATGATCCAACAAGAACCTTTGAAGTGGCTGCCTCCAAACACATCCACGCCAACACCAATGAAGAAAACGGACTTGCCGGTCTTTACGAGTACCAGTGCTATCCCATTCGGTCTACCCAGAGTAAATGGCGAGGCCAAGAAAGAGGAGAATAAGGAGAAGCCCGTCGATATCTGGGAGGTTCCGGAGACGCCTCAGAAGAAGTAGTTCGGCTTCTTTCTTTTTAGAGTGTTTCTTTGGTTGTTAAAATGGTAACTGATCGTATCAATATGTGTTGCTTTTGTAGAGTTATCAGGGGGTTCTCATTTAATTGGTGCTGTGGTTTTCTTTGATAGTAAGGTGAGATCTGGAGATGGAGAAGGATGGAGAAATGTTTATGATACCCTCTAAGTCTGCAGCGGCTTTTGTATTAGTGTCAATTATCTTTCGGCGTTGTTGTTGTAAATCTAGCCCATGCCGTGAGATGCCTGACTTTGTGAAATCCAAGTGGGTATCGATGCGAGTTGAGAAGTTTGTAGCATTCGGTCTCCTCTTTGGGTCAATAACCAGAAGACTCTCGATAAAGTTAATGTACCCCTTCAATAGGCCCTTCCACTTTCTCCAACTCCTGTCGAATACTGCCAACTTTTATGAAGCTTTCTTCTAGGCTGGTCTCGGGGTGGACGAAAGTTTATATCTCAAGAAATTCCGCAAGACGAACTCCTCGACAGTGTCCATTTTAGAGGGGTCTGGGGTTCCTAATGGGCCAACTAGTCGCATCAGCTTAGCAATACAACAAACCCTCTCTTGAGGGAAAAAGAACCTCTCACCCGATGCCTGCTTGGAGAGCGACCCTCGCAGGGTGTCCGTGATAATCTACTTTATTGAAAGGAATAATGGACAGGATATTGAGCGGGAGAGAAAAGCTAGTGAAGTGTGTGAAAAGCACCAAAAGGATGCAGGTTCGAGTTGGGGGAAGAGCAACCTTATAAAGCTGTTTATTGTCTTGTTGTCAGACCATCTCCCATGCCGTGGGTTGTTCTCACCGCCTTCAGTTCTGTCCAGCGATCTTCTTCTACAGCGTGAAGCGTAGCCGTTTGCATCTCCCACGTATTTCATAGTTGATTCGAAAAGGGCTTGAACTAAATCCAAGTACAATGTGGCCGTTCTTCCTTCTTTGATGAAACGAGTGTTGATGGTCAGAAGATCTTTGATTGTCCGAAGAGTTTGGAATCAGGGTGAGTTTTAAGGAATTTGAGCAAGGAGAGGAAAGTGCAGCTAAAGCAAAGGGTGGATATCCTGCAGACCTTCTATCTAGGCCATTCCAAACCTGCTTCATAGGAAGTAGTGCATTGGGAGGAATGATTTCGATTCGCCGCGGTGGATTCACAAAATCTCGAGCATGAAACATATTGCTTAACCGCGTATAGGAATATAAGTAAGTATTACAGTGATCATGGTAACCTTAGGTAGGATTGGCTGGGTAGGTACCCTGCCAAGGTCCCATCACGTGAACGGCTTGTCCCGTGACTCATCGCCGATTTTCTCCCGCCTAATCGACCACTTATTTATTGACTTCCACGTCGCGACTCTTCTCGCGATTTCTAATTAAAACTCTTGGTTAAAACTTCTCTATTATTTAATTGGTACTACAATTTGCCAAAAGTAAGCAAAAGTGAGCTACCAGCTCAGTCATGAAGGGTCAGCCGAATGCTTTCATCGTTTGCTACTTCTTTGTATCTCCCACTAGGTAGAAGTCTATCGGGCACCCCGCACACAATTAGCTCGAGTACCACATGCTACCAACTCGTCTCCAGTCTCCCAGCCTTGCTCTTCTTCACCATCCTAGGTGTCTTCCGAACCGTTACAACAGTAAAGCGGCCACTTTGGGTGCCTCATCACTGACGTTCAGCTCTAGATACAATGACCCTTCCCCTCCGGTCTTCCCAGGATTCGGTCCAGTCTAGCCAGTCCGCGCCGTTTCGGTTTCTTGATCTTCCTAAAGAGATCCAATGCAGAATCATCGAGGCAACGCTGGCTATCGAACGTGAATCTTTCCAGAAAAATCGACTTTCCGACGATCCTCGTGATTTTAAAACGCCCAGAATATATGATTTCAACATCAATGCTTTGGGTTTGCGAAGTCACACTCTTCCTCCCTTCGGCCTATTGTTCGTCAACAAAGAGGTCTCAGGCGACGCCCTTGCCGTGGTCTATCAGAATTCCTCATTCGCTGTCTATGCTGAAATATCCCGGGTTGGAGTGCCTGATCATGCCTTTGGATACATCCCGAACGTAGTCAAACATATCAGTCCCATGGTAATAACAAACGCTCGAGAGGTCATGTATAGGATCTCGACGATCAGCGAAGGACTCGCCCTCGACGCCCCAGAGCCCCCTAACCATTGGAATAATCCTGCCGTATTGGAACGAGCACTGGGCGATCTCCGAATTCTCGTCGATCAAGCAACATTTCCTCATGTTAAGAATTTGAATGTTGTTTTGATGACGCAGGGCCTCGTTCAAAAACATCTCAACGTGCTCTTCAAGTAGGGTTCTATTGTTCCTTTTCCTCCCAGAACATTCTTGCTTCATTTTTCAGTTGTTTTCTGTCTTCCGGGAATTTTCTTTGGATATTGCTAGCTCCTCCGTTCTGATGTTCCCATCTGCCCTAGGCATTCTGGGAAAGGAAACTGCTAATCCCGGTCATCTAGGCTCTTTGTTGTCTCTGGTTGTGTTGTGACGTTGGAAGAGGTTGGTAATGGGAAGTTTGGAGCTAAAGGACGTCAGGAAAGTGATCTACAGTTCCTCAAAATGGTCGAGATTGCTGCTAAGCAATGGGACCAAGACTGGATAGTGACCGAACCACCAATTGCAGTGTCGAGCTTATGTGTTCAGAATATGTGGCAAGTCCATAATACATGGCGTGGCACGAAGGTTCGATGGGCACGGCATCGAGAGTGGAAAAACAGAAAATTCGCTCCTTCAGGAAAGGCTCTACCTCCTCCTGACACTTGAAGTAGTGGGGGAGAGACAGAAGGAGAGTCCAGGAAGATAGTCTGGGAATTTCAGCGATGATTATACCGGAGATCGAAAGACATCGGGACTTATACGCTCCAGCATCTAGTACAGCCATTCCACAAACGTTGAGCTTCATTGCCCTTCTATCGCCAGTCTTCTAAACATGTCTACATGTCTAATTCTACCTTCAAACCTGTCCCCCATCCCCTCGTCTACAATAAACCTGTGTCTCTCCCAGACACTAAGCGACTTCTCTTGAGCATGAGCACAAACCAATCCCTTCCATATCAATAGCTTTTCTCCTACTCCTTTGCCCAATTCCCGTGCTTTTCCTCTAGCCCAATCCAGTGCGGCATTATCAGGAAGTCTGTAAATCTCTTCCCTTTCTCTCCATTCAATACATAAAGTCGTCCAAGCTTGATAAAACTCTCAAGCCCATTATGCAGGCTCATCTTTCTCTCCACTGCATACACCGGTACGAGCATATTAAACAGCATAATCTGACTGAAGTTTGGGGGTTCCTCATCATGAGCCTCAAACCTTCCCCCAGGAGCAGAAGAGGATGATGCGGGAAAGGAACAAGACGGAAGATTCCAATACGTTTTACAGCTGGAAATATAATATGGAACCTAACAAAATGAACGGGTATCATCACGGTCTTGCTGGCATTTTAATGGAACTGCGTTTTGTTTGTCATCGAAGACGTTCTCTCTGACGATCAGGGAATCGAGATATCTTTTTTAGAATCCAGAAGTAGTAGATTGCTCGGTAGAAGGGAGACGTATGTTTTAGCTTAGGAGGTTGTTGCCAGGTGGTGGCGAAAGAGGATGATTAGCGGCGAGGACATTTTGAATGTGGAAGGATGAGAAGGTAAAAAAGACAAAGACAGGTAAGATTATAAGAAAGTAAGAAATTCTTATAAGCGGGGTGTAGAAACGAGTTATTCAGGAAGGGAAACTTCACTCCCGTGATAACGAGGCGATTTTGCAAGTTGGGGCAACAGATAGAGAAGAAAAGTCACTTGGAGCCGCTTTGCCATTGGTCCTTTGGGAAACTCTCCGGACACCCACGTGATCCTTCAGAGCTTGCCACTTAGAAGAATGTGTTAAAATTCTTACCACGAACAAGGTCAATTATCATGATCTCCAAGGAAAATCTCATACATGACTCAGAAGCTTGTGGGTACGGCCAAGAGTGGGGTAAATTTCGAAGCTGCAACGCGGGGATGAGATAGCTTCTGCACTACGAAACCATTCTGCTTAAGCTCAAAATTTTCTCTTTCGCAGTACAAATCCTCTCGTATTCAGTAACAATCGATTCTTCTTCAGATACATCGAAGATGCTTGAAGTTCTCTGTTCTGGCACACCCGATGAATTGGGTTACCAGCATGGGTCGACAGCCAAACTGGAAATCGGCCGCTCAATCACCTTTTACAATAAAATCTTCCAAGCAAAATGTAAAATGAACTGGGAAGAAGTCAAAGAATTCGCCTTAAAATACGAGCCCTATTTGCAAGAGCATTGGCCTCAATATGTCGAAGAAATGCAAGGTGTGGCGAAAGGAGCTGGAGTTTCATATCTTGATATTCTAACTCTGAACGTGAGGACTGAAGTTGCATTTGGAAATTTTAGTGATGGCTGTACGGCTTTTTCTTGGAAAGGAGCTAAGAATTCGATTTTGGCTCAGAATTGGGACTGGAATACTGAGTTAGTTTCTCCGTGCATTTTATGGACCGAGAAAGCTAACAGCGCTTGAAAGACAAACGGAGAATCTAATCTGCCTAAAGATTCAGAAAGCGGATGGTTTGGGTATCCAAATGATCACTGAAGCCGGAATTATAGGCAAGATTGGAATGAATTCGTTTGGTGTTGGATGCACGCTCAATGCTCTCAAAGCGCACGGAGTTTCATACAACAAGTTACCATGCCATCTTGCGCTACGAACTGTAATGGAGAGCCCGTCACGAGAGGCGGCTATCAAGACTTTGGAAATAGCTGGTGTGGCAAGTGCTTGCCACATTCTAGTTGCGGACGCTACTGGCGGCATGGGTCTCGAATGGAGCTCGGAAGATTTAGTAAAGTTGGAAATGAACCGAGAGGGAATTGTCACACACACCAATCATTATGTTTTGAAGCATAAGGAGAATGTGGTTGAAGCACCGGACTGGTTACCAGATACCAGGTTTCGATTGAGGAGAATCAACCAGTTATTGAATGGAGCAAAGGAGGAAGAGTCAAGTGTGGACGTGGCAGCAAGATTGTTGAAGGATGAAACGGAAGGAGATGGGGCTGCAATCTGCAGATCAGCGAAGCCTACAAAAGACGATCTCCAGACGTTATTCTCGATCATAATGGATTTAAAAAGCAAGAGGGCCAACGTCGCGGTAGGAAGGCCAGCGAGTTCCAGTGAGACACTGGTTTTGGATCCATGAATAAACCTGTTGGAATTTGAATTTCATGCAATGCAGGCTACACTTCATGCAGGTCATGAATTCGTAAATTGTGTACTCACTGGGCAAAAGGGAGCCCCTATGCACACCCAACCATTGAGCAATACCCAAACTCCGACGCTATGCACATTTCCATCATCACTTCCTGATACAATGTAAAGTTCATTCCCTCAGTCCTTAGTAAGATCTATCAGATCTGGCGCTGGTGGTCCGACGCCTCTGAGCAAAATGATTCTGTTGCCACAAACAAGTGCGCTCCCAACTTTCTCGTTGAATTCGAGCAATCTTCCACCCTCCACGTGAAATACCCTGAGCTTGTCTTTCTCGTCCGTCCCTTGGTTGTTGACATTTTGTACCTGCAAGCTCTTGGCCGCCGCATCCAACACTCGGCCTATGACCCAATCCTTCGAATAGAAAAAGGCTCCTTCCGGAAACTTCGATTTAGTTGTTGCTGCTTCCGCTTCAACATACAAATATACACGCTTCTCCGGAGCAAGCTTATCATCGCCCTTTGCTGTCTTTTTCAAAGTGTTCGTCGCCACCAATCTTGCAGCAGCGGATGTAGGTTTCGGTTTCGGCAGAGCTCTTGTTACGCTGGCCTTTTGTGCTGTCCCCCAAGCCTTCAGCTTCCCAAAAGCAACTCTGGCGCTTTCAGTTCGGCCATCGAATCTGCTGGGCCGCGCACCGATCGGAATAAGGTTCTTGCAGTCGTGATCCTCCTTTAACCGATGCTTTAGGCAATAGTCTCTATTGCAAGTTGGGCAGTGTACTGCCGTCGACAAACTCGTGCCGATTGTTGTCTTGCACACCGGTGATGCGCAAGGCTTTTCGACCTCGGGCATCATCTTCCCTGCGCCAAGAGACGGGGTTGACATGTTGGCCTTTCGCCGTCGCGCAGCCCATTCTCCAGCTTTTGGGCATCGATGGCCAGTCTCGGATCGGTGGTCGAGACAAAAAGTGCCTCGACATGATTCGCAACGAAAGGGGAGGAAATCAAGTTGGTTGCAGTATGCGTACTGACAGTGCTCGCCGATTAACGTGGGGTCCTTCTCATCCATCTTCGTGAAGGTCGATTCTTCGGGAGGGTCAGAACGCGATGAGGAAGCCATCTTGATGGAGTGGCCAAATGGCCTTGATATATGCGACTCGAGGTGGTAGGCAGCTGGCGAAGTCGTAATGAAGGGCGAGGCTGGTGTGGATCTGTAATCAGCGTCGAGTGTTCTCGAAGTCAACGAGGCTGAGACTAGGGGGCTCGCTTGTAATTAGCGCCAAGACCCCTGTTCAGGGGAGGTGGCGGGGGGCGGGGCTTTATCTGAAGTTCACCGGTGAAAGCAGCTGGCAGCAAATTGAATAAGTGTAAATTTATTAGAGTAAGAGTCATAGGTCAATAAGCTATACGGAGCTGTGGTAGATCCAATGCCGTAGAAGTTAAAAGCTCGTTATTGCGCAGGCATGGGTCTAGGTGTTACTCCTTGATTTGGCAGGGGTGTCGGACCTTGAATATAGGCTGTATGGCCTTCGGACACGAACCTTTCGCTATTTCAACCTGCGAAACTCAACAGCTCGATCACTTTGAATCTTGTTCTTTTGTGCTGTCTAACGACAATCTATTGGAGGGGTTATTGACTCGTCTAAGGGTTAGCGAGACGATTTGGAATGTTGACGTACTTTATCCTTTGGTTCTTACTACATTATCATTACGAGTACCACTTGTTACAAAAGATGACTTGTATTACTTGTATTAATTCTAAAGCCTCTGCCAGTCTCCAACGATGCCTTCGAGCACTATAAAGTTGATTCGACAAAAACATCTTCGAAAACCAACAAGATGGGAGTTATTTGGAAAGACCCACACCACCGTCCATCGACTACGGGAGTAAACTCGCTTATCTATCCTATAGCTTTCCAAAACCCGCCGTTCGGCTTCAACTTGGAGTATCGAAAATCTTCCCTGGATTCAATAACCAATGAGGATCTAACGCCTGCTTTATGCTCTTCATCACTGCCAACGTGTCTGGTCCAACTTCCTGCAGTAATTCATGCTTCTTGAAGAATCCGATAGAATGCTCACCCTGAAGATGAAGTCAACTTCGAAGCGTAGCGAGGAAAGGTGGAAATGGCACTCACAGTTGAAGTTCCGTCCATTTCCAAGGCACGGTTTATCATATTCTTGACATGTTTCTCCACCGCAGCTGATTCCACAGGATCAGATTTATGGTACATGATAGCTTCATGGAAATTTCCATCTCCGAGATGGCCAACGATAGAAGAGAAAACGTTCAGTTCTTTTAGGCCCTTCGTTGACGCCTCTGTATTTTGTAAGCAATGAATTACATGCGACAACATCGTGGGACTTACCTATCATCGTAGCTAATTTTGAGTATGGTACAGCAACATCAGTTGTCCAAAGCTGCGTACCTTCTGGTCGGGAGGCAAGCACGCTCCATAGTGCTTGTTTTCTCGCCGACCATAAAAGCTCCTGTTCTTTCTTATCCCTTGCAAACCTGAACGCAGCACCGTTGTGCGCTTTTGAGATAGCTTCAACTTCCTTGATATTGTCTGTAACACTAACCTTTGTACCTGAAAACTTGAAGAATACAGTCGGCTTCTCATCAAAGATAATCGGCGCGGTGTAACCACCTCGGTTTAACACTCCCATTTGCGTTTCATCCAGAAATTCCAGAGCCGCGACGGGTACACCTGCACGTATCACCGCAGAGGCTGTGTTGGCAGCATCGCGGATCGTGGGGAATGTAGCAGAGGCTACACTGAATTCTTTTGGGATGACTGCCAGCTTCAACGTGATCTCAGTAACTAAGCCAAGGGTTCCTTCGGAGCCAACAAAGATACCGTTTAGGTTATAGCCAGCCGCAGACTTGCGAGGGCGATTCCTCGTCTTGATAACAGTTCCATCCGCCAAGACTACTGTCAAATTGAGCACCCAATCCTTCATCGTGCCATATCTGACAGCATTCGTTCCACTGCAGTTTGTTCCCACCATTCCTCCAAATTTGGCACTTGGACTTGGATCGACTGGAAAAAACAGCCCGCTATCAGCAATTTTGTTGTTCAGGTCCACCCAGCCACATGATGGTTGCACCACAATGTCCAGGTCCTCTTCGTGAAACTCCACAATCTTATCCATGTGCATGAAATCAACACTGAACCCTCCGTGGGGAGCGGAATAGTTGCCCTCGAGACTACTGCCGCCGGAATATCCGATGACAGGAACTCTCCACTGGTGACATATCTTCATGATGCGAGACACTTCTTCCGTAGATTTTGGGTAGACAACCGCGATGGGAAGAGTGTCAACGTTTGCAGGAGACAACTCTGAGTAGCCGTGTAATTTGAGATCCTCATCATCTGTACTGACACTATCTTCTCCAAGAGCTGAACGAATCTCCTTGATTGCCTGTTCACTTTACTTAGCCAACAGGTATCCAAGCATTTAAATCGAATCTTACTGTTTGCATGTCTTTGGTGGTCCCATATTTTGGAGCCGAAAACTTGGAGGCTCGAGAATAGTTGATATCTTGGCCGCTAGACTTAGTATATACAATACCGGCGGCAAATCCCACTCCACCGAGGGCTAGAGCGAGTATTCCAGCTCGAAGAGCTGACCATGAAGATGAAGATGAAGGTCTTGGTGTTACTGAGTTGCTCACTCCCCGCTTGAACACATTCCGGGAGCTTCGTGTGGCAGAAAATCTTATTACCGCTGGGAAGAGTCGCGTTCCTCGTGAAGCCATTTTTAAGAAGTTTTGAGAATGACTGAGCTTGAATCAATGAACTTGAGACTGCTTCCCCGAGGACGGCACTTCTCTTGGAGGTTCACAGTCAAGAGGAGAAGCTACTGCATCAAGCGGGCTAGAGAAACGATCAGCATCCTTGCCTTGGCAACCGCTATTCAGTGCGAAGCCGAATAGATTAGTTCCTATCAACTCAGGTCGGCAGTTATTGTGAAGCTCAAGAGTGGATGGACTTGTAGAGAGAGATTGGGTAAGAGGTAAGGGTTTTGGGGTAGCCAATCGTCTGTGCGCAGCGCCCCCCTCAAGGCGCTGCTTTAAAATCCGATAACGGTTTGCTCGCCGAGCACAACATACTTTCCTCCCTCCCTTCCACTTCCACTTCAACTTTGATTTCTTTTTAAGAACTTCTTTCCCAGTCCATGCAATCGCACTTCAACTTGTGAGCGCTGAGAGAAAATCACAATCGGCATCATGCCCTGGTACGGTATACATAGCCGCATGGCTCAAGTCCACTCCAGGCGAATGCAAGCCCTCAATAAGTTAGCCGCCAGCTTTGGGGATCTCCCGGTCCTGTACCATGCGAAGAAATGTTCCTCTAAGTATCAGAGCATTCCCAAGCCCATAGAAACCTTTCGATATTCTACGAGAAGAAACTTATACGGCCTTCTCATCGTTCGAATCATCCTCCTTCATGTCTTCGTTACACAAATCTGTACCGAACAAACTTTTCAGGACTCCGTATGGCTAGTTGTGACAAATACTAAAAGCTTCATCCGCTCTCACTAAACTTTAGGCAGGTCTAGAGAAGTAGCAACAGCCAATCCAAGATTAGGTCGCTTCCCAATCTCTTCTTCCAGAAATCAGCACGAGGGGCAGGTTTTCTGTCTTTGGAGACGTTCATGAGTGACGAAATGCTCTTTCATTTCATCTTTCCCGAGTTCTGACCACACTTCAGGGAAATTGAGGCCCAAAGATAGGAGCCCGCAATCTTGGCGCAGTCCTCAGTCCATATTTTCATATGATGAACTATGTTTGAAACACGTATTAAGACTGGACATGATTGGTGATTCATCATGAAAGTGTAGAGGGCCCCGGACTTGCTTTCAGGTGAGGCTGTGAGGCTTTAACGTAGGTTAGGTCAGCGGCACGATACAGGCCATATTGTTCTTAGCACCCTTTTGCTATTTGCTAATTTCACTGTTCGGGGACCACTTGGCCGGGAATCTGCTTTATGATCTTAATGTTCAAGGGAAATAAATTGTGGAGCATAACATTATTCATATTGTAAAAGTTTGAACGCGTTCAACTCGTTTGTACATTTTAGGATTTGCTACAAGTAGATCCACTAAGTCCTAATTAGAAGGGGCTTGTTCCCAATTTCATGCAATGCAGTGCTGATAGCAGAGAATACAAATAATCTAGCCTTTGGGGGGTGAGGCTTGACTGATGCCAAGATTAGCACGATGCTACTGAAGTCAATTCAAAAACTTACCTTGTTCAATCTCAGCCTGGCTGATGAAGCTCTTTCATCCTTCCAATACTCACTGACTCGGGTCTTTCTCACCCAAACAGTAGTGGGCGTGCTCGACTTGATGATCTTTCTCCAGTCTGGAGCACCATCATTCCAACACCACAACGTGCATACTCATATGCTCCACCGCATCCTTAATGCTTCTCATCCACCGATGATTGATGCAATATGGACATCTGACTGGTTGCTCGCCCACGGCATTTAACGCAGCCTCCCGCCTTGTAGGAACCTGAGGTATGACAACCCCAGACGCAGTATGCAGCTGAAAGGCTTGTGGGCTTCCTTGCGGATTACCGTTGCCATTAACACCCATCGCACTAGCATTCATGTCTCCAAACATCTGACTGTTCCCATCTCCACCAGCATCACTGCCCAGTCCATCCAAACTCTGGCCCTGTTGCCTCATATCTTGAGGTTGTCCTTGCATCCCCTCTTGTGATCCCTCCCCACTCTCCTGCTGCCTCTTCTTCAAAATCTCTGTCTTTGCCCTTCGACACTGTTGTAAATGCACCTCGGCACCATATTCTCTCAACAGACACTCCCTAATCTCTACCGGCGTCGTTTCCTTCGAGATGTTCATCAGCCGTGGCAGAATCTCCATCAGAAACGGTAGTCTCGACGCACTATTCCTCTGCACCTTTGGCAAGACGGGCACAACCTGATTTCCCATGTCATTTGGATTTGGGACCCTCCCGTCCCCAATAGGCCCCAGCACCCTCGCCCCCGGAATGATATTCCCCTCCTCATCCTGCCGGATCTCCAACTGTGGCAACCCACCCCCCGGAATCCCATTCATACCACCAGGCATGCCGCCCTGCACACCATTACCATTCATCGGCATCGGTCCTCCATGACTAGGTACGCCCCTCCACTCCAGCCCATTCAAGCACGTATGCCTATCCCGTAGCACCGTCACCCGTGCCAGCGGCTCCCGCCCATTTTTCCTCTCCCAATTACACCTGATAACAAAGGGACAGTTCGGGTCCCTCTTACAACCCACGCGCACCCGTCCCGTGTCAGACTTCAGAATTCGCGGCTCGAAATGGGCCTCGATGGCCCAGGCGTGCAGTGCCTCCTTGAAGGCCTTCAGCGTTGGGAATTCCTGGCGCAGATGCAAGGGCGGCATTTCGCTGAGTCGAGGTGGGGCGGGAGGGGAGCGCAGAGATAGGGGGGGCGATCGGGGTATAGAGGGATGTGGTCGAGAGAGGGTAGTTGGGGATGAGGTTGGGTTATGCGATGTGGCACGACAAAAAGCGCTTGCACCATGCTACACCACTTGTGGCAGATTGAGATTAGTCAGAATGGGCTGAAAGAGGCATCAAGAACGAGGCGACAGGGGGTTGTGTGCCAAACCCCTGAAACATCGCATCGCTTCTCTTTGCCGAGAATATTGCCAGCATGGTCACTGAGGAGCGGTCGTTTGGATCGAGAGTTGCTTTTGTCATTGCTTTTGAATTGCCTGTCCTGTCATGCTCATGCTCATATTGCGGCCAGCCAACTCAAGGTACGCGCTCAGCTAACACAACGCTCGCAATCCATGATAGCTCCATCCTGCTTTGCTTTCCAGCCCCGAGAAAAAAGAAACCTTGGTATGTCCATCGTCAAGTATGCAATTCACTAAGAGAAGAACACGCCTAGACTAAACACCATAGAACGCCGCGGATATCGCCTATATTCTTTCCTGTCCTCCCCTAAAAATGTTGTTCAAGAAGAGAAAAAAAATCTGCTGAGAAAGAAAGACTCAGTGAGGGTGGATTTGGCTGCGGGTGTAGCAGCTATTGCCAACCTCACGTGAAAAGTCTATACATCAGAAGCAGATTAAGAAGTGTAAGGTATGCGATGTCGAGGGTTCGTTCATCGCCTACAGCGAGTGTGGTATCCCGCCAATCCAGCTCATCATGAATAGACGTCGACCGGTGGTAGAGCTGCCAGCAGTGGTTGTAAGCCCCAGGCCAGGTGAAGGTGATCTGATGATCAATTTTAGTCGGCATATATAATGAGTTTATCGTTTCTCTGGAGTGCTAGATCCAAATCGTTGTCGCTTATCATTGGGGGTGTATCTCCGGTTGATTCGTCTCTGTATCTCAATGCAATCTCCTCGCCTTGCGGGATCTTCAGTCGTTCTCGAATCTTCTCGTGGAGTTGTTCATAATTGACGTCTGTGGGAACCCGTATAGCAATAAGATCATCACCAAAATAAATCTTGACCTTCATTGCCGCCGGCTGCTGGCCATTTAGACCTGGAGAGACGGAATTGTTTGATGGTTGTGAGAGCGATGAAGTCTGATGTGTAACTCCTTGATAACTGTCAGCCGAGAGTAATGGCTAGGCTCTTGAGGGGGGGCACTTACGAGCAGGTGCAGCAGATAAGCCTGCATAGTTTCCACCATTCAGATTACCACGAGAGGATTGCCGTGAAGCTCCATTTGTAGGAGAATCTGTGGATGACTGCTGTGACGCGCCTGACAATCGATACTCTTCATTCACAGCATTTGGATCCATTTCATAATCTCCTTCCCGAGGGGCGAAAAATTGCTTTACCAAAGTACACCTGGAAATATAAGCTGGCTGGGTGAGAAGATTCTTGACATACGCATCAAGATTGTGTTGTCTCCCTTCCGTGATCGCGTCGGTAACATAGTTGACGGGTCCAGGCATATATGGCAGAGTCCTCTTTTGTGCTCCCGTGTTACCAGCCTCTGCAGGAAATTCGGTCAAGAGTTGGATCTGGAAATCATAAAAGTCCTCATAATAACGAGAGAGCTCCCAATGTCGGCCATCTTCCAGCGCTGCCTCGATCACAAACCAATATTTGTCTTCGGCAAAGCAGTATCGTGGTATTCGGGCAGAAATAGGTGCGTATAGTTGCGAGTTCGACTTTGCCGCATAAGGATTCTGCTGTACTTGCTGACCGGGCCGGGCTTGTTGTGATTGTCTCGTTTGTTGCTGAGCGAATTAGTCCCTGGTAGTCAAGTGAATTATACAAACTTACATAGCCATTCGGCTGCTGACTCTGTCGGGCTCCCTGCTGCAAACTCATTCGGTCCATACTCTGCTCCAACCCTTGCTGAGAATTTGGTGCCTCAAACTTCCCCAGTGTAATGCTACTATTCTTGTAGTCCGCGGCCATCTTCTTCCACTCCTCAACCTTTGGCACGCCTGCTCGTTGGACGGCCTCCTGTGCATCCGTAACCGCCTGGCCAGAAGTCATGTCTCGTATCTCAATGAACGACACTGGGATCAATCCAGGTCCGCCCAATCTCCCAATAGGCTTCGCAACAAACCATTCCGGATTCGATTGCGCAATCACAATGATTGCCTCTCCAGCTTTCGCATCTAGCTCATCCGGTCGCTCCGCTGCAAAATCGTACATCACAATCCCATATACCATTGCTCCCGATCCCTTGCCCATTGTCTTCGACGAGCGCGCCGTGTTTGTCCCTGTCCCTACCAAGGTCCCTGAGGTGTCCGAGTATCCCGAATCATGATCTGGTGCCCTTACAGCTTGTGGCGACTTCTCGGATTGTCCACTATCCCTCTCGGTCTTCCCCAAGGCCTGGAAGAAGGCCACTGGCACCAGTCCTCGAGCATCGGGAAGCGCTGGATTGCATGCTTCATACCAATCTGTGTCATTTTCTCGGCCAATTACATGGAAGAAGTCGCCCTTTTGGAAAGATAATTCTTGGCTTGATTGCGCCTCGTAGTCATATAACGCACGGATTACCTGAATGATCACCAGCTGTCAGCATACCCCCGCGGATGAGGGCGACCTGGATGATGACTACACACCTTTTTTGGTGGGACGATGGCGATCGCCGACTTTGGGGTTATTGATATATGGTTGACCTTCTCTCGGTCATTTTTCAGGCTCCTCCGGAGGGCCTGCCAGAATTGCATTGTTAGCACCGAGGCGCCTAGGCAGCCGAGGATTGAAGCAAGATCCAGGATACTGACCTTCATGGTGTTTGTGAATGCTCTGCTTTACGTAGCACGCCTCCCAACCAGGCAAAAACAAAGTCGCTTCAAGTGAGTAGTTCCTCCGATGTAGCAGTCTAGTGTGTCTGGTTCGCCTGGTAGTCACACGCCGGTCCGGGTTGATTGTTTGTTCTGCGCAACTCAACTTCACTTCTTCCGGCAGAAAACAACAAAGAGATCGTTACAAAGCCGACAGCCGACAGTGGAGGATGCGTGAATAACGGGGGCGGATGATTCCACAGCGTAATATCAAATTTCGAGATTCCCTGCAGTCGCGGTGCCTCTAGGTGGAGCGAAGGAAGGCTTCCTTGGGGGTGGGATTCTGGAAAGAGGGCGAAGCGCACTAAGCCTATTTCGACCAACACCCCTCAGACCAAGGATGAATGCTCGCAGGGGGGTTCCCGTCCCCGTCCAAGGCCCAAAAGCTCTGGGATGTGGTGGGCAGAGGGATGCGAATGGCTGTCTGTGTCTTGTCCAGAGACTATCGTGCGGAACCAGGAGGTTAGCAGGTGTTGGTTCGGTGGTGTCTACAAATCGTAGACGCGAGAGAATTGGCTGGTGGAGAAGTTAAGGTTGAAAGTCGAGGGGGTACGTTAGACTGGAGACTGCCGATAAGAATTAAGACCTCACTGGCGGCGGGCTTGACAACTTTTGGCTCTAGCTCTGGCTCTCAACTCTCTACAATACAATCTTAGAGTCCACGTTCTCGCGTCTCAGAAATCTATCTGCAGGCGCAACGGGGAAATGTGCTTATGTGACATCTCTACCCTCGACATATAGGTCAACGACTCGAGTGGGTGGCAAAACTTGTGCGCACTCAAAGGCAGAGGACAGGACTGAACTGAGGCCTGCAGCAGTACAGTGCAACCATACGCCTTGCTCCATTCACTTCTCTTTAAAATGCCTCACGGAGTGGCACACTTGACTGGCCTCTGTGCATGTCATTCACCAGACGACTTTTTCGCTCTGAATGTGCATCCAGAGCATGATCACAATCTATCAATCACAGCCACCAGCTTCCAGAACTATACCTGCCTAGCTCCAGCTGCACCGGCCTGCAGTGTGCGCTCTGCAGGTCCTCCAACCTTCTCCTTGGACTGAGGTTGTTAGCCGCGCCCAATCAGCCTTGCAGACGAGCTTCCCAACCGCTTCAGCTCTATCGGCGGCACTGCTGGCCTCTAGAGTGGACCGGCTGAGGTGCCTGTGCTCAGCACACCAATCTATATTGCTACTCGCCAAGGTGACTACCAGTATCAGCTCTCCTTTGCCACTCGCCACCAAGTTCACAAAGCTGGGACACAAGCAAAGCTTATTGCGGCCGCAACAGATAGATGGATGCCAAATTACGACTGACGAGCTGGGGCCAGGAGCTGCCCTCTACCCAACGCCCACGTGTTACAAGCTCACGGCATAAAGACTTGGATTATGCTTTCCATCGCGGGAGAGGGGTACCTTGGCTTCTGGGCGTTGCCTATTGCCAGGATCCCCTCTATCGTTCGCCCTGAGACAAATTGATTAACGATAGCCATCTCAGGGACCGGCCGTGAAACAAAACGGCCCCATCATCGCGGTCATTCATTTTACACAGTGGGGTGCCAATCCAGCAGGAATCTGGAAAGGAATGTCATCAATTCGTCAACCTCGTCGTGGTTAGTAGAGTACTAGATCTATCGGCTAGATCAAGCAGTTTTCTCCTCTAGGCCAGAAGGAACTTCACAAGTCCCACACCTTCTTTGTCTCTTTCACTGTGGGCAAAGAAATTTCTCCTGCTTCCATCGTATAAGCCTCCCTTCCAGAAGCATTCCTCTTTTCGGATCACTACCTGATCGGGGCATCCAAAATGTCAGGGGCCTCCAATTCGGGTGTCGCAAGGAAGCTTCGGTAGCTAAATTCAGTACCCACCGGGAACGTCACGATCCGCACGCATGATTGTTACAGCCTTCCGTGATGAGTGGACAATTGTGATCTGTGCCCAATGCCACATCGTCATTCTCTCCAGGCTCTGCGCGGTTCTGCTGAGCCCGAGATCTATGCGTGGCGGGGTTTACGACTTCTGAAACGAGGAAGAACTCCTTCTCCTCCAGAACTTAGTGCCTATCGAAAATGGTGGGCAGAAAGTCTACAAGGTAGGCCAGCATATGCATTTAAGGTTTTACTTAAATCTCCGATCTGAGGGAGATGACCAAGTGAGTCGTTACTCGTCAAACTTGGAAGCAACTTTTTTGGCCTCGGTCGTTGCTTGCGTCGTTCCAGTAAAGCTTTTCCTATAGGTTCGAGGGACATTTTAGGAATTTCCTTGGGTAGCCCATCCACATCTAGCATTAAAGCTCCTTGATATATCCAAAGCTGTTCGTCAAGTGATTCTGCTCGCTTCCCAATTGGAAACGCTATCATATTCACGTGCAGTTCATTACGCGTGAGGTCTGCCAGGTCATCCAGGGAACTAGCTTCTTTCAAAAGTTCGAGGAAACTTCACGGCTTGGTAATGTGGCCAATTCCTCACAGGGGAGAATACAAGAGGGCAGGGCTTTTCATTTTACAAATCGCTCTTTGATCAATCTGGAATCATAGCTATTTGCTCTCGCAACTCTCTATTTGTTCTAATCCTCTAAGCGTGTGCTCTCTTCAGACTTCAACCAAAAACTTTCCTCTAACGCTATTTCTCCCTGAGTCAGGAAGATTTACTTTCACGTCCTTGTTGACTAGGTAAACTTTGCCATCGTCATTCCCAGTGATATCTTCCCAGCGCTTGCATCAAAACGAATTTCGTGCTTACCGCCAGAGAAATCACTCTCTGCTAAACCAAATACACAAATATCACTCAAATCCTGCTCAACCTAAAGACATGTCAAGACCACCATGGTAAAATGTGATTGTTCCCCATTCCGCTCTATCATACAATTTGGTTTTCCGCCACCTTTGCTAGCGCAACGACACCGTTAACTCTACCTTGCTTCACGCACAATTTCAATTTGACGGCGACCATAAGTCTCTCATTTCCATGAGACCAACCGCACCATCACTGCTAACATCGAGATGGCGATCTCACTTGCTCCTTCCACTCCGTACACGTCTCACATTTCGAATGCCCACACGTGGAGCACTTATTATCGTGCAACCCGTTAATTCCACCGCACTAAGCCCGTCAGCTAACTCAAACTTTGAGCCGTATCCAAGAAATGCTCTTACCGAAAGCATGTTCTCCTTCGGTGTCCTGGAACAGCAAATCCAGAACTCGCTGGGGTAAGAAACAGACATGTTTTGTTTTTTGGCCGCCGGTCCAGCCGGGAGCTCTACTTGTGTATTGCTTGAATACACGTTTCTTTCGTTGCACGATGTATGTATTATGTATCCTAGAATTCGGGTACAGCGTATACACGCACGAACTATGAGTGAGAAAGAAGAAAGAAGTGAAGCGTGGGGAGAAATGCGGGAGTGATTTTATATCAAGAATGGCAACTGCCCACGTGCCTTTTTTGCACCTACGTGGAGTGCAGTGATTAGGCGAGCTGTAAGACAGATTGAATAATTCCCCGAGAGGATGATTCCCAAAGCCACGGCTTTGAAGAGGAGAAGGCCCTTCCAGGCGGCTCATCAAGTGCAAAAAGTGATTCTTGGTATCGGTATTGGTCTACGCTACGTAACCGTGCTCTTCATATAACATTGTAGAACCTACTTACTTCAGGAGCGTGCTTCTCGTCGATCCAGTTCTCCCAGAACTGGACGCCTTCAATACCTTCTTCTCTGCAGAGTGCTCCCCTCTCTTCGGCCATGTCAAGCTCCTCTTCTGCGACGCCAATGCTCCAGCCAAATCGCTCGGCGGCATCTTGTGCAGTCACGCCTCTGCCGAAGACTTGCCAGTCCCATGCAAGATCTCTGTCTGGAGGAAAGACGTGCAGATCATTTAACCATGCAAGAAGAGCTTTGATGGTCTTCTCGTCTGTTCGATCACTGGCTTGAACTACCAGGACACCACTCTTGAATTGTCTTAGCCTCACTGGAAGCCTTAGTTTCTCCCAGAGTCTTGCAGCTTTCTCGAAATCAAGAGGACTGACGAGCTCAACGCCTCCTCGGGCACGGTTGAACATTGCCCAGAGATCAACTAGACTAATAATCCCTCCAGCTTTCCTTAAAACGCCACGGGCATCATCAGTCAGGAACTCGGCCAAATTTCGAGATAATTCTGAGATGTAGAGAGACTCCGAGTTGCTTCCTCCACCGAGCATATCTTTCGTAGTGACCAGGCCGAGAGCATTCGCAACTGCGCTGGATTCAGAAGTGCCGTTTACACCTCCGCCGGCGGCAAATGATTCTGCAAGAGCAACGATTTCCTTGGCCGATGCCATCAGGGTCTCAAGATCCTCAAAAGCATTCCCTATAGCAAGCTCGTTGTTCTTCCGTACTTCTAAACGTCTCTGCTCGAGGCCTGCAATACCTGCTGTTTTTGCACGTTCAGCCGGGGTAGATGATCCTGAGCCAGGTGATCCAGGTTCTGGAGCACGAGAAGGCTTGGGTACTGGTGGTGCACCTTGGAGAAGCCATTTCCGCTGTATCATCGATCCCTTTAGACGCTCATAGAATATCTTTTCTCCACCGGCACGGAAAGATAATTTGATACTCTCGTTATTCTCCATTCCCGGAGCTGGCAATTGATTCAGTACAGGCCCAGGAGATTCTGTGCGAAGATTAGGGTTGGCTAGGCCGGCAGGAAGGTCTTGCGAGATCAATTGTGCTCCACACATCTCGCATGAGAGCAATGAAGGATGGTTTCCAAAGGTACATCTTGGACATTGAAATGACGCCTCTTCGCTCAATTTAGAGCTCTTAACTTGGCCAGAGCTCTCTGCTGGATTTGGCCAACTATCTGATTGTGGCCTGCTAGCATCTGACCGCGCTCGAACAGGTATTGGAGATTTCACAGGTGCTTCGGGTACTTGTGCAGGTCGATTGATAGTGTTTGCTATTGCTGCCTTCATCACAAGTGACCATGCTGGCTTGATGCCACAAGCCAGACATGGGGGAAGTGGTATTGCTTCGTTGGCTGTGTAAGGATCGAAGTTCGAAGGTACGGGATTCGAGAAGGTGCAGATAGGACATATCCAAGTCCCAGTACTCTTTGGTGCAGGTTCTGAAGTAGGCAGATTGAACGGGCTATCTGAGCGGGTTGGGGACGCTGTAGCACTTCTTGAAGATCCATGGAGACTTGATACTCCTCGATTTTGTATTGAGGATCTCTTGGTGGGCTTCGGGACGAGGGTGATCTTGGCGGATGATTTCAGGAATCCAGCCTACAGAATGATTAAATTATATGCACCATATAAGACAGTTCGTAGACATACATAGAACTCATATCTGTCGACGTCCTTTAGATCAATGGCTATAGAGTTCTTTCTTGGGTCTTCATTATCGACATAGCAGATCCGGTGGGATGTCAAGTAGACATGACCATTCTGATAGTCCGGAATTTTGAACTTCCTGCAAGTATCCCTGTCAATGTTTGTTCTCTTTGAGTAGCTGCTGTGTTGTAGCTAGGACTTGTAGCAAACTCACCCCTCATAGAGGCCCACATTGTCTTGGACAAACAGCAGGACCTCATCTGGCAAATACGACGGCCTCAGCGCTGTAGTGAGGTCGATATGTTTTAGAAACATTCGGTCGAGCCATGTAAAGAGGAGGTTAAGTTATCTAAGAAGGTTGACACTCTCAGCCACCGACTTCGAGAACACAAGACCAACTTCCAAATATTACTGTCGGCCTTGTTATCGCCCTGCAGCTTATCGTGGTCGATTTAAGACTCATACTTACGCAGGACTACGGCAGTAGTCAGCACGCTACTACGCGACTCCAGGAGCGGACGATTTTCATTGTCGGTGTGCCCAACCTCGATCTTCTTCCATAATTGAACCACTTTCCCAACATAGACATCGTGTCACTAACACTCCTGAATCCCCAAGCAAAACATCCTGGATGTATTCCACGATGAATGCACCATGGGCAACCGTTCCGCCCCCTCCCGGAACGAACGGCCAGTATGGGTACCAGCAAAGTGAGTGCGACCGTCCTAGTCGGCTGTCCTGCCACTACAGATCGCCAAGGGCTAACACTCGTTCAGATCTGAATCCCCCAGCATACCATCCTGTACAAGTACGACAAGGCTTTAACCCTTCTCCCCTTCATTATAATCCGATGGTCCAGCAACAGCACCTCCAACCACATCCGCCTCCACCGCCTGCGGAAGCGCCTGCTCCGAGAAAGAAGATCGACTGGCCCCAACCTGTTCGGAACTATGTTCAGCGCTCATTTGAGCCTCAAAATCTACTTGTTGATGTCCCCAGAGCCGAAATGGAAGTCAAATTGAAGGCAACCATCACCAGTGCTACTGACAATAATACTCTCGAGACCATCGATTGGGACAACCTTCCTCTACCCCAGCAAATGATTCGACTTGAGCGTGCCCAAGCGGCTCTCTCGTGGCAGCAGGAGTCCGTGAATCTTCATATGGGTGGAAATGGCCAAATCAACAATAGAGAAGTGAATCTGAAGAAAAGAAAATCCCAAGAGATTGCCGGTGACGAGGAATCAAAGTCCACCCCACCGTGGCGTGCCACTAACAATCGCAATGCCTTGGAAGACCGTATCACATTCGATAAGCGGCAGCAACCATTTCATGACGACGCTCACAAAGGTACAAGTAAGTCCCAGAAAAACCTGGAGAAGCGGCAAAAGCGTTTCGATGGCGGCTACAAATCTACATACAAGCCTTCTCCATCTCCGGAGCCAACGTCAGGTCCGGTAGTCGGCACGTGTCAAGTCCTCGAGAAGCAGTACTTCCGGCTCACTTCAGCACCTAATCCTTCCCAAGTCCGACCCGAACCCATTTTGAGACAAACCCTAGACCTGCTGAAGAAAAAATGGAAGAAGGAGGGGAACTACGGTTACATATGCGATCAGTTCAAGTCCATGCGGCAGGATCTGACTGTTCAGCGGATCAAGAACGAGTTCACCGTCACTGTCTACGAAATCCATGCCCGGATCGCCCTTGAGAAAGGGGATCTCGGTGAGTATAATCAATGCCAAACTCAGCTTCGTGCGCTTTATGCACAGAAGCTGGGAGGAAACCCAGTGGAGTTCAAGGCGTATCGTATCTTGTATTTCATTCACACATCTAATCGCACCGCCTTGAACGACGTGTTGGCGGATCTAACCACAGCAGAGAAAGAAGAGAAGGCCATTAAGCATGCCTTGGATGTTCGCTCCGCACTGGCCTTGGGCAACTACCATAGATTTTTCAGACTTTACCTCGACACCCCCAACATGGGCGCCTACTTGATGGACATGTTCGTCGTCCGCGAACGTCTGGCAGCTCTATCTAATATTTGCAAAGCGTAGGTTTTCCTTCTTCCAATGCATAAGAACCTTACTGACAAATTTGTAGTTACAAGCCAGATGTCAAGTTAAGATTCATCACCGAAGAACTCGGATTCGAATCCGATGGCGACGCCGCCCAGTTTATCTGCGACCACAATGGGCAGCACCTTCTTGAAGAGAAGGAAGACGAGCTTCGTTTCATTAGTGGGAAAGCTGGCCAGATCTTCGAAGCTGCGAAGACTCAAGCCTTCCGAAAAGTCGATATCAAAGGCCAAATCTAACACTCTCGTATCGTCGATTCCTTCTAGCCTGCCATCTACCTTTGAAGCTCCGTTTCTCGGATCTCTTTATTTTCTCACACCACCCAGTGGGTTGCTTACCGCTTACATGGTTGTTATGGCATCTGCGATACCTTCGAGTCACTGGTTGTTCCATTGGTCGTTGGTGGCGAAGTTACGACTAGCATTTGCTGATGGATTGGGCTACGGATCATCACGTATTCATCTACGAAGTACTCTGGTTCTCCCACTTAACGGGCACCGAGACGAATTGGATGGACGAATCTTGTGGCTTGCGCTTTTCCCTTTTCCCTTCGATAAAGAAGACCCTTTACCAATACCCTTTTCTGCTTGTTCGACGATTTTGTGCTTCGGGCGTTGGCGGTGGAATGATTACCTAGAAAAGGAGTTGTGGGTGTCTCAACTCCATGCATTGGCGTGTAGCATGGATGGTTCTCATTGCATTTGGAGGCTGGTGTTATTCGTGTATATACTGGGTTCTACAGCTATTCACAAAAGCACTTACCTGCCGTGTGACGCCATAAAATATGAAAGGTGTCATTTTTCACTACTTCCCCCTACTGCTTCAAGACGTGACTTGTTCTCGACTGGCTAAGTAAGAACAAAAATTGAAAGGAAGATATCAGGTGACCTCTGTTCCTGAGCCTACACCTCCCGCTCTGACTCGCTCAAATCCGCGCCTACACATTGAATACAATGCCCTGAAACAGACCTATTACATGGGCTCTTCCCACTTCCTTTCGAGGGTTACATCGTCCTCAACTCTCAAGCGGAAAGGTAGGAGAGCGTCTTGGAGAACAAATAGCTCAACTTGCAATTTCCTGGTTGCGTTTTATCCGTTGTCGTGACGGCCAACGCTAAGTTCAACCCCGAAATCGATGAAAGGCGAGTTTGTGAATGCAAATGATGTACTTGGACATCAGGGAGGCCTAATTATGGTATGCTTCTCTGTTGCATTTCAAGACCGTATACTCTCTCCATCCAAGGTCCAGTTTGATACAATTGACTCAAATTTCACCACGCCCGCGGTCTTTCCTCTAGATGGCACTGGAAGTTTCCTTGTTTAGCAGTATGGTCTGCAGCATCAATCCTCGCTTGTCTGCATGTGCAATCACATGTATACAAAATCAATAATGTATTTCGTGGTCCGATCCCGCTCGAATTGTGTTACGCAATCTGAGTAAGATGATTGGTACCTGTTTAGTATCTCAATCGTAAATCCTTTGACAATTTCAAGGCTCTGGAGTGAATCTTGAGGTAACTGGGAAAAGTATTCATATGTAGTGTTCTTGGTCCACCCGAAATTCGGGATACAAGCTTCTGCAGATGGATGGATTGCAGAAGGGGAAATGAAGACCACGGTGGTAGAAACCTCGGGGTTATCGGAAGTTGTGGAATTGAATGGTGCTGTTAGCATTTCTGGGAGTGAACCAAGTGCTGGCACGAATCATTCGAGTCCCAAATTCAATTTTGATGAATTTGACAGAACTTTATCCAAATTAAATTTGATTTAGGCTTCTACGCTACCGATATCTAAACATCCGTTATTGCTTACCCAAGCAGAAGGCTTCGATGGGCCTCGACTGTAGTGGGGACAATACGCCAAGAGTCGTTTCAAAACAATTGGATGTATGGTTGTTATCCAAGATACCAACAGATCCGACATTGGGGAAGGCCAGATGCAGATCCCGGCAGTTATGGCCACTAGGGTAATTGCCTATGCGGTGCTGCAACTTATAAAAAGAGACTTAGGCTATTGTAGTTCTTTGCGGTTGAACAAGACCGGCCACGCACCTCGGGGGTCTTGGTGGTTACCAGGTGGGAATTTTTGGCATGAGACGAGAATGTAGCCTACAAATGCCACGGTGCTGCAAGAATATATAAAGTTTACAAGTGGCGTTAACATCCAAAGTGGCACATCCTAATTCTAATAATACCGAATGGCTGTAATGGCCAGAGTTCAAATGTGAGATGGATTGCGACAGGCTTTTCAGTGATCAATAAAAGCAAGACCATCAACTAGAATGGAAACTAGGAGACTGGTCCACTTGGATCTCAATGGATTGCACCCCCGCCCTCAACCTCAAACTCCTATGCCTGAAACACAAGGGATTTCCACGGACGAATGATTATCACTTTTTCTATGGTACAATGACTACTTGATAACCTACTTAGCTACGTGATTTGAACGAGAGAGTAATAGTGCTGAAGATCATCGCATAAAGGTCCGCGAAAGGCCGTGCAAGAAAATGCAGATGCAGATGCTTTTTGCTACAATCACTCTTCATCGGATTCCTCTTCGGCAACCTTCAGTTCGTTAGTATTGAGGTAGAGAATCAAGGGATGCTCACATCATCATGGAAGGTCTTCCCCTCAGTTGTCTCCTTGATCATGCCGATGCGGATCACGAAATCACCAAAGTGCTCGCCCTTCTTTCGCTCTTGCGAGTAGCGCTTCAAGAGCGGTCTCATGATCTCTAAGATCTCGTCCTCCTTGATGCTGCTTCGGTATAGCTTGTTCAGACGCTGGCCATGATAGCCTCCGCCTAGATACATGTTATAGGCACCGTAAGCCTTTCCAACGAAGGCAACTTCGGCTAACCAAGGTCGAGCACATCCGTTAGGGCATCCAGTCATTCGCATGACAATCGAGTCTTGTCTCATTCCGTTCTCCTCGATGACACCCTCGAGCTTAGTGATCAACTCGGGTAGATATCGTTCACTCTCTGCCATAGCAAGACCACAAGTCGGGAATGCAACACAAGCGGAAGATGAGAGACGAAGACCAGAGAACTGAACGTTGTCGAGCTTGTACTTGGCCATCATTTCCTTCATTTTGGGCAACTCCTCATCGGTGACGTTGCTGAGGATTAAATGCTGGTTACCAGTCAAGCGGAATTCGCCCTTGTGGACTTTTGCAATCTCCCGAAGGCCAGTCTTCATGGGGAACTCGGCTGTATCCTCGATACGTCCGTTCTCGATGAAGAATGTGAAGTGATTCAGTCCAGTCTCATCCTTCTGCCACCCAAAAGTGTCGATGTTACTTTGAAACTTGAATGGCTTGGCTTTCTCGAACTTCTTACCCCAAAGCTCCTCAACCTTGCCCTTGAAGACATCGACACCCATGTCATCTATGGTGTACTTTAGACGAGCGTGCTTGCGGTTCTTGCGATCGCCATGATCACGCTGAACCAGCATAACCTTTTCACAGGCTATATGGACTTCTTCTTTCGAGACATATCCAAGGGAACTACCAGTTCGTGGGTATGTCTTCTTGTTGTTATGAGTTACACCCATACCACCACCAGCAAGAAGATTGAAACCAGATAGACGTCCGTCTTTGCCTTTGATAGCAATAAGGCCGATATCATGTGCATAGACATCGGTATCGTTGTGGGGAGGGACGGCAATCGTAATCTTGAACTTTCGAGGCAGATACGTCGGGCCATAGAGAGGCTCGAAATCCTGCACAGCGTCACCAGCAATCTGGGTCTTCTTGTCGTTCTCGTCTTTGAGCCAGATCTCGTGGTATGCGGTGGTGGCTGGAAGGAGATGATCGGAGATTCTCTTCGAACATTCGTGAACATCTCGATGAAACTTTGATGCTGTTGGCAAACTACTGCACATGACGTTGCGGTTGACATCGCCACACGCGGCAATTGTAGTCATCAAAGCCTTGTTGATACCCCGCATGGCAGACTTGAGCTTTCCTTTGACAACTCCGTGAAACTGGAAAGTCTGACGTGTTGTCAACTTCATCGTCTCATTTCCGAAGTCGTTGCTGACATCGTCCATTTGAATCCATTGCTTAGGAGTTGCCACACCACCAGGCAACCTGCATCGAATCATGAACGAGTATGCTGGTTCAAGACCCTGTGCCTTACGCTCATCCCGAAGGTCGCGGTCGTCTTGCATATAGGTTCCGTGGAACTTGGTGAGTTGCGAATCAGAGGCTGAGATGGCACCAGTGGTGGGATCAGCAAGACCTTCCTCGATAGTTCCACGCAGATAGTTAGATGCAAGCTTGATATCCTCATTCGTGATTGGCGGTGCTTCTTCTGGAATACCCTCAACCTTATCAACACCCAGAGCTTGCCAGATCAAAGGCTCCCAGTTTTGGTATCCAGTTTGGAATCCATCGGGATCTTGATCGTCACCCAATCCGATTTCCGCAAGACGTTTCCCACCAAGGTTTGCTAGTACGCGGTCCAGATCCTTACCAGGCTTGTTATAATAGTGCTTGTCTTCTTTCCTAGGCCAGTAGTGGCTGTCGCCGAGTGCGAACACAGAGAAATTGACCGATGCGAGGTCCAATTCCGTGTTATCCTTGATAGCATCCCAGAAGGCACGACCGTTCTGTGGGAATTCTCCCTGGCCAGCCGTGCTGCTGAGAAAAACGATGTTTTCTTCACTTGATAGGTCCTCCAGCGGGTAATCCTCCATTGCCATAACAATTGTCTTCAGGCCACGAGCCTTGCCTCTGTTGCCAAGACGCTTTGCCAGCGACTCTGCATTGCCATTATCTGAAGCGAACAAGATTGTGAGAGGCGCGCCGAACATGCCATCGAGAAGCTGTGCATATGCATCCTTCGCCTTTCGCTTTTGAAGAGCTCTGACTTCGGAGCCGTAGTCCTGGGAAAGATTTGGAGCAAATTCGGGATGTCTTTTCATCAGTTGTGTGAGGTGGTTGTCACGTGCCAAGAATTCCTTCAATTCGTTCTTGATTCGTTCGGAATCCAGTGAGAAATTTGGTTCCCCTCGCTCCTCGTTCCGAGGGTTCCATCTGTACAATGGCCAGTAACCAAGATCTACTGCCTTTTTGGTCTCTTGAAGAACCGTCAAGGGAGACTCGGTCTCTTTGAAGTAAGGCAAATAAGCTAAGACAATGGATGGGCCATCAAATTGGTCTGCCTCGATCATAGCTTGCAATACTTGGGTGTACGAGCTGTAAACAGCAACTGATGCAACGTACGCATTGCCATAGTTCATCGCGTATAGTCCGATGTCCTTCTTTCTTCGAGCGGCGTCTGCTGCAGCTCGTTCCGAGTAAGGAGTCGAGTCGATAATAAGCATATTTACGTTTTCCCCGGATGCAATGACATGATGAACACCGGAATTTCCAAGGTCATAAGCCCAAGCATCAGAGCCTATTAACCACTGCGACTCCTTTCGGAAGAGACCTTTTTCTGAGAGCAGGTTTTGAGACAGTGGCGAACCATCCGTCTGGAGTCGTTCAATAATGTCATCGGCCAACTGACTCGACGTCTTTTCATCATGGACATTTGCGGCCCATTTCGATAAAAATGATTTTGGGGCTTCTGTGATGAACGCATTCGAGGTTGATGCTTGTTGAACCTCCGTTACAAAACGTTGGCGCTGTTCCTTCCTCGCTAAGAGAGACCCGAAGCCGAATTCAGGACTAGATGCAATTGTGGTCGAAACACCGGCATTTTGGGATCCAATGGCATTTGCAAGATACAATCTTTGTCCAAAAATCTGGTCCAAAATTTTCATATATGCGGATTCAACTTTCGGCTGTGAGAGATCATAGCCGCCTAAAGACTCCGTGGGACCATTAGGATTGCCAACTTCGAGATTCTGAATTGGCTTCTCGGATTTCAAATTTTGGAAGATACCACGTAGAGCTTGTCGAACAGTTTCAGGTGCAATATATCCTAGCTGATGTCCCACGATTGTCTGGACACCTCCACCAGGTCCAGACTTAAGAGTGGTAAGCAGGTCCAGAAGGATAGGCCCCCATTTTGTGGTCTTTCTTCTAGTCTGTTCAAGCACAGCTATCCTTTTGATTGACTTGGGAAGGGTCTCGATAAGCTTTGAACCAAGCCACGGTCGATACAAACGGGCAGTGATAACTCCGGATTTTGCGTAACTATCGGTGGCACTGGCAGCATCGATGGCCTGTGCAAAACTACCAACATCGGAACCGAAAATAAAAATGGCATCTTCAGCATTGGCGGGGCCGGAATACTGGAAAGGCGTGTACTCTCGTCCTAGGCCTTCCTTGAATTGATGCCATATGGCAGTGACAAATTGGTAAATATCATCTGATGTGACCGGTCTAACCGTAGAGGGTTCAACCGTAGTTACAGAAGATACGCTGGTCTTGCTGTCCACACTGCTTTCCCGACCGGACTTCGAAGATCCTACAGAGGAAGCTTTCGATGGTGTAAGTGATTCACCTGGCAGTGCCGATGTAGCTTCAACACCTTCCATCGTTCCAGGAATGGCCTGAGCAGGAGCACTTGTCTCTGAAATGGTGGCGATTCTTCCATCATCGGCATAAATGCTTGTTCCACCAAGCTTCTGGCTCTGAAATTCCTTGACAGCGTCTAAGTTCAGAATAGCTTTAACGACCTCCAAATTCTCGAATGGAATATGGTTATCCTGTGCTGAGGATCCTGCATCGAAGAAATGTATAACACCCTTCCCAGACTTGATTGCTAGTGCATGTGCAGTTAATGCAATATCTTGAGCCTCTTGCAAAGTCTCTGACTGCAGGAACGTGAAACCTGAATTCCGGATCGAGGTTATGGACGAATAATCAGGGTAGTGTGCTGGTTGCAACGAGACGTGAATCACAACAGGGAGGTTTGCTAGTCGGTAAAGGTGGGGTACAGAGGAGATGAGGATGGAAGAGCTTGTGGTGACGGAAACAAGCCTGCCACTGCGAATTGGTGTGAAAACTGATAGGAGAGGCTCATCATTGTGTCTGATAACTTGAATCTATACAAGATGTTAATAACCCGCACGCCAGCAAAGGGACGATAACAAACCTCAGGGACTCCATCTTCTGTGGCAGCAACGAGACCTCGGTCCTTGCGCCCAGCGTAGCGATGCAAATGCGAAGAAAATTCGGAGTCAATTGCTTGGGCCGGTTGGACCGAGACAATGACATCGCTGGCCAAGTATGCAATTCTTGCCACTATTCAAAAGGAATTGCAGTTAGCACTTTGTGGCATAGAGAGGACTCGGGCGGGGGGGCGGGATGCAGACAAAACAAGTGCCTCGGGAGCAAAGAAAAAAGAAAGACTTGCCGGCCTCTTCAGGCGTTCGAATCTTTGGTGAAGCCATGGCCGTGTTGTCAATGTGGTGATGGGCCCTCCGCTGCGAGTTGGGTGAGGAAGAGGGGGAGAGGGGAAGAGGTACTTGACAAAGAGTTATCTTGTCTAGGCGGCGAAGGTGACTATAGTTATTGCCATTTTTCTTCAGATCATCTCATCCTTAGTGCAGTCGGTAGTCAGTAGAGCACTGCGGGGCGAACTCGGAGGGTAAAAGGGAAGCTGAGCAGTTTCGACTGGGATGATGGATGGCTGTATTTTTGCAGGCGGATTCAGCCAACGGCAGCGGTTGAATTAGTAGTGAGCAGGCACGGCAGAGCCCAAGTGGGCAAAACTCTGCGACGCCCGACGCCATTGCGGTACACAAGGGGTTCAACGGGTGCGTGGCTGCAGTGCCCAAGGCGGCGGATTCTGGTGCTGTCTTCCTCTGGCTCCAGACCCCGACGCAAAACCGACTCCCGAGCAATTAATTCCTGGCTGCTAAAATGTTAAATGCTGGTGGAGGGCCAAACCGCCCCCGCCCAGCCCCCAAGCCCCCACCTACGTCGAGCACGCAATCCTGCTAGCACCAGGCTGGCTTTGATACATCAACACCCGCTGCTCCGATGGAGTACCGATCATGTGCAAAGTAGAATTGGAAATTGGAATGTGAAGAGCTGTTGGGAGTAGGGGAGTAGGGATGAGGAAAATAGAAGCAAGCCTACTTCAAACCGTGGCAGTCCTTTAGCAGAAAACACTTCCACAATTATCCGCACACGGAAACGTCCACCGTCCGAACCACGTCTTCAATTATTTGTACCATCTAGATCATTATGTATATCTTCCCACGCAATATACACCATTCGTGCATACAGTACACCAGAAAATGCCTGCCTGATTGAAGCAATACCTCCGCCTACCCAATAACGCCTATGAACACCCCAGATAGCCACCTCTTTGCTGCCACCCTGCCCTGCCAATCCCTTACATCTCACATCTTGACCACGTTGGGAGCAGGAATTGGAGGCCCTGTCCCACTTCTTGCTCTCCGTTCCCGTTCCAGAGTCCCTGGTGGCCCACCTATGGTCTTTGTGGTCTTGAACCGTCCATCCAAGCCCTTCACCCACGCATCATCGGCCTGTCCAAGCCAAAAGCTCTCGCCAACCTTCACCATGATCCTCCCCAGCTTTCCTCTCCACCCTGCACCCTCAGGAGACCCGACAGCAAAAGGACTATCCGCCCGTGTCTCTCCCGCCCCATCGGTATGAATATGTAACTTCGTGGTTGAAGAAGTGTACATGTATTGTCGCAGTGCTTGTCTCGCGAATGCCATCACCACAAGGATAAAATAGACCCTAACCACGGTCAAGAACACCACGACTGCAATGCTCGGAAGGCTCTCTTCAATTCCAACTCCGTGACCTAAGCTCGGACTTCCCATAGTAGCTGCTGCTGAGCTTGCAATTCCGTATGCTACCGCTTCCTGCCCAGTTGATACACCGGCAGCAGGAGAGGCCACCACATGAACCTCAGTAACATTATGCTTCGGGCTCGTGAAGCCCGCTGTATCATCGATGGTGCCACTCCCAGGTGCACCACTTGGGATGCCTTGATTTGCATCATCTGCGCTGACCGCAAGAAACCAGGTAACCGCGAACGCCGAGGTGAAGGCTGTGTTGATTAGAGTATCGAGAGCGTAGAACCATGCGAGTGCCAGACATTGGAATGGACTTTGTTTCCGAATATGTGGCATGAGGAAGGCGACTAAGATGAGAGCTCCCACCGAGTAGATGTACATGGAGAGCTGGAGGGGCGAGAGGCGCAAGCCGGTCAGGACGGCCAGAAGTCCGAAGAAGCCCGTTAACTTGTTAAAGACCACAGAGAGTGAAATCATCTCCACGCCTGTTCGCAAACTCATAAAGTAGAGGAATTTCTGTAATCACGGTCAGCAAGAGCTCGCTGGCGCAACCTCTTCATAGAGCAGAGTTCTCGTCTGATGTGCGGAAGGGCTCGAACGTACCCTCGGGCGCGGAATGCGCATGTAACGCGATAAAAGGCCCATTTTGATTATGTCCAGAAGCCAATTCAAAAAGTCAACCAGGTGCTGAGGAACTTTCGCTGTTGTCGAGAGTTGACATTCAAGAAACTGGCGGACAGACGCCGGCCCGCTCGGGATCCATGAAAACCAATGAAATTTGTCGCTCCTCAAGCAAATGAGCAAATGGGCCGGGATCCGATTTTCTCTCATCGAAGCAATAGGGGGGAAATTTGATAGCGAGTTTTTTAGGCTAGGAATTGCCCATAGCAATGCTTGCTCAATAGCAGGTTTTTGATCTAGTTCAAAACTTCATCACAGGTTTTATCGCACGTCGAACTGGGCTGTTCCGTGATTGCATAAATGGTTGTCTAATTAAGAGAGAAGCTCGTTACGGAGCATCTGAAGAAAGTAAAGGGAGTGCTGCTGAGTAAGCTGAGCGCCTGAGCGCCAGCCCCTTAGGAGCGGCGACTTGCGACAGGTTTAGATTTATATATCTTGTTTCCGTCTGTGACCGGGATCTCCAAATGAATCAACCTCGACCTCCTTCAACTATCCATCGAATATGGTCTCAATAGCCGCCTTCTGCCAGGAATATGCTACCGTCAATATCGGAAAACACACGAGTAACAGCTTGACCTGTTATTATGAACTACATTATTGCGTGCGCCCGCTGTTGGTATCAATCATACAATACACCGATGCTGCCAATACGCTGAACTATGCTCATATCCCTAAAAAGTTTCCTATAAAACAAGACGACGAAGTGAATGATCCGCATTCTACCTCTCAGCAAGCACATCCTTCTTGGTTCGCTGGCGTGGGGTTGATATTGACGTCGATCACTATATTCGGGATCAGCACGGTTCCAATCTTCTACCATCAGACGACCTACTTTGGTTTCCAGCAGCTGCTGCCCCCTCGGCACCTTCCATTCCGGGCAAAGCCTGGGCTATTCTCCTGAACAAGTTCTTGACATTGTGTCCCACCTTCGCACTCGTTTCGATAAACATCAGATTGTTCTTCTTTGCCTCTTCTTCTCCCTGCTGTGTTGTGACTTCTCTCTTATCATTCAAATCCGTTTTGTTGCCCACTAGAACAATGATCACATCATTTCCTCTTTCTCCTCTGACATCGTCCACCCATTTCCGTGTGTTCTGGAAGGATTTCGCATCTGTCCCGCTGTTAGACCACGCCTTAAAGGAGGCAAATATATCATACTTGAAATATCATAGACCACCACAGCTACGCTGGAATCTCGAATGTATGATGGAATCAGACTTCGAAACCGTTCTTGACCCGCTGTGTCCCATAGTTGTAACCGCACCGTTCGATCTTCCAGATACATGGTCTGCACAAACCTGTCAGCACCACCGTCCGTCACGCTGCCGTACGCCGCTTACTTTTGAGAGGAAATCAATGCCTATTGTCGCCTGGTACATGTTGTCGAAAGAGTCGTACATGAACCGGGTGATAAGGGACGTTTTGCCAACTGTATATACCCATCAGTAATCGCCAGATGTACTTCGCCCGATGCTCATACCGCTTTGCTCGCCGAGGAAGACTAATCTGCTCCATAGTTAGAATAACCCACCAAGTAAATGAGGTTGCGGGCAATTGCTGACTTGAACTTCTTCAACGGATTGTTGTACGATCCGCCTGCCTGCGCCATTTTGTCGCTATTATTATGGTAGACCCTTGCAAAGTCAAAGGTGAGTGAAGATCTTCAGGAGGAGAGAGTCAAATATGTACAAAGAATTTGTGGCGTGTCGAGTGGTTATGGACACGCTTTAAGGAATTTATGCCCTCGAGGCCTCAATAAAAGGAGAGATGAGCGCTAGTGTAGCCTGAGGGTTTCCCGCTCCGCTCCGCCCCACTGGAGATACTGTAAGGTACAGGAAAATTCCCCAAGAGACAAATATTTTCAACCTCAAACCGAACGAAGAATTTCACAACCACGCACGACTAGCATTGAGTCGGCATTGACCATTATCCACCATGCCTATCATCAAGCCAGCAACAGTGTCACCAGGAGCCCCTCAGCAACACAAGCAGCCCTCACGAAAAGGCAAGAAAGCTTGGAGGAAGAATGTCGACGTTAGCGAGATCCAGGAGGGGCTCGAGGAAGTGCGGGAGGAGTTGATCAAAGGGTATGAACTCAATCATGTATTCAATGACTGCTCTAATCAAAGTTTGTAGTGGTGTGATTGTCGAGAAAGACTCTGCAGAACTCTTTACTCTCGACCTGGCCGGTGACGCTGCTATACAAAAGAAATACTTGAAGGGATCCAAACCTCTCAAGGCCGACGAGATCATTGCCCAGCGCTCTGCTGTTCCAGCTGTACCTCAGAGAAAGCGAGCTGGTGACAAGACTACTGATGGTGTCCTGCAACCCAAGCGTCAACGAACGAGTTATGTCTCTCACAAGGAACTCACTCGATTGCGAAATATTGCCGATGGACGACAAGATAAACCAATGGACGAGGTTACAGAAGCAAATTACGACCCGTGGGATGCACAGAAGGATCTCGAACAAGGCACCCAGGATCCGAGATTCTCTTTCCTAGAGAAGAGGAAAGAGAAAGTCACACCTGCCACGCTGAAGCATAAACCTATTTCACTAGCTGCTAGTGGGAAAGATATCCCTGCAGTGAAGAAGCCGGAAGGAGGCTTCAGCTACAACCCTGTTTACACCGATTATGAGGAGCGACTCATGACGGAGGGGGAGAAGGAATTGGCAGCAGAACAGAAACGTCTCGCTGCTGCAGAAGCAGAGCGAATCAAGCTCGAAGCAGCTGCGAAGTCCGCAGCCGAGGCTGAGGCCGCCGAAGCTAAGGCAGATCTATCTGAATGGGAGGAGGATTCTGCCTGGGACGGATTTGAGAGTGGGACGGAAGACGTGAGGTTAAATGCCAAGAGACCCGAGAGAAAGACCCAAGCACAGCGAAATCGGATCAAGCGCAGGAAGGAGGAAGAACGAAAGGCGAAGATGGCAGCTGATATAAAGAAGAAGAATGAGCAAGCAGCGCTCGCGAAGAAGATCGCCAAGGAGTTATCGGAGAAAGAGAAATCGCGAAGCTCTGCAGATGTCAAAGATGATGAGAGTAGCAGCGAGGGTGACGATCTCGAGTTGCGAAGAAGGAAATTGGGCAAGATTGCCTTACCGGAGAAGGATATGGAGCTAGTCTTACCGGATGAACTGCAAGAATCTCTGAGATTGTTGAAGCCAGAGGGTAATTTGCTGAAGGATAGATACAGGAGTTTGTTGGTTAGAGGGAAAGTCGAGAGTCGACGACCAATTAGCTTTACGAAGAAGGCAAAGCGGAAGGCAACAGAGAAATGGACACACAAAGACTTCATGTTACATTAGATGGCAACAAGAAAGCTTACTGCCATCGATGTTCGTTTCACACACCACAATCTGATTCTTGTGTAAAATATTGCAGGCCGGACATTACAAGAGATAGCGGCTATGTGCCACAAGCTCACCTGAATATTTGGTCACTGAGTATCAAGGGTCCATGACTAGGGGCACACATTACATGTCGCACGTAATTATCTCACAGACCACAGCTACGACAGAGGAGAGCTAGATCAATCAGGTCATAGAACGTCTACTATTGTTGGTCTACCGAATAACACATCTTTTATCTATTCCATCTCTTGTGAGAAATCTACAAGTATCAAATTAAATATTATATATTCCAAGGTTTTCTATACTTTTCATATGACAATCTCGGTTTGCTTTTGATATATGTAATCGTGGTTGGCAGGCCCGAGCTATGGAGTCAGCATTGTCTCGCTAAATAAGGGGTTAAGCGACCTACCCCTTTTTGAACTCGCGGAGATGTTACTGAACGAGTTTAGAGGAGACGAAAAAGTTTCCAGCTTGCTGTTGCAACTTATCAGCATATTAGAGGCAGTTATCAGCGATTAGACTCACCTTTCTCAACCGACGAATTATTCAAATTGGATCGCTGATAAGGTAGGTGCCTTTGCAATAATGGGAGCGGCTGTAGATCCAACTTTAATCGTGGTCGCCACAACCTTTGGAGCTGCTATAGCCCTTACAAACTTAGCACCGATTAATCTGGGTGCAGTTTTGTTACTAATTTCACACATTGGGCAATAACTGTCCGTTGTGGGATTACCCTGAGCAAGCAGGTACCTGGGTATGTTCACGATCTGATTCGGGAAGATGAGGTTCTTGTCCCTAATCTGAGGGTTCACTGCTTCAACGGAGGACACAGTGAGGCCCAACTTGTCCAAAATCGAGGAAAGAGAATCTCCAGGCTCGACTGTGGTACAGAATGGAGTGCTGAATTTTTTAGCAGGGACCTTGATAATTCAGCCTAGGAAGATGAAATCGAGGTTATTGATCTAGTCGTTGAGTGCCTCTAAGACGGACAGAGACGCCCTAAGCTTTTGCAATTTCATACAGATAATCCCCTTTGACAACCATGTAGGCTTGTGCTGGGATGTGGGTGACTTCAGCGGGGGAGATGAAATCGGGGTTCGAGATGGCGGGGTTCGCCGGAAGGATCAAGGAAAGCTCAACGCCGTAGCGCACGGCAATTTCGAACAGCATATCACCCGGCTTAACCAAGTACTTAGTTGCCGGTGGGAGACGCGTGTCGTTTCTGAAAGTGGAAACCCTCAGTTCAGCTTCTTGGTTGATCGTCAAGTAGTGAAGTTGTTGATCAGCTCCATCCACGTAGCAGTTGCATGAAATTGCTACTTGAACAATCAAGCAACCCGCATCACTGCATACCTTGGTATAATAGAAATCACCAATTCCCGGATAGTAGTAATTGATGGAATTGTCGTTGAAAGCATTTTGGATTGAAGCAGGTAGATTGGCGTTGATCTCGCGAGCTTGTGCCATTCTATCGAATCCCGAAGTCATGGAGTTGCTAGCGGGGTCAAACATGGCCCCGTCATAGAAATTGAAGGGATCGGACAGTATTGGTGCAAAAGTGGGCCCATTGTGGTTTGGATGGGTTGCTGGGTGTGACTGATCACCACCTCTGTTGGGGCTAGCAGGCTGGTTTGGTTGCTTGGGAGCGGCTGGAGAGCCTGGACTGCCTCCAGGATTGGAGTTAGCAGGCTGAGTTGGTTGCAATTGACCGGCCGGAGACCCTTGATTACCTCTGTTGCCGTCTAATAGAGGTTCAGATGATTGCTGGTCGGCTCTGCTGGGACCTCGATGTGCTGGATTGTTTTGTTTCTGAACACTGCTTTCTGGCTCCTGTGATGTTACCGCGCCAGCAGAACTGACTTCACTGGGTGAAAAAGTTGACTGTTCAGACGAGCTGGTACTGGCAATTGTGTTTGCTGTTGCTATTGTGTTGCTCATTTGGTTTGAAATTGGCTGTCCAGGCATTTGTTCTATTGAGGATGGAGATAACGTATCGACGGTGTAGATACATCAGATGGAAGCCGTGACGGCTGCAACGGGCTCTCGATCGAGGAGGATTGACTTGCTGTTGATGATACAAACAGAGAAGCATGATCACTAGGGCCTTGTGTCGAAATTGGACCACGTGTAGCGTCGGAAGGCTGGGAAGATATATGCGTGGTCCGGGGAAGTTGCTCCTCGGGGGTTTGAGAGCTACCCCTTGATTGAGAGGTCATAAACATCGTTTGACCAGTAGATTGCAGTCCAGATTGGTTGCTATTGGATGACTGAGTCTGCACTGTTTGCATTCCCGCATTAACAATGTTAGAGACCTTGCTGGCCGAGAGTGATGATGACGGTAGGCTACTTGCGGCAGGTTGAGGAATCGTGATCACTAGAGTCGAGGAAGGCATCTCGCTGGCAGAGTCCGACTCGTTCGGCAGACTACTGGCACTACTCATCCGTGGCTCTTCTGTTATGACGCCACCGGAGGACTGGTAACTCGTCACGCTGGGAGGCGCAGGGAGAGATTCTGACGTGCTCATCGCTCCAGACTCGGTAACACTAGGACTAGGAGTTTGCGTAGTGGGCACGGCCTCGCTCGACTGAGAAGGTTGCAATGCACTGGTACTCTCCTGGCTCTCACTGGAGCTCGAAGATAAACCGACGATAGTTGATGGCTATGATGAGGGGCTAGAAATTGAACTGCCTGAAAGTTGTGAGCCGGTTGGAGTGGACGTTGGCCCCATTGAGCTTTCAGCCGCGCTTAGCGCGTGTGTCAAAGGGGGTGCCTCACTCGACTGAGGATTCGTCGCAGTTTGACTTTCGGAAACGCTCAAGCTGCCGCTAGGTGGTAGTGTAGGCATCGTAAAATCCTGGGACGAGGTGACCACGCCTATTGAGGATGAGACTTCTGATCCATTGGTTGCCGGCGTGGGGCTGGAAGCAGACCCCTGAGACTCGGAGATGAAGGAAGAAGATTCAATGCTAACTGGCGTTGAGGATGGTATAGGAGTGTAAGATTCCCCAGAGGTCGTTGAAGAGCCCGATGCAATCTGGGGCGGAGAAATCGAGCTAGACATTGTCGTCTGAGTCTCCTCGGAGGTCTGGGCTTCTGTGCTGGAAGGCAGAGGCACGTTCGAGCTTGCTTCCGTCTGCGAAGATGTTTCCACACTTCCGGTCATCGAGGGTCCTGACAAGGTGCTTGCTTCACTGGGCTGGCTCGTCTCCACGCCCGTTCCCAGACTACTTGACTGCGGTGTCGGACTTTCATTCGTGCTAGAATCCGACGTGCTAGTCCTAAATTGCGAAGCAGTTATTGAAGCAGAGTTGTATTGTGTAGCGTTGTCAGAGAAAGACTTAGAAGCAGAGGGTTCAGGGATTCCTGTCGCTGAGGTTGTGATCATGGTGGGATTCGATGTCTGGCTACCACCCATGTCTGATGTAGAAAACGAGGTTTCGAGACCTTCTGACGTTCTTGACCCCGAGGATTATGTTTGGCTCGATGGGACAACTTTGGTTTGAGATGATTGAGCAGTGAGAGTGGGTGAGGACATGGGGCTGGTGCTTTGTGAAGTTTCCGAGCCACTTTCATACTCTAAGCTTGAAGTAGTAGGCTGAACGGATTCCATGCTAGAGGAATAGCTTGCAGGTGATTGGGTTACGATCGCTGTTGGCGAAGCTTGCGAGGATTCTGCAGTTGTAAAGCTATTCCCGGCCGATGATGTCTCTTGTGCGCTATTATTCGTGCGAAGTGGCTCTGTACCAACAGTCGAAGTTATGCTACTATACTCGCCGACAGGAGACGTTGCAACGGCTGTAGAAGACCCTGCCATGGCTGCAGAAGATGTTGCCTCACCAGAAAACGCTGCCCTGGCTGCAGAAGACGATGACATAGCTCCAGAGGGTGATGCTATAGCTCTAGAGGACGTTATTATAGCTCCAGAAGACGCTGCTATAGCTGTAGAAGATGTTGCTATGCTAGAAGACGCTACCATGGCTACAGAAGACGTTACCATGCCAGAGGACGCTGCCATGGCTCCAGAAGAGTAACCCTGTGGGGAGGATTGTGTCGCAGATGTAAAGACCGACTGGCTACTAGCTGAGCTGCCAGGCAAAGACTCTTGCATAGTTACGGAAGAGCTGCTCGCAGTGTTGGTCGATGTCATCATCGGGGCATTTGAAGACAAAGAAGCACTTGATGGAGGCTCCGGAGGTTTGTTCAATCATGGATGCAGTGCTGAAAGTAGGTGCAGACACTGGTGAGCTCCGAGCTAGACTGGTCGGAGCACCCTCAGTGACTGAGCTCATTGCGGCCGGCGAGGATATAATTTCTGTAGGTTGGCTTGACGAGCTGCCGTTAGACGAGTTCGTCCCAGTTTGGCTGGGTGAAGCAGTGGTTGCGATATTCGAGAAACTTGATTCACGTGACATGTCCTCTGAGACGGGAGTTGAAGAGGTAGTCTCGGATGAGATTGTTGTAGCGGCAGCTAACATGCCAGACTCTTCTGGCAACAGAGTAGTTGTTGTGAGAATGGTTACCGAACTTTCGGGTGAGTTGATCTCGCTAGAAATAGTAGACATTGTTGCAATCTGCTGGCTCGTATTCGAAGGGCCTTCGTTTAAAGCTGTTGGGGAAGTAGTAGCTTGGCTGGAGTACAGAGTTGCGCTGTACTGCTCGCCGCCGCGGGTATTGCTTTGCATGGCGTATGTGGATGAGACGGAGCTGAAAATCTCGGAACAAGACGCACGCGATCCAGGGCCAACTGATGACAATGAGGTACTTGAAGAGTCTCGATCAGAGTTTCTACTTCCACTCGTGGTCTCAGATGAAGTTTGGAGCAGAAGTTAGCCTAATACGAGAGGCTGAATCTGTCGCAGTAGCGGGGGTCTCCGAACCTTGGTTCGAAGCGGTGTTGAAAGCTCTGGTAGAGGAATCCGAAGACTGCTGTGATTCAGAAACACCGGTTGGATAAGTCGTTGGATTCAGGCTCGGGGATTCACTGTTGAGCGAAGAAGAGAGAGAACGGGAGAACAAATTAGAGGAGGTGTCCGTGGAAGAAGTTTGGCCGCGAGAATCTTGATAGGTCCTTGAGTATGCAAATGATGAAGTAGAGGAAGACACCTAATAAAACCTCAAATAGCCAGATGAAATAGTAGAGGAAGATCCCTGATAAGTCCTTGTGTCTCCAAACGAAGAAGTAGAGGAAGACGCCTGGTAAGTCCGTGAGTTTGTGGACGAAGGAGTAGAGGAAGACCCCTGGTTCTCATTCTCGTTGTCATTCTCTTCCGCCCTCCTGGCATTCGATTATATCGAAATTCCTGAGGCTGTCGAAGTACCAATTGCCGATGATGAGGGGAAGGCCCCTGACAAGGGCGTAGTTGATCGAGAACTAGTATATCCCACGTAGGAGAATTGTGCAGGGCCATTCGACGACACAGTTCGAGTGGTCTGTTGCAGAATAGAAGAGGTCGCCGAACTCGTCTGCCGTTGGAAACTGCTATAGAAGCCGCTGTACATAGTCCCTGCATTGCCACTTGATGGAGTTAAGGAAGTCGTTCCGCCAGCTGCGAATGAGTCGACCCAGAATTTGCCGTATCTACTCGAATCCCCATTCTGCGCATTTCCGGATTCACTTCGTGCTGCTGATACTGCTGCTGATACTGCTGCTGCTGCCGCGTCGGAAGCGCGAGAGCCAGTGCTATAAGCACACCTCTGGAGAGGTGCATTCTGAAAATCTTTTTCTCAGTTCGTGGCAAATCACTCACTTCCAACTATGGAGTTTCAGGAATCATACGGCGTTGAGGTTCTGTCACTGGGTAGTAGAAAGGGATAATGAAAAATCCCACTCGGAAATGTTGAAAAGTAGATTCGCGCACGATGTTAAAAAGGAAATTCTGGTTGCTTGCTAACCCTACCTATGCAACGCCCAAAGTCTTGGATGTTTTGGGGCGACTGACTTACCAGAAGTGATGTTGGTGACGAGAGAGGGGCGAGGAGAGCTCGAAACTTGTTGATGAGAGTTGGGACCTGTCTGGTATGCCACGCTAAATGGAGCCGGTCCCATAACGACCCCTATTTGTGACGTCGAGGGCCTCCACCCTCCTTCACCTCGCTTCCTATTTCTGCATCGTCAAATGCAAAACAGAAGACGACGTTTTATCCCTTCAGCGTCTAGTTAACGTACTGTACACGTTTCGCTTAGTCTCGCCCCATGTGATCCTAACGCTATCGGCACAGCAATTTTCTTCGACTCTTAGTTATCGAGTCCTGTATGTAGGATGAGAGGCTCAGGCTGCGCGATCTTGATAGTCACCCCGTTGGCTCAACAACCAAAATAGCGTTTTTCGATCCACCGCTCCTCGAAATCGGCTACAATCGTGCACACCACGACCTTGACCCTGGGGAACACTTTCGTCAGCCTATTCAGAGCCAACCTTCCAGCAAAGTAGGTGACAAAGACGATCCTATCTTCCTCAACACCATGATCGCGTAGAACTTGGACCGCCATCAAAGCTGCACCGCCACTCGACATCTGGGGATCCAGGATTAATACGCTGTCGTGCGTCTCGATATTTTCCGGGAGCTTGAGATAATGCAGCTCCGGCTCGCCAGTTCGCACGTTGGATTGGATAAGCAAACGGCCAGTTCGACAATCGGGTAAAACTGTGAATAAAGTTAGAACCTTGTTGCTTGCATGGAGAAAGGTCGAAGTTTGACCTCGCTTTAGGCCGGTTTCAAAGACAGAGCCCGCGCGAAGAATGACAACTGCGCTAGTCTCGCCAGTTGCGGCTAAGCCGTGGTACTTAGTCCCAACCGGAGTCACGACGGTCGTTTCCTTGAAGTAGACATTATTCATAGCCCTTTCAATCATTAGCGCGGGCCCTCAATATTCCAGACCACGGTTCAGGCGTACTGCTCAACCAACAAGGTCGCTAATCGATCGAAGTAAAAAATAAAGTCTTCGGCCGATGTGTCAATGTCCTGAATGATTGTGTTCATGCCTCGAAGTTGGGATGTCTGTTCGAGAAGCAGAACCTTTTCGGACAAGGGATCATCTTCGGAACTTTGACCTAACTTCTTGAGCTCGGCTCGGTGAGCTTTGGATTTCTCTATCAGTTTTCTCTCAATGTACTGGATCACCATTGCTTCGACTATTAGCACGATTGCAGACGGTTCACGGAGGCACTTACTAATTGCGACTCTGTTCTCCACCCCGCGTGGTACGATTATATCTATACTTATTAGAACCGATACGAATAGAGAAAGCGGACTTACCCGCAACCTTCCTCTGAGGCTCGACATATCTTTCAAAGTTTGGCTTTACGAAAGCAAACCACTGCTTTATGCAGCCCTCAATATCTCTGCCACGCTCCTCCACATCCCTGAGAACTGCAAGGCGAATAAGCATTGACAACAGAGGTAGGAAGACGGCCACCTACTTCTCCGTGAGAGGCAAGTATCCGCATCTGCTTCGCAAAATATCTGAGTCTCAAGTCAATATCTAAACGGATACAAGATGAGGCGAGAAAATGAAAACCTTCATGTCTAAGAGCTGGAGAACTCTTGGGTCGTATAGAGCAAAAATTCCCTCCAAGATCAATACGTGGGGGGAGTAGATGGCGGTTGTCTCCTTTTCTCGGGCATGTTTGGCGAAGGAGTAGATTGGGATTTCGGCTCTCCTTCTGCAAAGAAAACGTGAGCAAGTGTATCGAGCAATCTGGAAGCGTTTTGCAGAGATATTTTTGCTCGGGACAAGTGGGAAAATACCCAGCTTTCAGGTCACGCAGCCTATCGACCAGAACATCAAAATCTATAGCATTTGGAGAATCAAAATCGTATTCATTATTGAATGCTCGCTTTGATCCTTCATCGTCCAGGGTTTTATAGAATGAGTCCTGTCATAACTTTCAATTCTGAGGTGGAGTATCAGTGGCAAGCTGCTCACCATAGACAGAATGACCACCCAGGGTAGATTTAGTTCCGCAACGATGGCGTGAGAGAGTGTAGATTTGCCAGATCCTGAGCTACCAGCAATTCCGATAATGCTCACATCGGCCCATGGCGGTGAGTAGTGAGCTCTAGTGCTCAGAGAATCTGCCATATCTACGCAAGGTAGAGCTTCTTGAGCAGATTATCTGCAGATCTGGAGAAGAGTATTGCAAATCGGCAGCCCTCACGGCCAAGGCAAAAAAGGTGCCCGCAGGACCGTAAAAAACGGTAGATCAGATCATGCTGTGAAAGACGCAAATACGGCGGCAACAATAAATTTCAAAAGGGCCACATGGGTTTGCACTGAGCATTTGGGAGCCTCGGATTGGTTCCTCGGTCTAGGTCGTCTCGTGAAATAGTCACGTGGTGGCTAAGCCTGATTGGGGAACGCTTCATCTTCGCTAACACCACATACCTAGCTTCCTGAACTGAGCTTTTTTCTTTTGTTCTTCTTCCCTCAGAACACACATTATCGCCAGACTGCGCAGTGCGGGACGCTCCAGCCTTCCGCGTAGCTCAAAGTTCTATGATGTATGGAGACTAGATACTGGGCCTAGCCAACGTCGTTGTAAGAATGGTTCGTTCAAAATACCAATCCTCACTGCTTCGAGGCTGATTGACTTAGGCTTCCTCCACAGCATCGACCGCTACTCCTGTACGGCATACTTTTGAGAGACGAGTAGAGGACGTCAAACCACTTAAAAGGTTGGCTACCCGTTTTTCAAAGCTCCTTTCTCGATTTCGTCCCTTCCTTGGATCAGACACCAAGGTGCTGGCCACCATTCTCCTGGATTCAGATGGCTACGTTGTACATGATGACTTTCACCAACTGGGAATCTCTCCTAAAAATTACGCATGCGGAGAACTATTTAGTTGTCTTTCTGATTCAACGTCTAATTCTCGTAACCTCGCACTATGAGCACCTCAAAAAGACCGGAGCTGACTGCGGGTATTCTTGACAGTGACATCAATGCTCTTATTCTCGACTATCTTACCACCGAAGGTTATCCCTCTGCCGCTGCAAGGTTCTCCAAAGAGGCGAATCTAAGACCGCAGCAAGAAGAAGAGTCGGTGAAGGCTCGACGGCAAATCCAACATTCCATCCATTCTGGGAACATTCAGGAAGCCGTCGATGCTTTGAACGAGCTAGAACCTCAGGTTAGTCGTCGAATATTTCTTTCGTTCCACTTCTTTTGCTATGATTAGACACGAGTTTCATGCACCACTCATATAGCCTTCGGGTCGGTGATGAGAAAATTACCAACTTCAGTCCTCAGTATGAGCAACATACCTATTATCCACATTCCTTGTACCATCTCGTGTTCCATTCTTCATATTGACGCTCAGATGACAGGTCCTCGATAGCAATCCCTCCCTACACTTTGCTCTCCTTCGACTGCAACTCGTTGAACTCATACGTAAATGCAATGCCACACCGGGCGGCGATATAACCCCAGCACTGAATTTTGCTACAGCTCAGCTGGCCCCACGAGCACCTACGAATAAGGAGTTCATGGAGGATCTAGAGAGAACAATGGCGCTGCTCGTATTCCCCTCAGACAGTCTCGAACCTCCTCTTGCTGCGTTATTACAGCCTGGGCTCCGTCAATCTGTTGCGGATAGGGTCAACAAGGCAATATTAGCCTGCCAAAATCAACGACGTGATGCTGCTATCAGGAGCCTCGTTCGCCTGCGAGCGTGGGCTGAGAACACGGCACGAGAAGCGAAGAGAGACCTACCTGCCACAATTGAGTTGGGGTTGGATGGAGACCAGAGAGATGAAGCTCATGAGAATGGACATGAGCCAATGATTACATGATATGAGAGATTGCATGTCGGCGTTGGATGCATTTGGAGTGGAATGGGGTTTGGCGTTGGATGATTTGGCTTGGCGCATTTATGGAGGCTTTCAACGAGGACGTTTGAGCTTTGGGGTAACAGTGGGCTGGGCATGGGAAGGCGTTAATTGAGGTTCAAAGGAGCCTGAACGGAGAATGGTAGCGTCTTTATAACTAGGGCACACTCGAAGTTTCGATCTGCTTAATAATGCTCAGTCCGTGTAACAGTTGACTCGTTTTAAAGATTAGGGGTGTGCGCTCCATATGTCTGGCTAGAAGCCAATGCATGGCTTGTTTTGTGAGCCTCCTGCGGGCAATGAATAATTTTTCTCCAGTGGGGCGAACGCTTTCCGTCTCTTCCGTATTTGCAGCCCCCGGCATGCTCGAACGCTACCTACGTCAGATAAGAAAGGGCCTTGGATAAGGAGCTACTTGTACAATCCACCACAGCTCGACAACACTCTTGTTTTTCATAACGACTCAAAGAAACCCTCTACCCATCAACACCGAATTCGTCTTAGGATTCGCTGCGAATATGATCAACGTATCGTGAGTATTCGAGCCGTTCAGAACTCGATCAATTGGTAGCAATGCTCCGGCAACCCGCGTCGCGCGCAGCGCGGTTCGGCTTGGGAGGAAACATATCTCACCGATGCGCATTTGCTCCTTGGAAGCAAACAACCCCTTCATACCGATTACCGAATCTACGGTCACTCCATTCCGGTCATAAACCCCAGAAAAGCTTGCCCGCAAGCCGCAGAGCGTCATTGCGACAGCTTCTTTTTGCCCACCAAGTTCGGACGGTATCGGGTAAACCTCTGCCCCAAAGGCGATCTTGGATCCTGAACTTTGTATATCGATCAGCAGCGTGGCTGGGAGGGTCAATAGGTTTTGTAGGAGTCGGCGTGGTCGGGTTCTTCCTCTATGATGCCTCAACGTACCGGGAAGACCTATCCTTTAGGGACATTCAAGTGTCCGAGATAGCACTACGCCCACGAACAGGCGGCCCGAAGAACCTGCCCATTGCAGAAGTACAGATCGACGATGACGACTGTTCGGAAATGAGAAGCCAGAAAGACAAGCCGAAGTTGGTTATTCTTGGAGGTGGATGGGGTAGTGTTGCTCTCTTGAAAACACTCAACCCGGATGAGTACCACGTTACCTTAGTCTCGCCCACCAATTACTTCCTCTTTACCCCCATGCTCCCTTCGGCTACCGTTGGAACTTTGGAATTCAGGTCTTTGGTAGAACCGATCAGGCGGATTGTCTGCAGGGTCAAGGGTCATTTCATTAGGGCTTCGGCAGAGAATATTGAGTTCTCAGAGAAGCTGGTCGAGGTATCCCAGAAAGATAACAATGGGAACGAAGTGCGTTTCTATCTGCCATATGATAAGCTTGTCATTGCAGTTGGGTCAACAACGAATCCACATGGAGTCAAAGGATTAGAGCATTGCCACTTCTTGAAGGACATCGACGATGCTCAGAAGATCAGGAACCACATTCTCACAAACCTGGAATATGCTTGTCTACCAACGACTTCCGACGACGAGAGAAAGCGACTTCTTTCCTTCGTTGTTAGTGGGGGCGGGCCTACAGGGGTTGAATTTGCTGCCGAATTATTCGATCTTCTTAATGAGGATCTAACATCACACTTCCCAAAGCTGCTTCGCAATGAGATCTCGGTACACCTCATCCAAAGCCGAGGACATATCCTAAATACGTACGATGAGGCAGTTTCAAAGTATGCAGAGGAACGTTTTGCCCGGGATCAAGTCGAAGTCCTCACAAATTCCAGAGTCAAGGAGGTTCAAGCAGACAAGATCCTGTTCACCCAAAAGGACGAGAATGGGGAGACTATTATTAAAGAATTACCAATGGGATTCTGCCTTTGGTCTACTGGAGTATCACAAACAGAATTTTGCCAGAAGGTTTCTGCAGCTCTTGGGTCTGCACAAACCAACCGCCATGCCCTTGAAACTGACACTCACCTCCGACTCAACGGTACACCTCTGGGAGACGTATACGCTATTGGGGATTGTTCTACTGTCCAGAATAACGTCGCTGACCATCTCGTGACCTTTTTACGCACTCTCGCTTGGGAGAAGGGCAAGGATCCAGAGACTATGCACATTACATTTGGGGAATGGCGTGAAGTGGCACAGAAAGTACGAAAACGATTTCCGCAAGCTGCAGACCATTTGAAAAGACTCGACAAGCTCTTTGCGGCCTATGATAAGGACCAATCTGGGACATTGGATTTTGGCGAGTTACGTGAGTTATTGATGCAGATTGATAGCAAACTCACATCGCTCCCTGCCACGGCGCAGCGTGCCCATCAACAAGGCCAGTATCTTGGACACAAATTCAACAAGATGGCGAGAGCGGCGCCAGGCTTAAGAGTTAACGATGTCCGAGATGGTGATTTAGATGAAGCTGTGTATAAGGCCTTCGAATATCATCACCTGGGAAGCTTAGCATACATCGGTAACTCGGCAGTCTTTGATCTTGGTAATGGCTGGAACCTGACTGGTGGGTTATGGGCGGTTTATGCTTGGAGAAGCGTTTATTTTGCGCAGAGTGTAAGTTTCAGGACGAGAATATTGTTGGCTATGGATTGGGCCAAGAGGACTCTGTTTGGGCGAGGTGAGTTTGCCTATTTTAGTGGTAGAACGTGAGCTAATATCTAATAGATCTCATGAATTGGTAGGGTGGTAGGAGAAATAGATTTCCTTCCTCACCTGAGTAATGGTTCTAGATTTGCAAAGGAGAGTCGGCGTTGTACCTAAGTCCACAACCCCGTGATTACAAAAGAGAAAGATTCCTGTTGTTAAGAGTGTACATTTCCAGATGTATCTTGAATATTTGGCTGTAACCCTAATTATCACGAGCTATGTACTTCATAGTAGAGAATATGATGTCCGTGAACCGTAGTTATTGGCTCAATCCTGGAACATTATTGTTGGGCCATATGACCAAATCCATCCATCCTCCCAAAGCGGGAAATTTTGTCATATTAATATGAGTGAATGGAAAACTACCATATGGCTCGATATAGGCATAGTTCTATAGGAGCTCAGGCATCCAAGGATCAGCCGACAGTGAGTAAGTCTAGGTTCACATTGAGTCATTCTGGCGAAGGGAACGGCTCTCCTTTTTTTGACGATAAGTTATCGTATCAAAGACTGATCCAAGTCTTTAACTGCAAGGAAGATTCTACCTCTTTAGCAGTAACCTTCAGCTCCAAAGCTACCTTAGGTATGTTACCTAGCCCTTTTGTCCTCATCAGCACGTGAATTAGCATTTCTCGGTTAGGGCTTGGCTGGTCCTGCCCACACCCCTGCCCCACCCCCACCCCCACCTTCCACACCTCGGCCGTTCCAGGCCTAGCTTATGCCATTAGACAAACATAGTTTATGATTAGAAATAAGACTTTGTGTTTCAACAAACATGGTCGGGTGGTGTAGTTGGTTATCACATCTCGTTAACATTGTTAACTCAAATACCGAGAAGGTCCTGGGATCGAGCCCCAGCCTGATCATATTTTTTGGCTCCTAAATCCACCCCGGAGGGATATCTTTTTTGGTGCTATTCTGGTTTTTTTTTGTCAGTTTTGGTTGTAAAGTATGTGCGAAGCGAGGAGCAGGAGTTGTTCTTACTACATAAACAAGCAGGACAACACATATTTCTTTATAAATTTAGGCATAGGCTGAGCCTTAATTGGACAACTTCATTTTTCATTTCTTTTCTTAGATTAGTTTTGGATTTTGTGAGGGCTCAGAGATGCCACTCCTTCTCCGTGCACACCAGGAATTGAGTCTCACCTAACGATTTGCAATGTCCGAAGTTATCACTAGGACATTTTCACCTACCCATATTCCCTTGCACGATTGTGTATCCCAATTATACCTTTTAAGAAATTTCACAGAGACTTTATAACAATTGCAATGAATCTATTATTATTGTCCATGTTTAATTTTGAACATTGAGCGTTACTGGTACACCCTGCTTTGCCATCCATGAGCTTACACAGTGGAAATGGATCCCAGAGCTTTGAATCTTCAAAGAGGCAGGATTAACCAATCCAAGGAACCAAGAGATCGGCCAGGTTCAGCGCGGTCAGGGGTTTCAATTTTCAAATGGTATTATTCGGGCATTGTATAGAAATTTGTACATTTCGAAGTCTACGCTATTTACATCAGGGTTCATCCAAACAAAATAGATCCTCAGCCCCGAAGTTGCTGCGGACCTTATCAGGCGCATTCCCGTCGCACCTGCCAATCTCTCTTCTAAACATGATGGAATACTCTACAGCATGCTGTTCAAGGTCTCCTGTATTAATTCGGTTACCGTCCCAGCTTAACAAAGGCATATCGGCTATTTTAGGCAGCTCTCCCTTGAACAGCAACATACTCAGCAGGGACTTCGTGATCAAAGGCGTCTCGTCGCGCATGAGTGATAAGTGCTTCGCCGGATCAGCAGTTAATTCTCCGTCTGATGCCTCTGCCTCAATTTCCTCCTTGTATTCTTCAGGTGGTTGGTACAAGTCATTGTGCAAAGTAGCCAGAGAATCCATATCTTCGAAATTCGGATAGATAGTCCAGTACCCACGAGCTCGGGCAAGCTTCAAGACGTGCTCAAGCCATGAAGGGAACGTCTTGCTAACTTCTTTCGTGTTCAACGTGGCAGGAGATGGTACTAGGTGCTCAGATGAGAGTAGTTTTGCGACGAAATCGTGCAGCTCAACCCATTTCTCGCCAAAATACAATGCAGCGTTGCTGTTTGGTGCTTGCCATAGAAACGGGGTAACGCCCTTGGCCACAACGTTCGACCCTTTAGTCACATTGCCCAAAGGTGGAATGAACAAAGTCGAGTCGTTCAGATAAGTCGATGGAATATCAAGGCTCAGGGCCATAAGATTCTGCTGCGTATCGGCTCTACTAAAGGAGTACTTGTACTCAAGCAAGGTGTATTTCAGATAATGAAAAAATAGTGGCGAGAGTTCTATCTGAGGAGACAGAATAAGAACATGTGATGTCATGGGGTCAGAAGGCCAGAAGGACTCGAGCATTCGAATTGAATTCTCTTCTGCTGAAAGTCCATGTTGTGGAATTCGGTGATGCAGGGTAAGCAGACTTGCAGCAGGTTCCTTAGTTGGTGGCCACTTGAAGCGCGAAAGGTACCGGCGCGATGGCTCATCAATAATGTGTGGCAGCTCAATTGTTAGCCTTGGTGGTGCAGAGGAGAAGAAATCAGCCTTCTTCAAGGAGTCGAGTAATCTCATGAGAGATCCGGAAGACGACGATTGAGCATGGACAACTATATCAATAGTGACCTTATTCCAGGCTGCACGGATTAGTAAGTAGTCTGACCAAGAAGAGGGCAACATACAACTTAGTGAAGCGCTGTCAAGCATTGTAATCCACATCAAGTTTTGCTCCGCATCTTCAGGAAGGTCAATGAGAGTCCTTCCAGCTGCCACCGCACGATCCCTGATCCCCTTTAAAAACCACGCCTCCTCTTCCCCAGAAGCGTCAATGAATGTGGCTTGCGGATGCACAAAAGTATTAATATGATTAAACGCAGCTGATGCCGAGACCTCCATTCGGAAATCCGTGCTGTGCATAGAAAAATCCGGTCGTCCATCTATAAAGATTTAGAACGTCTTGTAAAATCTTACATAACTTCGCTCTAGCATACCATGGAAGATAATCATGCATTCCTTCGTTATGCCATTGACCGATCTCAGAACATCCATCGACAAATCATCCCTGCCCATAAATGCAAAATGTACGTAATTTCTCTCTCGAGTAGCCATGTCGCAGGCTATTGGCAGTAATCTAGCAGCACTCTTCAAACTCGCAGCGGCGAAGAGCTATAATTGTAAGCTCATATCCAAACCCCTTTTCATCTATAACTCACCACATTGTGGTTGATAAGCTCGCTCCCCCTCGTCCTGGACACTGCATGCAGCGTCGAGGCAAGGTGGTAGAACTTTATGGGGCCATTAAAATCGTGTGCTACTGATTCTGTTGTTCCTTCACAGCCAGGCCTTAACCCAGAATCTGGTCTGGCCGGGGATGACTTGGGCGGAGGGGCATTTGGCCCCGCAGGAAAACCGTAATTCGGCCTTTGTCTCGGATTCTTCAGGTCTGTTGGCATGTTCTTGAAGAAATAGTAGAGAGCGATGAATGCAAGAATTCCTAGAACAAGCCTTTTCAAGGTCCTCCGATGCGGTCTATGGGGCACTCGTCGATGGTGCCAGGCAAGCCCTTTTGACGGCTTACGTGCACGTTTGTGGTCATCATCCTTTTTCCCCAGCTCTTCGTCGCCAGCAAATAATCGTGGGGGGAGAGGCATTGCGTGTGTGCCACGCTCATCAAGAGCTTATGACAAGCGGAGGGTGGGCCATGCGGCTTTGCTCAGGTTGGATGCTCGGGAGCAGCTCGATCACAGACCGAAGACGATGGCGAGATATCTGGAGGAATCATCGACTAGTTGTGGGAGGCCCTAATATGTTTCTGGGCCGAATTTGGTTGGAAATTTCCTCTACTGTAACATTCAACTCGAGATTTGATTCAGGCACAGGCACAGGCACAGGCACACTTGACGGTTGACGGTTGACGGTACAGACAGACATGGCAATTGCCGGAACATTGGCCGCCCACGTCTAGGGAACACAAACAACCCACACCCATCGCCTTCACTTTCTTTCACTACTGTACCTAACTACTACTACAACTCGATTCACAAAACGTTAGCATAGGCCCTTTCGTCTTAAGACCAGCACAACCAAGTATAATGCCTTAATTTCTAATATTTTTATGCAGCTCTTCATGTGCAGCATGTCCACGTTGCCTTCTGGCCACGTGAACCTTCATCATCTCCGAGGTTCAGCTTGCAATGATATCAAAAGAAGTATATTTACTAGCTTTGAAGACCACTGCACGTGGGCATCCAAAATAGGGGGAAAGTGTTTGTAGGAGTCTCGACCTTCATCTGGAAAAGTTTCTTTGTTGGACAATGGATAGTTCCTTCACTGTGCTCCAAGCGGATGCACAATTCTCATTTCTTTGTCAAGGGAAGATATGAGAAGGCATGCACATACCAAGAAGCCCAAAGCGATCTGTTTCTGGAATATAGGAGTGCTGAGATGCCGGTCTTGTCATGTAACGCCCGCTCATTGCCATTGGAGGCATTTTCCGGATCTTTTTGTACTCTCAGAAACTCTTCGCGAATGTTCACTTGCCATGAAGGTATTGATATAAGCTTCTATATGGCCGTCCAATTCAAAACTCTTCTCTCGATGCTCTCAACGATTCTGCAGTCAGGTGCGAATGGCCAAGTAAATGCGTCTGTTGAGCGCTGCTGGCCTTTCCCTCCAGCTCTCACCACATCTGAAATCCACCAGAATCGATTCGAAGAGTAAATCCTTTCCCCGGCTTCACCTGCCGGTGCTGAACTTTACCGAAATCGAATTGAGAGGCTGTTGTTCTCCCCAATTTCACCTGTCGGTGCCACATTTGATCAAAATCGAATCGAAGAAGCTCTCTTCTCCCAAACTTCAACAGCCAGTGCTCTGTCCTAGGTGAACTAGGTCGAAGAGCCCCAATCTGCTTTGTCATTACCTGGAAAGTCAAGAATGACTCCACGAAGTCGCAGCTCCCACATCCTACAGCTAGTGCTCTGTCCTAGGTGAACCAGGTCGAAGAGCCCCAATCTGCTCCGTCATTACCTGGAAAGTCAAGAATGACTCCACGAAGTCGCAGCTCCCACATCCTACAGCCATTTCCAAGATCTTTGAAGAGCTTCACCCCGAACGCTGCTACCTTCTCGACTGCCTACAGATCGAGAACCGCAAAGCTACAGAACTTCTTCGGTCGATCGCATTACTTGAAGAGCGGCTGGCTGAAAGCAAATCATTTTTCCGGGCGGGAAAAGTCAAGAAACGACTGGGATGGCTTAGGGGCTGGCTCAATGAGGCAAATCGCCAGGAGAGGAGAATTTTGACACGATTAGGCCAGGTGACATTGGAGATCCAAACGAGAGAGAGATGGACCCAGATCGAAAACGAGCGTTGAATGTATGAGTACGAGCTCTATCAACAATACTACCATGGTTTTCAAGGTAGGCAGCAGACACCATTGAACCCAGCATCCCCTGAATTCCAGCCGCGAGGATATCATGTGTGCCGTGAGCCTCGGCCTCCAGTAAGTTGTCAGCAATGGGAATTCTATGATGGCCAAGAAGGTTCGGAAGGCACTTACGAACCAGCTGCTGAGAAGGCTTCCTCATACCCTTCGGACCTTGCAGCACAACGCTCGTCAAGCCAGGAGGATGTACCAGGCGAACTAGAAACAACCACTTATCCATCTTTGCACCGCGAAATCCGTAGCATTTCATTGATACACCGATCCTCATCTTTGAACAATGCCGCGGAGCAGCTAGGAGTCTTGTCAACCAACACCACCACCGCCACTTTGGTTCCCAAAGTCAAACAACTTAGTCTTCCGGGCCTCCCCGATCTCCTGATACCGGATCTGAATGCTTGGACGCTTACGCCGGAGGGAAAGGACGTTCGAGGCCTTTTCAAGGATGAAGATCAGGTGGAGAATGCTTGGGGCAGGAAAGTATAAGTGAGAAGAGAGTATTCGGAATGGAGCATGGAATACATTTGAGTCTGATCACGTATTTACAAGGAGATTGCCCTGTGAAGTTTGGAAATCTGGGACGTTGTACAGTGAACCTTGGATAAGGGTGACGAATTTCTAGTCAGAATGACATTACTTTCCCTACTGGAACTCCCCAAATTCTCCATCGTCAAATCCCATATCCTCTATTGATGCCCGCGGTGCCGGTTCAAACGTCTGACTTAACCTTTTCTGTGTCTTGATCTCTTGTGCACTCGGCGGTGGAGGCAAGAAAGATCCTCCCCCGGGTGGGGGCGGTAGCGAGAATCCGCTCAGTCCTTTGCTACTGTGGTGTTCATCGTTCTGCAAATGCCTCCGGCCCATACCCCGTCCGCCAATATTAACAGTAATCGTCTCGCCCTCTTTCAAACTAAAATCCTTCTTTTCCGGCGGCTTGTCCTCCTTCAACGCTTTCTTCCCACCAGCTTTCCCGTTATCCTCGATCCCCAACGTCTTCCTAACCTCCTGCAACGCAACACTGAAATCAAAGGCCTCACTCCGCTCCTCGAACCCAATCCCCAAGACTGCCTTCCTTCCCCCCTCTCCTTGCACCCTCACCGCAAAAAACCGACTAGAGTCCAACACCTGCTCGACCACCGAGCTCACCGTATATGGCGCCGCTGCAAACAGCTGTCCATTCTTCGGGTCCTCTAACAAAATATCTGTTTTTATGGTCTCACCGCTTGAGGGGGGCGGCTTGGGAACAGCGGTTTCGAGGATTCGTAGGCGTGCGGTGAAGATTTGGCGCTTGTTGTTGTCGGCGGTCCAGTTGGCGGCTACGTAGCCTTTTGTGCTGGCGAGAGGAGGGATATTATAGACGTGAACAGAGTTGGCGATGAAGAGGATGCGTTGGATGGCGTCGCTGGGGAGGGGCTTGCCCGTGGCGGGGTCGATGGTCTCCATAAGTGAGACGTGGGGTGTTTCTATCGGGACAACGAGGGTTGGGTTATGCCAAAACAGTGGGCGTGGGCATCGTGGGACGGGTGGAGATGGTGAGAGGCGCAACAGAGAGTTTGGCAGAGACGATATTCAGATGCTGTGCTGGAGCTGTGGGGGGAATTTCCATCAAAGCTGTCCCGTCTGCATGTTGAGCATGCTCGATGCACCAGAATTTCAGGGACTTGTTCTTGTTTCGCTTCGCTGAGCCTATCGCTATCGTACTGCAGGGGACGGGTTGACGGGGCCGGGGCCTCTGACGTTCCATAACGAGTAACGAAGTAAGGTAGTTCTGAACTGCCGTAAATGCACGTGAATTCCACCAAAACCCTGCAGGCGGTCCCGCGCCCTGGTGATTGCACTGATGGGCATTGCAAGACATATACTTCCTCTCCGGAGCTCATTCCTCTCATTGCTTCACTTTACCCCAAAAGCAGTGTTTGCCAAGAATCCGTGACAATGGAAGGCACAGAAGATCAAAGTAAGCTTCCCTCTACCAAGCTGGTGAAGCTACCGGTAGTACAGTACCTATACTTCAAAGTTCCACCCAGCCCTCTAGTGCGCCGCCGTCGCTACCACTCACTGACGCGAAAAACCAGCAACCTCACAACCTTTTGAGGGCAGCACAACACCACCTCCTCTTACTGGCCATCCCCCAGCGCTAGAAAGAATGGCTTCCCTGGGAAATATTCCTCAAAATGAGAAATCAAAGTCCTTCGAGTAAGCTACCAGCTTCAATTCTTCTGTCTATATGGATGTTGACTCATCCGTCCAAAGTATCGTGGAAACATATCATCGTCTCCTGAATGAAGACCCCGACCTGACAATGCCTGTCGCGGCTATCGAAGCCTTGATCGAACTCCTCGTGCAATCCCGCGCCGTTACTGTCTATGAAACCCTCGACCTGGTCAAGACCCAGTCCGACTACCTCAAGTCCCGAATTCCCAACTCCATATCCCTTTCCGCGGGAACAGACTTGTTCCAGCGATACATGATTAGCTCATTGAAGCCGAGCAGCACGGGAAATTTTGAGACTGTGAGACAGCATTTATTGAGTAATGGCAGACTGTTTGTGAGTAGGGCGAAGGCAGGGAGGGAGAGGATTGCAGCGTACGGGAGGCACTTTGTACGGGACGGTAGTGTGGTTCTTACTCACGGAGGAAGCAGAGTAGTGGGCGCGCTGCTAGGGAAGGCGGCAGAGGCGAGCAAGAGCGGTGGGAATGTCAGGTTCAAGGTGATATATGTCATAAACGATGCGAGGAGTTCGGAGAGCAAGGCAGTTGTTTTTGCATTAAGAGCAAAGGGCGTACCGGTTGCGACGATCAGTGAGGGTGCTGTAGGATATGCTATGGGAAAGGTCAATTTGGTCATCGTTGGTGCCGAAGGGGTCGTGGAAAATGGAGGCATTATCTCGAGATTGGGCACATATCAGATCGCTTTGCTGGCGAAAGCTGCGGGAAAGCCTTTTTATGTTGCCGCCGAGAGTCACAAATTTGTTCGACTTTACCCGTTGGGACAATACGATCTTGGCATTGATCAGGAGGTCATTGAATTCAAGACGGAAGATGAAGACGATTTGAGCCCGGAGGAAAGGAAGTTCGCAGAACGGACACCAACGATTGAGGAGAGGAAAGAGTATTTTGATACTGGTATCGACTTGCCGAAGCCAAATACTGCTGTAGATGCTGTTGACTTCACGGTAAGGATATTTTCGTCGGAATAGAACGTAAGCTAACTATAAACAGCCTCCAGCACTAGTTTTAGCACTCATTACCGAGTCGGGAGTGTTGACTCCTAGTGCTGTTAGCGAAGAGCTCATTAGTGTGTGGTGGTGAAAGAGCTAATCGCATGATGCGAGTGTAACAAGTTGGTGGGTTTTCAAGCAAGGACTTGACGCCCTGTATCCTTGGCAGGAGGAAGTGGCCAGATCTAGTCTATGCCCCAAAGATGAACGGGAAGGAAAGCCCCAAACGTACCGTAATCTAAACACGGGCATCTGTCCGGGATAGAGGAGTGTGAGGAGGGCATTATAGTATAGCCAGAAGAGAGCGTGGCAAATGAATATTGCAGAGTAGCAAGAGCGACTTGAAAATACACGGCTCTTCAAATATCCTCTCAGTAGCTCCACATTCTTGCTCGGGTTTCTAGGCTTCTGTCACCGCATTAGCAACAATAACGTCCTTGCCCAAGATTTCTCGGCCACCATTGTACAAAATGTGAATTTCAGGTCGAGAGCTTGAAATTCGATAGATGACTGCCTCGTTGTCAAAACACTCTGAAATTGTGGGAGTTCCCCATTCCGACTTCGTTTTATTTTGAGTCTTTGGTTCGTACTCAGCCGCCTGTCTGCTTGTCTCGGACACATGGAACAATTGTGCCACTGCAGGAATGGAAATTGCATCCTGGGGTCTCCGAGCTCTGGCTGCGCTGTACAGCCACCTAGAACGCACACCTACAAGCGCCATGTGGCAAGCAGCACTTTAGCATGTATACCATTATGCGGACTACTACCTTAGTTCAGAACATTGCCAAAACAATGCCTCACCCTTGCAGTACCTGTCTTCGTCATCGGTCATAACCCTAAGTTTCCTCTTATACCGATTTTCAGCTGTTGGTAGCAGGTTAGACCATGTCGCTCAAACTCTTTCTCGTTGCCCTCAACTTATCTTACTGGTAGAGCCCAGAATCTAGTCATGTCATGTGATATCTGATCTCATAATTCTATCGTCATTCCCGCACTTCTTTGCTCCTCCTTGGCCATCTGCCAATCCCTTGTTCTGATGGTTGCACTTCTTCCCGAACTCCTCTGCCACTCGACTTGCCCTTCATCTTGTTGCCCTGAGTACCCTTAATTAGGCTGAATCTGTAATGATCTGGATGGGGTATCTTCTCGAGAACTTGAAGCTGGTGATGAACATGATTGATGAATCGGCATGCCCGAGCCGAAGAAATCTCGTTCGTGCCCGCGAATGTGCTATCTTAGTCCACCTTATTTTCGGAAATGCAGAAATCCGGCCAGCACCTTCTCAACATCTGTAGCGGGTATGATGCCATCCTCTTGTCACTGGAAATGAGCTCGTTTATTTTAAGCGGATTTTCGCTTCCCCTATTCGCTTATGTGTTAGTGAGTTCCCCGTGACACCCGCTCATTCGAGTCTGCTCTCAAACATAAAGACCCAGAGTATTACTAGAAAACTAGAGATAAGTCCGCGCACAACAGGGAGCCCAAGAAGTCCTTCTTATCCTGACTGAATGAGGAGTGTCACGTGAGCGTAGCTCTTTTTAGACGAGCCTGCGGCCGCTTTTGGGTTTGGGTGGTATGATTTGAAATAAGCGATTCTCTGAAAATGCTATCGATGTTTAGCCAAAATTCAAGCCAAACTTGAATTTGAAAGACTCTAATACAAAGGGTGCTTGGCGCAATGGTAGCGCGCGGTCCTCCTACTGCTGCAAAGCTGTAAGACTGAGGTTGAGGGTTCGAGTCCCTTGGTGCTCGTATCATTACTTTTGAGGTTATTGTGGTTTTTTTTTGGCCTCCCAGCGGTCCCATGTCGCGTGACCTCGAGAAGGATTTGGCCTTGGGCAGATTGTGTCATTTTTTGGGGCTCCCTTTCTTGGTGCTTGATTAAGCGAGGTCAAGCGATACGTATGTGAATAACCAAACCCTAGCACAAGCTACTTGTTGCAACACACTAATACCTACTGAAAAACTATGAACATGGGAAATCAGAGAATTTGTGCCTGTAACTTTTCATATATCCAAAACCCACGTTGATGAACGCCCAAGGACCATTCGCTCCTTCAATTTTTCCCGGCAAAGCTATCTGAAGCGACCGGGAATTCGGGTTGGGATAAAACCTTATCAAAGGCCTGTTCCCTTTCGGAACCTTTTCTCACTTCCTCTCCTTTACATGCCCATAATGGCCTTCTCAATGCACAGCCACTCTGGCCAATTCTGCCCTGGCCACGCACAAAATAGACTTGAGGAAATAATTGATACGGCCATTTCTCGCGGAATGAAGACCTTCGCCTTAACCGAGCACATGCCCCGTGACTCAGACAATGACTTGTATCCCGAAGAAGTACGTCTCCTTCCGACTATAATGCTTCTCACTAACACTGAATCAGACATCAATCTTGCCACTTCGACCTCGCCATGAAGCTTTCCTGGTCGAGGCAGTAAAATTGCGAGAGAAGTACGCAGGAAAAATAAAAATCCTGATCGGATTCGAAGGAGAGTGGATCCGTCCTTCCTACGCCGTACTTGTGAAAGAGTTGGCCTCAAACCCGGTCGTTGATTACTACATCGGCTCCGTTCATCATGTACACGGCATTCCTATCGACTACGACATTACCTTCTACCAGAAAGTAAAGGAGGTAGCAGGAGGTAGCGATGAGCTGCTTTTTGAGGATTACTTCGATGCGCAGTTTGAGATGTTGAAAGCATTGAAACCAAAAGTTGTGGGTCATTTGGATCTAATACGACTGCTGAGTGATGAACCGAATCGAGATTTGAGGGAGATGAAGGGGGTTTGGGAGAAGGTGGTGAGGAATTTGAAGGTAATTGTTGAGCAGAAGGGGTTGGTAGAGATCAACACCAGCGCTTTGAGAAAAGGTTTGAAGGAGCCATATCCGACAAGAAGTGTTTGCGAGGAATTTCTGCGCATGGGAGGCATGTTGACATTGAGTGATGATAGTCACGGGATTGCCCATGTAGGGACGAATTATGGGAAAGGCATTGAGTATCTGGAAACGCTAGGAGTGAAGGAGCTGTACACGTTAGAGGGGAAGAGCACAAATATGGAATGCCAGGTCAAGGTGCAGAGTGTCACTTTGGCAAGTGTGAAAGAGAGTTTTAAAATATAGACTTAGACATATTTAGACTTAAACCACGAATTGCCTGCAGTGGCTGTGTCGTTCTCCTTCCCTGCACTTCCGACAACAACAATTGATCTGCCCATGTTCACTCTCTCTGCTTTAACAATATGAATCTTAATAGCGTTATTGTTGTTCGAATCTTTAAGGCAGAGTCATCTGCCTCCTAATTGACGGTAATATTTACAGTATTGTCCGCACTTTTTGCAATATATATCTCGATTGGATTGTTTACACTTTTTGTCAGGTTGCTTCCCTTGACATCTCCACCAAAGTAAATTTACGTTCACCTGATCATTCTTCTCTGAGAATGAAAGTTTGAGGTTAAATTGAATGTGGCCAACTTGCTCATCTTGGACGTATTTTTCGCCCTAGGCACACGTTGCTCAGCAAGGTCGCTGTATCCAGGAGGTTCGCAACGTGCAACAATGGCCTCTCCAGATCTCATACTGTCGTCCCAGCGGTATCCATTTTTAGTCTGGCGTGCTCTGAACTTCCTGTATCGAGCAATATTCTCACTCTTTTCTTTTCCTCCTCGGGCAAGAGGCTTCTGCACTTTTTCTCTTCTGATTGGCAGTCAAATTGTCCCATGGTTCTTGGTGTTCCAACCGCCTGTGTTGCGTCCAGTGGAATTCAGCATGTTCTTATCTCCGAACGAGTAAAATTCTGCGGTGTGTTTTGAAATTGTCGCCCATGGCGACATTTGCACCATTTGCATTTTTCATAACCTCGAATTTGCCGTTGGCATATTCTGGGTGTTATTAACGGTGAGATTTGAGATTGAGCTCTTGATCTCCATGGAGATGCTATAGCAGGGTTCATGGACATGAATTGCATCATCGTGGATTCGAATCCGATGATAGGGAGTTTCGATGTGCTCGACAATAAAGGGATGAGCAAAGGCCAAAAGCGGCAAAGCCAGAATGAGGTATATATGAAGCTTCATTTGGATAGGATCTAAGTTCGCGAACTCAGTTCTGCTTGTGAATTCTTAAATATGTACACCGTACGTGTCTTACATGTTCATGAGCATTTTCATTGTTGGCTAATATGATCAAGAAGATAAAAGTAATGCAAAAAAAGCCATCCTTCTGTTGCTACCGTTCCTTCAACATCCTGGTTTGCTGGGCAGAGTGACGTAGTTGTAAGCTTGAAGGGTGTGGGTACCATGGCTCCGGTCTGGCGGACTAGCAGACTGGCAGGCGGCTAGACTAGCCTGTACCCAAGTTTGATCCATGATTTTGACCAAAATATTCATGCCATGCCTCTCGTAGTTTCTCTGCAATGTTCCCTGCCAATCTTGACCTATGTAGATCAGGTGGATCAAGTCCCACAAACTTCATGTGTTTTCCGTTCTCTATATTACGGGACGGGCATTGAGGGGAATTCAACTTTACAGGAAAGAGCGGACTAAACACCGATTAATAAAAAGATAGTGCTCTCCACACTTCCATTCGGCTATGTGCCAGACGACATTTGAAAAAGCTATGCTTCCAGAAAGATCATATTGATGAGCTATAATGGACAAAAAAAGGCCAATGCCAGAGACTAGGCTGGTGAACAGTGGCATTAACCATACAGAAGGGCCCGCCAATGGTCAGACACTGTGGGTGTAATCGTCAAGATAAACGAATGCATTCAAGTTGAGACGCATCGCGATCCAGCTGCAATATAGCAGCCGTGTACACGTTGATTGTTTTGGAGTAGAGCTTATATTGGACAGGAAATGGTAGACAGGGGAGCATGGGTATAAGAGAAGGAGGAGCAGCACCAAGATTAAGGAGGATGAGTGCAGTGGGCAAGTAATATCAAGAGGGTACACAATTGCTCCATGTTCAAGATATCAGCTGTGGTTACAGAGGGGAGGTAATTTTTGCAAGCAAGGATGTTCTTTTGGAGCTGTGAGACCTCCTATTATCATTGGGTTCCAGATGATACCCCCAAACCCAGAAACAAACCGGAGAATAACGCAAGACCCACTTTCTTTGGCGATATGCAACAAGGTATAGAACTTTGGGAGAGGAAGCGGGTGTGGCTCCGTTCGCTGCTACGCTGACTCCTCAAATGTGGAGGCCCAGTATTCTGGTTAGGATCTTGAAGTTTCGGTAGACGAATCGTTTTCATCATCCAAGATCCACTTTCGCATCGATTTGCAACAAGGGATCAATGACCTGATAGTTATTGGTGCCGCTGAGGAGGTTGTGTGGTGCTCAGAAAGAGGGGGAGCGGGGAAGAAGCGGAGTCGCATCCCCACAATCTGGTGGAGAAGCTGCCGCGGGTGGTCACGTTGCGTCGACCCACTTAGAGAGAACATATACTGTAACAGAAGTCATAGCATCGAAAGTTCGGGATCCATTATTGCATTAAAACAAGTGCTACAAGGTCGTGAGGTACATGCTAGGCTAAGGACACGAAGCTCAAGCCAAGGTATGAGAGAAGCGAAACCCCATTTTTGGGGAATATAAGAACTCGTCCTCCCTGGCATACGATAAAAAAAACTCCATCATCATTCAAGCTACAGTACGAAATTCAAAATTTTCCGTCTTCACGCTTGGAGAAACCTGGAGCCACTTTGCAGCTTTTTTTTCGGAATACTGCCCGTGATCTTGCCTTACTACCAGAGCGCCGTTGCGATCTTGAGCCTCTTTGGAATTATCCACATCTGGACATGTTTGGATCAAGGCCCTTCAGCAAATCGTTGCACTGTTTTCGAATCAAACATTATATGTTCAAACACTTGATAGGGCCAGGTGGCATGAAGTTTCGCCAGAACCAGCTTGAACAACGAGCCCGTCGGTCCATCTCATTAAAAGCATAGATTTTAGGATTACTGGTAAACTAAACAAGGACGACAAGCTTGCCCCCCCTGCCCCTGCCACGACTTGCAACAAATTCTCATAGCTGTCAAGATGTAAGAACGGCCCTTGGCGCCATGCATTTATTGAATAAAAAGAAGCCTAGTTTCAACCCGCAATCCTGGAATGAGGTAAAGCCAAAAAGCAGAAGGCGGCACCGCAAACATGACAGGGGATAAAAAGACGTGCAACAAAATCAATAACGCCGAATCACAGTCTTCCTATTCCTTGCATTGCTGCTGAGCCAAGGGATGTCGTAGGGGTAGAGCCCAGCTCGAGCCTCACCCCAAGTCAAGAGCTGGCTTGGTCTGGGGACAAGAGTTCTATGCCGTGTAGCAGGGGCCAGTTGGGTGGGAATGCAAGAAAACGACGGAAAGGTGGGAATCCACAGGCTTTTGTGCTGCACGACCACCAGGACTTGAGAGGCTTGCAACTTAGTACTAGGATGGTGACCATCGTGGCCCTGTGAGACGCTTCCAGCTGGCTATTCCAATGCGCTGCGGCAGGGATTTGGAGCCTGGTGTTCAGTAGTTCATAGCTGCAACCCAGAAGCTACTGGGCTATAGCACACTCTGATATGTCAAGGCGGACAAGGCTCTCTGAACCCCTCCACGAGCGCAAAGCGCCTCTGCGAGCCGTCTTTGCGTCGGCGGCTGGGAGAAAGGAGGGATCGGGGCGGCTGGGGCGGGACGAAGCTGAATATTGGCAACCGACCTACCTAGAATTACTGTCTAAATGCATCATTGAATCCAAGTCGCTGTCACCAACAAATTGACCAATCTGGATTACTCTACCCCCACACAATCGAATTTGGCTGTGACGAGAAGAACGTCTCTCACATCAAGCATCATAAGTATGGAGTAATGGATCGGCTACCTTGGGTACTGAATCGACCGAACACGTGAGAGGCCAGCTTTACGGAGCTTTTGAGCCGCGTGACTTCACCAGATTGTTCGGAAATTTTATATACTGGAATGGCATTGGAAACAGAAACGACGAGGGGCAATTCAAGACATTGTCCTCCGTCGGAGATGGGGGGTTATTCAAAAGTGGCTTGGGTATGAGCTGATCAGTGAGGCCGGAGCAAGACGGCCCCGCAAATGCAGATCAGGGAGTGGATCAGATGCCGCAAAGCTCTCAAGGTTCGAATATTTCTTCTTCCATCACTTATTTAGACCCCGTTCTTCCAGCATACTTTTCTAACGAATTGTTCCACGGACAACTTCAATTAATATGATGAGGACCAAGTAGGTACAGTCACGTGGAGGCCGATAAAGCCTTCCCGTCCGCTTGCGATAAGAGAAAGTCAGGAAAAAAAGCCCGATTCAAAGCGAAATCGGCCAGCGTCGATCTGCTGAGGTTACCTATGCACCACCCCCAATTGACCTGCACACTCTTTGCACACTCCTCACCCTCTACGGAGTTGCCTTGATTATATCTTCAAGCAATTGAGCTCATATAGAGTCGATGGTGCTACGATGACCCGTCTTCCAGGGCTGGATAGTCCTACTCAAGGGATCGACACCAAGTCCCCTCAAACACCCATGTCTCCCATCTCAACAGTAGCGGAAACACCTCTGGTGGAACCCAGGATATGGAACACCAAGAATTTGGGGTTGCGGTTGGCATCTGACTTTGTGTCGGGAGCCTGTGCTGCGACTCTCGTTGCTCCGCTCATCACAGTCATTGACAAGTTCGTTCTCCCTTATTGTGGCTCGGGTCACCCACCATTGACGTATCCCCAGAGCAATTATGCAGAATGCCTCAGGACAGGCAACTCTCAAGAACTCCCTGAAAACCTCGCTGAAGACCTTCCTTCTGCGGCCCCACAAGCTCATCTTCTCCAAGCCATTCGGCCTAATATGCATGCTGTACGGCGGCACGTATCTCACTGCCAACACCCTCGATACCCTGACCTCGACTATTCAAAATAAGCCTGCTACACTTGTTACCAGCGGAACTTCCAAGTTCGCTGCTTCTTCAACTGCAAATATCAGTCTCTGCCTGTTCAAAGACCAGGCCTTTGCCAGGCTCTTTGGGCCTGGAGGGCCACCTCGACCTGTCCCTCTGCCTTCGTACGCACTGTTCACCCTCCGAGATTGTATGACGATATTTGCCAGCTTCAATCTCCCACCTCTTCTCGGACCAGTCATTAGCGGGAGCATAGGTCAGGAGTTGCAGAAGAGTTTGAGCGGACAGACCATAGCACAATTCCTTGCTCCAGCCAGCATTCAGATCTTCAGTACGCCTATGCATCTTCTGGGGCTGGATCTGTATAATCGAGGGAAAGGTATCACCTGGGGAGACAGGTGGGCTATTATTAAAAAGAACTGGGGAGTCAGTGCTGTCGCTAGAATGTGCAGGATTGTACCCGCATTCGGAATCGGTGGAGTAGTGAATGGCAAGGTGCGAAGAGGGTTGATCAGCAAGTTGGAATGATCGGGCGTTACAACGAAGGTTATATCAGATTTCTAGCGAAATATCTGTGGCGTCTTTAGAGCATTAGGGTATAGAGGGGAGGGCTATCTTTCCAGCGTTACGTGCACGACAGATAAACTCCGAGGTGTTTAATGCTAATGAAGCTTTGATGGAACCCAATCTTGTTCTGTCCTCTTCCTTAACCTTCAATATCCCCTCACGATACTAGCACATCACAGAGTCAAATTTCACCTATTCGGCAGTGTTTCCTTTCCCTTTTTAACTTTGGTTTTTTCCGCACTTCCTTCTCACGAAAGATCTGGCACCTATCGCAGACCCAGTGCCCGCAGCGAAGGCAAGTCGGGACCGTGAGAGTGTTCTTCTTTTCGCACTGCGATTAATTAGCAGGGTTAGGTAAATATGGAGATTGAACTTACCGGGTGCGGAGAAGTAACTTCATCTGGCGGCATGCAACAGACCCAGTAGCCCGATGGTTCTTCACTGGGCATTCTGTCGCCTCTCGTTTCGGTACTCCGGACTTTGTAATCAAAAAGAAGTGTCGTCCAACGATTGTAGTAGAATATTACTTGTCCAGATGCTCGAAGACAATATCAAGCAGATTGATGTATTATATTGACACCTACACGCTTCACAGGCGCCCATAGTGTTGATATGCGTGAATGGCATGCTGTATATCTCTCGTCTACTCAAATGCACATCTTAGACTCACTCATGACTGTGGGATTCGCTCTTCACATTTCCTCCCCCACCCATACGCTTCTGTTTCGCCGGGATCGTCGAGGAAGCGGCAGAACACCTGATGAAGTCTCATCTGTCTCGATAGGATGTGAAGCAATTGCTTTGTGAGAACGTCCCGCAGTCCATGTTGAGGAAACCTTTTCTATGATTTGATTGTAAGCTGATGAAGGCGACTAGCGTTAATGAGATCAACTGCCATGTCCTCGAACTCAGTGCCTTCGTGGATGTATCCGTAACATTCACACCAATGAACACAATCTGACGCCCCAAAAACAGATAGCCTTGTTGGACAGTAGATTTCTGAATGAGTGCAGCCAAATTTCCATTAGAAAATCACACACCGAACCCCAACCCAGCGCCAAATCTCCAAAATGCTCAACGTTTCAACTCCCAGAATCATCACCTTTCTAAAAATTATCCCCGTACGGAAACCAATTCCAGATAATTAACAAAAGGTAGAAGATCGGGCACTAATCTCTCTTCCACGGCATAGCCATTGACTCCGAGCTCTCTCTTTCAAAGCAGACAAAACATTTTTCATGGCGGCATTTCGTGCACGAAGTTGTGATCGACGAGTTATAAGTATGGCACTAGGAACATTTAGCAGAGCCAAGAAGAATGCAAAGTAAATCAGGCTATTGATCTAGCAACTCACGCGGGTTTGAGCAGCTTGGCCCACTTGATTCTGGCTTTCGATAGTGTGGCAGCAAATCCAGTACGATTTGTCACTAGTTGTTTGCGGTGGGTGGTAGGTGGTTCCACCGGGTTTTTTTGTAGCCATTGTAGTTTTAGGTCGCTGATTGATGGTTGATTGTGCTTGGATGTCGAAAGCTACGAGGTCGATGCACAAATGTATCGATGACCCATCAACTTGACCGTGTTTATCCTCGAGCCAGAATCAATTTCCAAGACGTGGAAGGCGAGAGTGTTAACGTGATCCTAATCGTCCAGGTGAGAGGGGAATTAATTACACCACTTTGGGAATTGAGATCCCTTAGCCATGTGAATAGGGCGGCTTGAGTCACACAATTCAAATCACAGATATTGACATTCACAATTGAACCACTTAGCGGAATGCTCTTGAGATAGCGAGTAAAGCGTCATTCTCTATCCATGACTCGCACCGAAACACTCGAGTAAAGATTCCATCTCAAACCACCAGGACATAACCTCCTTCAGTTAAACACCACTTGCAGGATCACTATATTCTCTGCTGTCAAAGCACTTCGAACATCTCGCATGGCGGCACAATGTACAACTTTGCTGGCTGATCGGCATTCTCTTTAGGCACTGACATGCACCTTAGATGAGTCTGACAGGGAGCAAAGAGGTGGACTTACTGGTGACAAGTTGACAGCTTTTGGGGGAGGATTACAGCAGAGCCAGTAGTCCTTGTCGGAAATAGTATTCGGGTTCGAGTTTACTGGGTTCGGCATACTACAAGATCTTTTTGAATTTACTGTTAAAAAGTCTTGGTTATGTGCTTTAACGATGTTTGCTCTATTTATGAGGGTGGTTTGACTGAAGTTGTGATGCTCGATGGTTTTGAGTTGAAGCTCAGGGATTCTGAGGACCAACAAATAGAGAAGAACCAGCGCCCACGAGCTCAACCTCCGGTCTTGAATGTACTATCAACCCCCATGAATCACCGCCAGATGTCAGAACATTCTGGCTCATGATGAATTCGGCGATTGTTCCTGGCTGATCTTCGAAATCTCCATCATCTCGAACAACAAACTTTTTACAGAGCGGGCACACATCATGCCAACAGCACCCGCAGATTGGACGAGAGAGTAGGATGCGCCTTGTTGGATGCTGCTCAAAACTTAGACTGCAGACTTCGGTGAATTCGTAACAGTGGAACACTTACTGGACGAGAATATGGGCCGTCTGGAGTAGAGCGGCAGCATTCCCAGTAAAATCTGTAGAGCAATGAGATGCGGACTGGGCGAGGCTCAAAATTAGAGTTGAGGATGATAAGGAAGCGCCTGTTTGGATCGTGGGGTGCCCGAGGTTCTAGGGCTGACATCATGTCTGGTGATGAATTGTTTTGATGGCTGGGAAAAGATTTTATCCAAAACAATTCGGCGACTGCCAGCAAAATGGAATGATTGAAAACTTAAGCAAACTGAGAGGCTGACTTCACCGTCGTGTCCGTGAATCACTCGTGACCAAAGCCGTGCAAGCTGTGCTTCCGAAGTGACTCGCCATCCGAAGAACCAAAAACAATCTTGCAATTTCTCGGTTCTCGCCTTGAAGGCGATACCAAGCAGAGCCCTACACTCCAAAACGGCTTTCCCATTTCATCACAATTGATAGCGAAAGGCAAGTGCTGAAAGAACTGGAAATCGGTTATCTGGAACATGGACAGGACTTCCTGCAATCATAATCCTCGTATTTAAAGAAATACCGAAGTCCAACACTGGCTCAATACGGACGCTTCCCTACTCACCACCGGAACCTTGAGACCTGCCTAAAAGAAGGTTCCGTCGTCTAACAGAGTGGTATTCTATAACAATGCGGTGGCATGAATTTAAGTCGAGATTCGCCCCTTTACGCCATGCTATGCCTTATGTTTTATTCACCATCACTTATACTACCATAAAATCTACAGTTCCTTCTCTTTATTCGCATTGCGATGTTTTTGTTCAAGAGCTTGCTCTCTGCCAATGGGCGGAGCGTCTCCGACATATTCCTTTCCTCCCACAACCTCGAACCCCTTGTGGAACACCCATTCGACAGCTTCCTCCACGGGCTTATCGAACAGGAATGGCAAAGCAGGCACGGCTGCCAAACCCAAACCTATCGGGCCAAACGTCCTAATTCTGACATTCTTGGAATTCTTCAGAGCTCTCCCCGAGTACCGAACGATAGAGTGGATTGTGAAAGCAGGGAGACCCATAGAAGCAATGGCCTGAAAGATGAATCGCTGTGCCATGACTGTTCGGTAGTCGTTCAGAGGAGTGACCTTTTGTGGAACAAGCTCAACCCCAGCATCATGTGCAGCTATGTTAATGTCTGTCTTCGCGTCGTTATATCTCTCGTGCGCAGCTTCACGAGGTAATTCGGGGTGCAATGTCCGCTGATTGCTGCAATATGCCTTGTAACCTTCGTGGGAAACATCACCAATTATGTATGCCCAAGAAATTCCATACGCGGTGCGAACGAGTCTCGGGTGAGCGACCGGCCGAAAGGATTCTCCAATATCTGAGGTATAGGCTACGTATCTCTGCGCTGCCAGTAGAGCTGTCCGTATACGAGTTGTATATGCTGCATATCGAATGCTGCTCTCAGTAGATTGCGGGGCTCTGCGAGGTATTAGCACGTGCGTCGAAAGAGATGGCGCTAAGTGAGACGGGAGCTTTCAAAATCCTGGACTTGCGAGTGAATGAACTTACGTTCCATCGTAAAGCTCATCGTAGAAGTTATCCTCCTTATCTGCCTTGTCTATAATCTTTTGCAATGCCGGAGGGAGCTTCTCAGGTTCTGGCAGTCCAGTCGGAGGGGGTCCTCGGGGTTTGTCTGAATCATTCCTGGCCATTTTGAGTCGCGTTCAGAGATTAGGCCCGGTATCATCAAAGACTTTGGCGAGAATATCTTGTGGCAGATCGTGGGCCTTTAATTGTATGGACGTGCTTCTTGTTGTTTCGAACTCAGAGGCAGAACGAGGCGTCGGGAATTCGGCTGCGTCCGGGGAGGTGACGTTCGGAAGGAAGTTCGCTTACATACTGTAACAAAGCCAAGACTTTCGCAGCTCGACACCAGACTTTGAAGGTTGACAGACCAAAACGACGGCAAAGCTCGAGTTACTTCCAAGACCACCTCATATCTCTCCACCTCTTCGAAGCTTCATTCCGCCAAGATGGTCGCAATGTACACTATTGCCGGTCGCCAGATTGGCTCTCACTGGGTATGTCAGCTCTTTCGCTTTGCAGGAGAAGCTCTTCAACATTCTTATTCCATGACCAATTGGTCTCAGGCTGTGCGCTTAAGGCTCTGACAGTGATTTGCTGATCAATTGAACCTTGCAGCTTGCGATGTTGACTCTCGGAGCGATTGGAGGACTCAGTGCCGTATCAATGGGGGGCTCAACTGCGAAGAAGACTCAGGGACCGCCTATAAATGCCCAAAGCCCTGATGAGGAGAGCTTCATCAAGTATGTGATTTTGATATGTCAACTGGGGACAATTGTCTAGTGCATCATTCCAGGAAATGCATTCTGACTGCCTTTAGGGATTTCTTGAAGAATGCCGAAGCCGACGAGAAAAAGGGGAACAACGTGGATACTACAAAGAAGGATGCTGGACGGTAGAGAGATTGCGGGATACCTGTGGTAGTTATTTCGAAAGTCATTGGCATTGGGACGACCTTTGCGTTGTACATATAAGGGAAATTAGAGCAAGCATTGGTTGACCAAATCTTCCTGGTACTGCTCTCGGGGATTAATGGCGTCCCGTGGCTCGGGATCTGTCGGAGATGTCCCATTTGCTTAATTGCCTTGCGTCTCTCAGGGGCCGATTGCCAGTTTGCTATTGTGGTGCCCTCATTCGCCGTTCGTAGCCATTCCTAATTGCATGCGCATGTTAGCACCTTTCAAGGCTTCTAAAATGCCGCTCTTCAACGTCGGCCACACAATAGCTGATCATGCTGTGGACGACCCCTAACATTTGTTTTCAAATCTTTCTTGATGGTGGAGCTTCAAGGAACCTTTCGGGCAGTAGGTAGATTCAAGATGTTGACACGTGATTGCTATAGATATGGACAGCCCCATCACAGCCCCGTTGGTGGTTTCCCTGCAAGTAAACATTGGCAATAACATGAGATGAGAGCCGTTCCAAAGTATGTAACTCTACCTTAGAAAGTCCTTGTAGGTTAAGCTCGTACCTCAGACTCGCTTGATATCATCTAGTACTTTCCTTTCCTGCGCCTGCAAATCTAGCAATACCATAAGATTACATCTCCCTCACAGCAACGATGACCACCATAACAACCTCAGATATTCCAATCATTGCAACGAAGGTGAAGGTATAGATATTCCTTTAAATTCAACAGTATCCAACATTTTGCTAAACTTGCAGATCATTGATCGCCTTGCTGAAAGTAAGGGCACAGTCAAGTTTGTCTCCGACTTCCACCCCACCATAAGCTCTAACCTTGACCCCGCTAAAGGTCATCTGTCAACACCTCAGACCAAGTAACACTATTTCAATATGATACCTCCTTCGCCGAGCTCATTGGTCCATCGCCTACACACTCCCTCCTACTATCTACAGCTGGCATATCTAACAACCCATTCTTTCACGAAGCTTGTGTCTTCCTACCAGCGCACGACGAAATCTACATCACTTCCAACCTCCTACAGGCAACTTCATCCTCCAATTTCCCAACAATACTCATCTCTCGAGTCAAATTGCTACGTACAGATCGATTGAGTGGGGATAACAATGTGCACACGATCGAATGGGCCAAACTCCGGCCTCCACCAGGCATAGATTATCCCAATGGAGGGGTAAACTACGAAGACGGAATCCTCTTCTGTGCGCAAGGCTCAGCACAGTCTGGGACAGGAGGAATATATTACATGCCCCGCAAAGCACCACCAAAGGCAGTAGTAACGAACTTCCACGGGCGAGACTTCAATAGCGTGAATGATGTGGTTGTCGCTAAAGACGGATGTATATGGTTTACGGATCCATGTTATGGAAATGAGCAGGACTTCAGACCGAGACCGAAACTTCCAAATCACGTTTATCGATTTGACCCCAAGAATGGGGATTTGAGGGTTGTTGCTGATGGATTTGGGCGACCAAATGGGATTTGTTTTAGTCCGGATGAGAGCGTTTGCTACATCACAGATACGGATTATATTCACGGCGATGGGACTAGAGACTTAACAAGGTAGTGCCAATGTGACGATGGCTTTACGATTATGCTGATTTTCTCTAGAGCGGCGACTATTTACGCCTTTGATATCATTATCGTTGCAGGGGGTCCTTTCCTTACAAATCGAAGAGTGTTCGCTTTCGCAGCAGTGGGTGTTCCAGATGGCATTAAATGTGATGTCTACGGTAACGTATACTCTGGATGTGGTGACGGAGTCGAAGTCTGGAATTCTGCTGGCTCACTTATTGGGAGAATCATGGTTCAAGAAGGAGTTGCTAACTTCTGCTTTGGGAAGCAAGGTGAGATGTTCCTTTGTGCTGAACAGAAATTATGGAGACTTCAGATGGCTAGGTCCACCAGGGGGGCCTTGCTTGGAGTTTGATAGATCTTATAGCAGACCATAAGTCCATTAATTCAGCAGACTAGATTCTACCTCGAGAGGCCAGGAGAACTCGAGCCCATGCTTTATATCGAATCAGCGGCTTTCCTCTCCATGCTCTCAGATCTTCTTTTTCCTGATTCTCTATCTTCAGACTGGACTTTACGAGAGAATATCTATGAAATTTCCCGTGGTATCAAGCTGGTACGTGGTGGCCGATCCAATTCGGGTTTGCAAGTCTCAATTCCATCTTTCACAATACAGCGCGGACAAGTCTGCATCGATTGTGCAGAACCCAGTACGCGAGAGCCACATCTTAGAGAAGTTCGCGTAATACCTAAAACAATGAAAGGAGTACAAATGGCCTGCGTCATAACTTCCTATTCCAAAAATCAACTCAAAATACCCCCGCCACGTGCAATTTTTGCAAGTACCTCTTTCTTTATATATCTCCACAAAAATGGCAAATCCTCAAAACAGGTCTCATAACAAGAGCAAACCGCGGTATAGGGTTCTCAGCTGTCCAAGCAACTGCGGTCCGCACTCCAATCTCTGCGTACATTCTTGGCTGTTGCTTCGCGCCAAAGGCGAAGCAGCCATTGTTAAGCTCAAACCCTAGTAAACACTGCACCAGATGAAGTTATAAGGCCAGATGTCATAATTAATTTCCTATCGTCTCAGCATAGGAGTATGTCGAAAGGAACCACAAAAGTCTCAACGATTAGCACCTTTTTCTCTTCCACTTAACCAGCAACTGTAAATTGTGGAAACAGTTCTTGTATGCGTACCTAATAAACGCGAGCTTCTTCCACCAAAAAAGATCCAAGACCTGGACGGCTTAGGGCAAAATTTCGACTCCACATTCACCATAAACATCACCTCCGTTGCAGTTGTAATCAGCACTTTCATGACCCTACTGCACCTCTCCCTAAATCCAAAAGTTATCAATATCTCCTTGGGTATGATTGGTAGCTGAATAGCGGAAGTCGTATAGGAAAAGGATGGAGCATGAAGTGTTGAAAATCATGAATAGTTAACATCCTGCTCTGCATAGATATACTATTCATCGTGAACATGCTTCCTAAGAGACCAAAGATAAATCCCCAAAAATCGCCCCGAGACGCCGTGGGTACTTTACAGACATTCTTGTGAGGTAGACTTTGTCGCCTGTTGTATCTCTCTCTCTATGACAGCGGCCTTCCTTGGCCCTGGAAGAACAAAATCTAGTCCATATTAGTTCAGGGTTCAAGTAAAACCAGAGACGGGACTAGCCCATGTTGTGGCCCAACCAAAGGCACCGGCGAGCCAGATCAGAAACACATCGCCTCCTAACCACCGAATCTTCTTGGGACTCGACTTGATCACATTCTTCGCAACCTCTTCAGCATACGCTTGCACGTTTATCGCGTTCTTGAACGCAAGTTCCCCGACCATAGTATCCGCGACTTCCTACTTTGCTGGCAAATACAGAGAGTTTGGTGGAAGACGAGTTGACTTGGCTAGGTTCTCCATGAATCTGGTCAGGACTGATCCAGTCTCTGCATTGACTACCGTGACGCTGAATGTGGAGAGCTCTATTGGTAATTGGTCAGTGAGAAGGTTTACTGCTGCTTTGCTTGCATTGTACTAGCTCTTGCCAAGGGAGAGGAATTTCCCAACTATGAGCCTATATTGACGATTGATTCTCTTGAGGCAATTAGAAGTGGTGCAAATGCCTGAGTTACTGCCACCAGACCAAAGAGGTTCATGTAGGACATCTTCTTCGCCACAGCGACCTGGGAGTCTAGTAACGGCATGTTGTGTCCTGCTTGCTGTCAGTCGAAAAACAACGCAGTGATGCAAACCCCCTTTACCTCCCCCAGAATTGTTTACTAGGATATCAAGCACTACCCCATTAGCAGCCCTAAAGCTCTCAATGGCTTGCTCAATTAAAAAATCGCCTGTAACGTCTAAAGGAGAATCTCCAGGCCAAGTTCTTTGAGATGCTGGATTTTAATGAGATTTCGAGCAGTTGCGGAGACACGAAGGCCTTTCTAGTGGAATTCCCTAGCCCGGGCGTTTCCAATTCCACCCTCACTGCACCCTGCTATCAACGCTGATTTCTGGCCCATAATTGTGCCGGAGATGTACTCCCGTATATCTGGCAGGTGATCAACCTTTCCCAATACTGCCAGATGAATACGGAATATGCCAATGAGAAAATGATTAAGACAAGGCGGGAAGCGAAAAATGAGTACAGTAGAAACAAATTTGACTTCTGGGATGGGGTGGATACTTATAACTCTATACTGTGCTCACAGAAGACTGAACGGTTGTCCCTCAGCAACAGTAAGGTTTCAAGTTTGAATCACCGGGACGACTTCAATCCGGCGCAGTGGTTTGACTACACAATCCGAGAGGAGCTATCCCAAATTAGATTGCACGATGGCCATGAAAAGACTTCTGACTCAAGATCTGATTCGTTTCTGCGCCGATTTCTAGATGTGTCCCAAAAGATGAAGATGAGGTATCTAAAAGTTGGAAGGGTCAGCTAAAAACGGCGAGGTATTGTGATTGGTTGACATGGGAAGGCGCAACCCCAGCCTTCGCGTACACCACCACTAGCCACTGTACCCTTACTGCAAGGCTACCAAGTACCGAAACGCCTCGACGCGTCCGCGTCCTCTTAAGCTTCTGAACGTGATTTTCTACCTACCATATCCAAAACCAGAGCACAACTTCCAGCAATGGCCCCCTCACTTATGGACCCTGAGCCTGCAGCTCGCATCGCATCGAAGGTGGTCGACCCTGCTCCTGGCACCACAAGCCTCGGTAAGCATGAAGAATACCAATATCTCGACTTGATTCGCGAAATCCTGGAAACAGGAGAGCATCGACCTGACAGGTAACTCGGCTTCCAGCACATCAAACCTCTCGCTGACAACGGCAGGACTGGGACGGGAACACGTTCCCTTTTTGCTCCGCGGCCCCTCAAATTCGAGCTCTCCTCACCGACGGGTACCCCAATCTTGCCCCTACTCACAACCAAACGCGTCTTTCTGCGTGCCGTGATCGGCGAGCTTCTGTGGTTCATCTCTGGCTCAACATCCTCACTCCCTCTTGCTGCTGCCGGCATCAAGATCTGGGATGGTAACGGATCACGCGAATACCTCGATTCTGTCGGGCTCTCTCATCGCGCTGTCGGAGACTTGGGACCTGTATATGGCTTCCAATGGCGACATTTCGGTGCCGAGTACGTGAATGCCGAGACGGACTATACTGGGAAGGGTGTTGATCAATTGGCCGAAGTTATTCACAAGCTGAAGCACAATCCATATGATAGAAGAATCATTCTCAGCGCATGGAACCCAAAGGACTTGAAGCTTATGGCACTTCCTCCGTGCCACATGTTCGCACAATTCTATGTCTCGTTCCCGAAGGGCGAAGATGGAGAGAAGGGCCAAGGAAAACTTCACTGTCAGCTCTATCAGAGAAGCTGCGATATGGGACTTGGAGTCCCTTTCAATATCGCGAGTTATGCTCTGCTGACGCATATGCTTGCTCATGTGTGCGACCTAATACCTGGAACTTTCACGCACACAATGGGTGATGCTCATGTCTACCTTGATCATGTGGATGCACTGCACGTTCAGCTGACTCGGGAGCCGAAACCATTTCCTGAATTGGTGATTACACGAGAGAAGGGCGGCAGCATCGACGGGTGGAAAGTTGAAGATTTTGTGGTTAAGGGATATGAGCCACACAAGGGTATTACAATGAAGATGTCTGTTTAATTTTTTCTATAAAAATGTGAATGAGCAACGAATTTGCCTTCTAAAAGAAAAAAAATTAAAGGATATTATCATTAAATACACAAACTAAGAACAGGGGTTTCTATTAATAAGCTTTAATAAAGCCAATAAGAAATACTTAATTATATTCTTATTTAAGTTTAAAATAGACTATTAAAGTAAATAAGAAAGCTTGAATTTAAAAGAATAATTTCTTAAATTTAAATAAATGTAAACTTATATTCTTATTTATTATATTAATATTTTATAAATTATAATCTGTCGCACGTCGAAAAGGGCTCTATTGAGTATGAAATTAGGGGGGGGGCGGGGGCGGGGGCGGGGGCAGCCATACGGCTCTCGTTATATTATAACAACGAGCTCGAGCCCACATGCTATTCCAAGAAATGAAGGACATAACGATAAAACACGTCATATCATCACATCACTGGCGGTCGTGGTCGAGGTAGCCGTATCTGCAAGTGCCTACACTGTAGTCTCGGCTTCGGACTAGCTTGCCCCGCCATCTTTTCCTCCCAATTTTTCTTTACCAGTGCCTCCATTTTCTTGTCCCATGCCTTGGACGGATAAGTGTAACCACCGAACATGTCCATCGCGTCTCCCGGGGGTGGTCCAGCTACTATCTCGGGTACCTCTAACATATCCCATTGCAAATCTGGTTCCCGCTCCCTAAAAGATAGCATCTGGCGCAGCTCTTTCCCAACTTCACCACATTCAACTGCGTACACAGTTTCCAGTTGCGGAAGTCCAAAGATGATCTGCGCGGCGGGAGAGAGAGGTGCAGGTGGAATCGAGAGACTTTCGATATCACCCACCAGCAGAGCGACTTCTTTCAAAACATGATTTCCCTGACATTCGATGAAATGCTCTATGTCCAACGTCTCTAATAGCGGTAGGTAAAGGGTATCGATGCGAGGTCGCAAATACACCGTCTCAACCATTTCTAGTTCCCCATCAGAAGCTTCTCGGTTCTTCTTCTTGAGAACAATGGGACCCGGGCTCGGAAGAGGTAATGCAGGATTTGGATAGGTCTTGGCGAGTGCTTGGAGCTGTGGAATATGGGGACTGCCGACGAGCACGAATATGTAGGAATTTCGAGGAAAGAATGCTGAGAGGATTATGGGCGTAATTGAGGAAAATGAGGAGGCGTTGCTCGGTAGCTCGAGAGGCGATTTCCAGGATGACATGGTGCTTGTCGATTAGGCTTTGATTTGTTGTTCTTATATTGTGAAGTGTAACAGGTCGGGGAGGCTGGGAGGTTTTATAGTTGGGGAATGCGAGTGCGTTGCGAGGCTTGGAACCTTATATCATTAATATACTTGTAAATATAATCGACTATATCGATTAAAACCTTTAATAAAATTTTCGCGAGAATACAAAAATAGCTTTTTCGTTATAATCCTTTATAATCCACTTTAATATTATACTTATAATATATTATATATATTATATAATATATAAAGTATCTTTAAAGATTAATTATAATTTTTATAAATATAAGACTTTTATTAAATCTTTAAAAAACTTATATTACTTCTCGTTTTAAATTAATTAAAACTTTTAATAATCTTTTAATATATTTATTTTTAAATTATAATATTTATTTATAATATTTATTATTTATAATATTTATTATTTATAATATTTATTATTTATAATATTTATTATTATAAAATAAATAATAATAAGTAATAAGTTAATAAAATTAATCTTTAAACTTTATAAGAGATTTAAATAAAAATTTAATATATATATAAATAATTATATAATTTCTTTATTCTTATTTAATAAAATATATAATAATAATATAATTAATTTATAATTAATTATAAGATTAAAGGTATATAATAATTTATAAATATTTTATTTATTATATATAATTTAAATTATATATAAGAGAATTATATAACTTTTATATATAATAATTTATATATAATATATTCTTATTAATTAAAACTAATTTTAAATTCCTTTATATTAAGATATTATATTATATTTTAATACTTTTTCTTATTTATTATATTAAATATTTTAAATAATTTCAAAAAATGGAAAATTTTATATATAAATATTATATAAAAGTTTTAAATATTTTAAAGAAAATAAAATTACTTTTTTAAAGTCTTTAAGACTTAATATTATTATAATATATTATATTTAAAATAAAATTAATATAAATTTATAAGTAATTAATTTAAGAACTTTATTAATATTATTTAAAAATTATATTACTTTTTATAAAATAATCTTTTTTTTCTTAAATTATAATATAAAGTTTTATTTATATATTTATACTTTTTAATTTCTTTTTTTATTCTTTTTTAAAATTTCCTTTAATTAAATTTTCAATTTAATTTTTAAATTTTAAAATATTTATTATATGTTGCTGTGAGGTAGATCACGTACGCAGTGGGAGCAGATTGTGGTACTTGTGCGAAGAGGTTGATTGCTAGGAAATTACTAGGGACGAGTCCTCTAAATATTGTACACGTAGCTGCCTGATCCTAAGCGAGATCTACGCCAGGCACCAAGGCCAACAACACACCCCTCTCGTATAACAACTGGCATTCGACGTCCGCAAAACGATTCAGAACGTTAAAAGCGTCTGAAATAACGTCGTAAGTGCCATGTTAATACGAGCCCATTCTGGCCTTCTGATTGGTCCATTTATTGGTACCCAAAACAGCGAGAACCAGAGAATATTCGTTATTTTCGTAATTATACACATCCAACAGCCACCCCTCAAAGTATGCCCATTCCACCACCCCTTGTTTCATACCGTATGCCCTTATTCCTCCGTATCTCCACGTAACAGGTGTTTCGGAAGCTGTTGAAGGTTCAGGAGCTCGATAAAGCGGGCGTGTTTCGTAACACCGAGAGGTTTCGTAAGGCCGTCTGCCACCATGTCCTCCGTCGAGACGTAGAAGAGCTCAATTCGTCCTTTCTCGACTCGATCGCGTAGGTAGTGGTATTTCGTCGCGATATGCTTCGTACGTTGGTGAAATTCGGGATTTTCGGCCAGAGCAAGTGCGCCTTGGTTGTCTCCGTGGAGCTCAACGCGCTGAGCGTCTTCACCTTTATAACCCATCTCCTTGAGAACCTGACGAAGGTATTCGGATTCCTGGCCTGCCTTGGCGCCCGAGTAATACTCGGCCTCCGTACTTGACTGTGCCACAACTGACTGACGCTTCGATACTGCTGAGACCACCCCTCCGGCGAGCTTGAAAACGCTCCCAGAGTGTGACTTGCGTTGGTGAAGGTCGCCGGCGAAGTCGGAGTCGAAGAAACCATGTAACTTCATCAATTCGTTGTCGTCTACGTCACCTCCGTAAACGATGCTGAGATATTTCGTGCCCTTGAGATACTGTAAGACTCTCTTGGCTGCCTTGATATGGGCGGGAGACGGATTCGTCAGGAATCGGGATAGAACTGAGACCGTATACGCAATATCGCAACGTGTCTGGCATGCCAGGTAGTTCAGGGAACCTACAATAGAGCCATATTCCTCAATATCCTTCTTTGACGCAGTACTGTCGAATGGAACCATAAATTCAAGAGCGCCAGACGCCATGGGAGTGTCGACTGGCTTGCTGTTTGTCATGCCGTAACGAACCAGGATCTTGTCGATATAGGCGTCTTGACAGAGATAAAGCTTGTTATTGTCCCTATCACGCACAATTCGAACACCCAGGAAGTATTCGGCGTCGCCGAGCTCCTCAATGGTCCACTTGGAACGCAATTCATAAATGAAAGCGTCAAGTTGGTCACCAGCTTTGCTCACGGCGAGAAAATCGTCGACGTAAGTGACGACGAGGATTCCGTCTTGTCGATTGATAAAGAGACAGGAATCCGTAACAAGAGGCTCAAAACCCAAGGATTTCAAGGCCTTGCGTAAGGTCTGTTGCCAAAGGCGCGGAGACTGCTTGAGGCCATACAGTGCTTGAAGCAACAAGGCCACCTCGTCGTCGGT
>KZ613492.1:0-13831 GCA_002865625.1 Hyaloscypha hepaticicola
TATTCGCTTTTTATCACGAATAATACTTGAGATTTAATATCTAATAGACTATTAAACTCTTTATTAAACTCTTTTGGAATAAGGATTTTAATATTATTAGACTATATTAGAATATAGACTTATCTTTTTTTAATATAATTAATATATTATATAATAGTTTTCTTATAAAATTCTATATTAAAAATAAAATAATAAATATTAATATTTTTATAATTATAAAATCAGAATTTAAATAAATATATTTTATTATAATTATTTATAATAAAAATCTCAAGATTATAAATTTAATAAACTTTAAATTTATTATTATAAAAGATTATAAATTCCTGATTATATTTAATTAAAAATATAAATCCCTTATTTTAAATTTATTTATTATTAAGGAAATTATATTATTCTCGTATTTTCTAATCCGATAAATATTTTAAAAATACTTATTTTAAATTAAATTAATTAAATATAAATTATTATATAAATAAATATATCTTTTTTATTTAAATTATAATTATTAATATTTAAAACTTAACTTTCCCTTTTCTCAAGTCCTTTATAAAATTTAAATATAATTATTCTTTTTAAATAATCTAATTTACTTATTATTAAAGATTCCAGAAATTCTTTTAAATCTTTACTTTTTCAGGATTCTATTTTATTTATTTATTATATTTAAAATATATTTTACTATTTATATAATATTCTTTCTAATTATAAATATAATAGATTATATTAATAAAGGAATTAAATTTAGAAAAGAATCTAAAAGATCTAAAATTACTATTAAATATATTATTATAATATAATCTGGATTTTTTTTTTTTTTTTTAATATTCCTGGAAATTTAAATCTCTAATTCCAGAATCTTTTAAGATAAAATTACTTTTATTTAAATCTTTTATCTTTTCTTTCTTTATTTATAAATAAATAAGATTTTTAGTCTATTAGATCTATTTAATCTAATATCTTATAGATTTTATTTCCTTTTTATAAAATATAAAAATAAATTACTTTTTAATCTCTTTATCTATTAAGATAATATTAAGGATTCTTATCCGGTCCCTTTTAGGATATAATTCTTAATCTATTTTAAAAGAAGTTATTCAAGTATATAATTTAAAGACTGATTTTCCATTTAATTATTAAAGTTCTCAAAGACTCTAAAATATTTCTTATTAATATATTTAAGATATAATAATTATATTAATTAAAAAGACCTTAAAATTTTTCTAATAAATCCTATAAAGAAAAGAGTTTTATCTTTATATAATCTTTTAAATATTATAAATATTATTCTATAATATATTTATTATAATATTTACTTGAATTGAATATCTATTATAAATCTATAATTAGATTCTGAAAATCTATTTTTATAAAAAAAATAAAAATTCTCTATTTATCTAGATTCTTTCTATAATATATATTAGAAGTCTAGACTTTATAAAACTTTTTTTTATTAAATTCCATTTTGAGTTTATTATATTATAATTCTGGAATAATAATATTATTAAAATTATTAATATCTATTAGACTAGATATAAAAGAGCTTTTCTATTTCAATTTAATATTCTCTAAATCTAAAGGCCAGAAAGAGATAGGAATCAAATCAATAAATGAATTATTAATAGAGATAATTAATCTCAAGTCTTTTTATAGAATATTCTTCTTTTATTAAAGATTCAAGATATAATAATTAATTATATTAACTTTTTATTTTTTTTCTTATAAATAATTAATATTAGAAATCAAGAGTATTTTAATATCTTTTATTATTATAATTTAAATATTAAAAATAAATTTATTATTATTATTAATAGAATTATTATTATTATTATTATAATTATTAATAGGAATTTAGAATTCCCTATTATTAAATATAGAATTTAATAATCTTTTACTATTCCTATTAATAATTTAATTAATTCTATTAGTTTAATTAAATACTAGAATAGTATTTTTAAAATAATAATTTAATATTATTATTTATTAAACTACTTTTTATTAAAGAATAAAAAGATTAATTTATAAAATAAATAATAATAAATAATAAATTAATAAAATTAATAAATTATAAAACTAGTGAATTTAATATAAAACTAATCTTTGAATTCTCTAAAAGATTTAAATAAGTATCTATTATATATATATAAATAATTATATCTTTACTTTATATTTATTTAATAAAATATATAATAATAATATAATTAATTTATAATTAATCAGAAAAATGAAAATATATAAATATTTATAAATATTTTATTAATAATATATAATCCAAGTTATATATAGACTTATTATATAATTTCTTATATAATAATTAATATATATTATAAAAAGAATTTTATAAAGTCTTTATTAATTTCAAATTATAATTTTTATTATATAATTTTAGAAAATTTTTAATATTTTCAAGATTAGAAAAAATAAGAAATTATATATTATAATTATTTAATTAGAATTTCTATTTAATTAAATATTAATATTTTTTATATTTATTATTTTATTTATAATTAATAATAATTTTAATTTTCTATTCTTATTTTTTATTATTATTTATAAATTCCGGAAATTCTTTAATAAAATATAAATTAAAACTTTATTTCTTTTTTATTATATATTTTTTAAAAAGGGAAATATAGAAAATTAAATATAATCTATTATATAAATTTAGAAATTCTAATTTATATATAGATTTACTAATATATTTAAGGATTTTAAACAGATTTATAAATTTGAATATAAGTTTTTTCGATTTTAATTTGAGATTTTTAATTAATAATATAATTCAAATTTCTTTAAAATAATATTTTATTAATTAATATTTATTATAATAAGTCTTTTAATTATTTTATATATAATTCTAAAATTCTTAAAACTTTTTTTACTTTTTAAAAAGAATCTTTAATCTCTTATATATAATTAATATTTTCTTTTTAATCTTATTTTTAAAATTCTATAAAAGTTTTAAATAATAATTATAATATACTTTAAATAATATATTTTATAAAATTTAATACTTTGAATTATTATATATAAATTTTATAAAAAATCATTTTTTAAATTAATTATTCTTTTAGAGATTATAATAACTTTTTAGATAATATTCAAGAATTTAATTCTGTTTTTCTATTTATTTATTTATTTATAAATAGAATATTATATTTAAATATTATTTATATATTAAATAATAATAAAAAATAAATCAAAAATGATTTATAAATACTATTTTCTAATTAGAAATAATTCTATTAAATATATTAAATAATAAGAATATATTTTTTTATATAAATTTAATAAATTCCGAAAAGTTAATTATTTTATTATAAATAATATATTTAGTTATTTTCGAATATTAATTAATAATAATAAGAATTATATTAAAATCAGAATCTTTTATTAGGTTTCTATATAATAATAAACTTATAATAAAATCTATAAAGATTTTATTCTAGAACTTTTTAGATTATAATAAATTATTTAATTTTAATTTTCTAATAAATATTATATTCTTTATAATATATATAAATATTAATTTTTATATTTTTCTAATATTAGAATCTTTTAAAAAATTCAAGTATTTTCTCGATTTTATAATATTTTATTAAAGGATTATTATAATAAAGTTTTATAATTTCTTTATATAATATTAAATTCTTTAATATAATAACTTTTAATTTATATTTAAATAGATTTAAATTATCTATTATTCAGATTTCTTTTCTATTAGTATTTCTTTTACTAATTCTCTTTTTTATAATATTTTAATATTAGAAATTATTCCTTTAAATCACTTAAATAATATTTAATAATAGTTTAAATAAAAGGACTAATATTATAATCCTTTTAATAATTATATATATTTATAATTATTTAATTCGAAAATCCGAGAAAATAAATTTTTAATACTTTTAAATAATAAAATTAAAAATATTCTTTTTATATTAATATTTAAAATAATACTTTTAAAATATATTCTATTATTTTAATTCTTTTATAAATAATTCAAATAAAGATCTCTTTATTCTTTATATAATAAAAATAATAAATTTTATAAATTTATTTTCGAAAAGTGACTTTTTAATAATTTATATAATTACTTAAATTATAATAATAAAAACTCTTTTAAGTTTATTCTAAAAGATTAAAAATTAAATTATATTAATAGAATTATTAATATAATTAAAATATTTATTAAATCTATTTATAAGATTTAAAATACTTTTATAATATATAATCTCAAAATTATATATTTAATAATTCTCTAAATATTTTATTTTTATAAAATATTAAAAGTTTTTATAATTAATAATAATTTCAATTATATATTTAATATTTTTAAAATAATAATATTAATATTTAAAAACTTTTATAATTATAAAAAGTTTTCTATTATAAATATTATAATTATATTTAATTCTAATAAGTTTTCGGAATTAAAATATTATTAAATACTAGTATTATTTAATATTATTATTAGTTTTATATTATTATAAAATAGTCTTTATAATTATAAATTTTAATATATTAGTTTCTATTCTAATCTTTTTAAAAGGATTAAAATAAATTAAAATAAATATTAAAATAAATATATCTTTTAAGAATTAAAAACTCTTTTATATTATCTTTATCTATTAGAATAACCCGGTTTTATAATCTCGTTTTATATTCTTTAAGAGATTTATAAGTTTAAGGATTATATATAAATATTAATAAATAAATTTATAATAAAAGTTTATAAATTTAAGAAAAATTTAAATATTATAAAATAATTCTAATTTAGATTATTTAATAATATTATAAATCTATTTAAAGTTTATTCGAATACTTTTTATATTAATAAGAAATTCGAGAAATTCAATTTTTTTAATATTAAATTTATATTTATTTAATTTATAAAATAGATTATTTTTATATAATTTAATAAATATCTAATAAATATAATTATATTATTATAAAATAATTTAATAAACTAATTAAAATTATATTAATATATATTTAAAATATTTATAATAAGTTTTAAATATTATTTTTTATTTATAATTATTATATATATATATATAATAATAAATATTCTTAAAATTAAATTTAATAAAATTTTTAATTCTTATTAGTCTATTAAGGGTTTTATTAATAAGAAAAAGAGAATATTAATTTTTTATTATAACTTTATTAAATTTATAATAATTAATATAAAATTAAAAGCCTTTATTCTTTTTCGAAATAAAGAAAATAGAGACTCTAATAAAAAGTTTATATTAAACTTAATTTAATATTTATAAATTATATTCTATAAATATAAATATAATACTTTTAATTAGACTTTTAATAAATTATATAAGAGATTATAAGGAATTGATTTATTTATATTAATTAAATATTTAATATTTTTTAAATTAAGAAACTTTAATATTTTATTAAAATTAAAATAATCTAATATATTATAATTAGATTCTTGAAAGTATAATAGTATTTTTGAGATTCTTTAATAGAAAATATTAATTTAATATATAATTATATTAAAATTATTATAATTAGAATTATATAATAATATAAATATTTAGAAATTATTATAAAGATATAATTTCCAATTTCTCGAATAATTATATTTATTTTTTATTATAAATAATATTTAAAATTCAATATCTAATAGATTATTAAACTCTTTATTAAATTCTTTTAAAATAAGGATTTTAATATTATTAAATTATACTAGAATATAAATTTATCTTTTTTTAATATAATTAATATATTATATAATAGTTTTTTTATAAAATTCTATATTAAAAATAAGATAATAAATATTAATATACTTTTAAATAATAGATTTAAAGATTAGATTTTCGTTTAGTTTATCTATACTAGAATAGGGATTTTTACTAATAAGGAATATTAAAGTCTTAGTAAAAAAAGATAAGATTTTTATAAGATTAGTGATATGAATCTCTTGTTTAGGCCTAGTGTAGGCCCTTAAACTAATAAGAGTCTTTAAATCCAAAGGGATAATCTCTCGAGTTTAAAATCACATTCTTATTTAATATACTAGTATTTAATAAGTCACGTGATTTACGTCTGATTTAAATTATAGACCTGAACTAGGCCTATTTCAGGAAATTAAAATCACGTGCTTAGCCTTATTATTAAAGAAGTTATAATTTTTAAAAAAAATTAAAACTAATATTAAAGTTTTAAAATATAATTATAATAATATTATTATATATAATAGGAATACCAAAATCACGATTTATATTATTTATTTAAGACTTAAAATACCGCCTTAATTAATCGTATTATAAGAATTCCGTTTAATTAGTAATTTGGAATTAATTAATAATTATTAAAGAAAAAAATTACACGTGATTTAGACTATTATTCGTAATAATTTAATTTTTTAAAAAATGAATATAGAAAATAGATACGAAATGGATATATAAGAGTTATATTAATATAATAGTCTTAAATTTAAAAGTCTTATTAATTTCTATTATTTATTTAATATTTAGAATTCCGTTTTAATTAAATATTTTATATAAATTTCGTTTAACTAGTAATTTAAAGTTAATTAATAGATTATCAGGAAAAAAGTTTATACGTGATTTGGACTATTATTCGTGATAATTTAATTTTTTAAAAAATGGGTGCGGAAAATGAATATAGAAAATGAATACGAAATGAATATATAAGAATTATATAAGTGTAATAGTCTTAAATTTAAGAGTCTTATCGATTTTTATTATTTATTTAATATTTAAAATATTATTTTAATTAAGTGTTTTATAGGGATTTCGCTTAATTAGTAATTTAGTCCTAGTTAATAAATTATTAAAAAAAAAGTTTATATATAATTTGGACTATTATTTATAATAGTTTAATTTTTTAAAAAATGAATATAAGAAAAATAAATATAAAATGGATATTATAATAGTCGGGATATCTATTATATAATTAGTTTAATTATAATTATAGTAAATGAATATAAGTTTAAATATTCGCTTAAAATAATAATTCCCTTATTATAATTTTAAACTTTATTTAATCTATTAATTAAACTCTATTAAATTTAATTAAAATCTGATTAAAATAATTATTTTAAAAGTGTTTAAATTACGATTTTATATATTTAGTATTTTATATACTATTCCCTTATAACTTTTATAATATTAATACACTTTTATATTCTCTTAGTGAATTTATTTAAAGCTCTAATCTCAAGATCTCTCATATTTCCTAAATATATCTAATTATAAAGTCTATTATAGTATTACTATTCCCTATTTCTTTGAATTCAGGATATACTCTATCAATTTCCGCTTTTAGTATCTTTTATAGATTTTTAATAGGATTTAAATCTAGTGAATATAAAGACTAAATTATTATATTTATACTTATTTCTTAAAACTATTCTATAATCTTATTAGTCTTATAAATAGGGATATTATCTTATATAAAGATACTATTATATTCAAGGATTATAGAAAGGTATTCGGCCAAAACCTTCAGGTATACTTTAATTATAATACCTTTCCTTTTCGTATTTTAATCCCCCTTTATAATTATCAGATTACTTCTTATCTCAAAACCGAATACGGTCCAAAATATTTATATCTTCCTTTTAGATACCTTAGTCTGAATTGCCTATATTTTAAGAATTTTACTATAAATATTAAAGAATAATTAATAGGAGTATATAATATCTTAATAGAAGGGGAATTTTACCCTGTTAATAATATACTCACTGGATAGTACTCCCCTTCCCACACTCAATTGAGCACTCATCTAACTAGTATAACCTGTACTAAAACTCTATAGGCTTCCTATTATACTTTAGAGTCTATACTATATATATAATAGTATATTCTAGTATTAGGAGTGAGCGTTACTTAATCTTCCATTTCTGAATAATATAATCGAGCCTTTGGTCGATTCAAGAGTCTTTAAATCAAGGTTATATTATTTATAAGGATTTAAATTTAATTATTACGAGTATAGTATTTTAGGTCTAGAAAGTATTATAATAGTAAGAAGTACTATAAAGGTTAAAGTATAATATTTAATAAGATTCAGTTATATTAAGAATACTAAATTAAGGAGAAGAGAAGAAAAGAGAAGTTAATAAGAGAGAAGTGTCTTATACTCTTCTAATACTTATTTATATCCTTAGTCTGAAATGTTAATATTACAAATATCGATTTTCAGATATTAATTCCCTTAACCTGAAACTAATATAATCACAATTAAACTAATTATATAACGGATATCCCGATTATTATAATATTTATTTTATATTCATTTTCTATATTCATTTTTAAAAAATTAAATTATTACAAATAATAGTCTAAATCACATATAAACTTTTTTTCTAATAATCTATTAATTAAACTTAAATTACTAGTTAAATGAAATTCATATAAAACACTTAATTAAAACAGAATTCTAAATATTAAATAAGTGATAGAAATCGATTAGACTCTTAAATTTAAGGCCATTATACTAATATAACTCTCGTATATCCATTTCGTATTTATTTTCTATATCTATTTTTTAAAAAATTAAATTATTATAAATAATAGTCTAAATCACGTGTAATTTTTTTCCCCTAATAGTCTATTAATTAGTTCCAAATTACTAATTAAATAGAATTCTTATAATATAACTAATTAAAATAATATTTTAAATCTTAAATAAGTGATTAAAATCGTGATTTTAGTATTTCTATTATATATAATAATATTATTATAATTATATTTCAAAATCTCAATATTAGATTTAAATTTTTTTAAAATTAGAACTTCCTTAATAATAAGACTAAATACGTGATTTTATTTTTCCTAAATAGGTCTAGTTCAGGTCTATAATTTAAATTAGACTAACCTCACGTGACTTATTAAATACTAGTATATTAAATAAGAATATAATTTTAAACTCGAGAAATTATTCTCTTGAATTTAAAAACTCTTATTAGTTTAAGGGCCTACACTAGACCCAAATAGGAGATTTATATTATTAATCTTATAGAAACCTTATCTTTTTTTATTAAGACTTTAATGTCTCTTATTAGTAAAAACTCCTATTCTAGTATAAGTGAATTAAGCGAAAATCTAATCTTTAAATCTATTATTTAAAGGCATATCCGATTTTTTGAAATACTAGTAGATTGTTTTTTTAGAGACGTGATATATACAAAAAACCTTAAATTACTAGATAGTTATTTTCGGATTTATTATAATTATATAATATATAAAACGGATATCTCTTTTAATAAAGAGAACGGATATCCTATTATATTTAGGGATAATATAAGAAATCTAATAAGGGGTATTTGTAATAATACTCTAATAGGTTTATGAATTTAACTATTCTATATATATAATTACAGGATAGTATATACTATAATCACGAGTATTAATAATCCTTAATCTCTAATTAAGGGAAACCTCTCCTAATAGTTATTATTATATACCAGGGAACTTTATTTATTATTAATAATTAGTGAGGAATATATAAAAACGCGATTTTGATATTTTTCACTTAGACTTATATTCACTTATTATATATTAGTTTCAGGTTAAGGGAACCGATTTCTATAATACTAATATCTTAGATTAAGGGCATGGGCAAGTATTAGGAGAGTATAAGACACTTCTCTCTTCTTGACTTCTCTTTCCTTCTCTTCTCCTTAATTTAGTATTCTTAATATAACTGGATTTCACTGAATACTATACTTTGACCTTTATAATACTTTTTACTATTATAATACTTTCTAGACCTGAAATACTATACTTATAATAATTAAATTTAAACTCTTATAAATAATATAATCTTAATTTAAAGACTCTTGAATTAATCGAAGACTCGATTATATTATTCTTATAATTATAAAATCGGAATTTGAATAAATATATTTTAATATAATTATTTATAATAAAAATCTCGAGATTATAAATTTAATAAACTTTAAATTTATTATTATAAAAGATTATAAAGTCTTAATTATATTTAATTAAGAATATAAATCTCTTAATCTAAATCTATTTATTATTAAGAAAATTATAATCTATTCTTATATCTCTTAATTTAATAAATATTTTAAAGATATTTATTTTAAATTAAATTAATTAAATATAAATTATTATATAAATAAATATATTTTTTTTATTAGAATTATAATTATTAATATTTAAGATTTAATCTTTTCTTTTTTTAAATCCTTTATAAAATTTAAATATAATTATTCTTTTTAAATAATCTAATTTATTTATTATTAAAAGTTCCGAGAATTCTTTTAAATCTTTATTTTTTTAGATTTTATTTTATTTATTTATTATATTTAGAATATCTTTTACTATTTATATAATATTCTTTTTAATTATAAATATAATAAATTATATTAATAAAGAAATTAAATTTAAAAAGAAATCTAAAAGATCTAGAATTATTATTAAATATATTATTATAATATAATTTAGACTTTTTCTTTTTCTTTTAATATTTTTAGAAATTTAAATTCTTAATTCTAAAATCTTTTAAAATAAAATTATTTTTATTTAAATTCTTTATTTTCTTTTCTTTATTTATAAATAAATAAGATTTTTAATCTATTAGATTTATTTAATCTAGTATTTTATAGACTTTATTTCCTTTTTATAAAATATAAAAGTAAATTATTTTTTAATCTCTTTTAGAATATAGTTTTTAATTTATTTTAAAAGAAATTATTCGAATATATAATTTGAAAACCGATTTTCTATTTAATTATTAGAATTCTTAAAAGCCTTAAAATATTTCTTATTAATATATTTAAAATATAATAATTATATTAATTAAAAAGGCCTTGAAATTTTCTTAATAAATTCTATAAAAAGAAGAACTTTATTTTTATATAATCTTTTAGATATTATAAATATTATTCTATAATATATTTATTATAATATTTACTCGAATTAAATATTTATTATAAGTTTATAATTGAGTCTTAAAAATCAATTCTTATAAAAAAGTAAAGATTTTCTATTTATTTAAATTCTTTTTATAATATATATTAGAAACCTGAATCTTATAAGATTTCTCTTTATTAAATTCCATTTTGAGTTTATTATATTATAATTCTGGAATAATAATATTATTAAAATTATTAATATTTATTAAACTAGATATAAAAAAATATTTTTATTCTAATCTAATATTCTTTGAATTTAAAGACTAGAAAGAAACAGGAATTAGATTAATAAATAAATTATTAATAGAAATAATTAATCTTAAATCTTTTTATAAAATATTCTTTTTCTATTAAAGATTTAAAATATAATAATTAATTATATTAATTTCTTATCTTTTTTCTTATAAATAATTAATATTAGAAATTAAGAGTATTTTAATATATTTTTAAATAAATAGATTTAAAGATTAAATTTTCGTTTAGTTCACTTATACTAGAATAGGAGTTTTTATTAATAAGAGATATTAAAGTCTTAATAAAAAAAGATAAGATTTCTATAAGATTAGTAATATGAATCTCCTATTTAGGCCTAGTATAAGTCCTTAAATTAATAAGAACTCTTAAATCCAAAGGGATAATCTCCCGAATTTAAAATTACATTTTTATTTAATATACTAGTACTTGATAAGTCACGTGATATTAGTCTAATTTAAATTATAGACCTGAAATAGGCCTATTTAGGAAAAATAAAATCACGTGCTTAGTCTTATTATTAAGAAAGTTCTAATTTTTAAAAAATTTAAATCTAATATTAAGATTTTAAAGTATAATTATAATAATATTATTATATATAATAGAAATATTAAAATTATAATTTCTATTATTTATTTAAGACTTAAAATACCGGTTTAATAAACGGTATTATAAGGATTCCTTTTAATTAGTAATTTGGAACTAATTAATAGACTATTAGGGAAAAAAATTATATGTGATTTAGACTATTATTCGTAATGATTTAATTTTTAAAAAAATGAATATGGAAAATGAATACGAAATGAATATATAAGAGTTATATAAATGCGGCGGCCTTAAATTTAAGGATCTTTACGATTTGTACTATTTATTTAATACTTAAAATATTATATTAATTAAGTACTTTATATAGATTTCATTTAACTAGTAATTTGGGTCTAGTTAATAGATTATTAGAAAAAAAAATTATACGTGATTCGGATTATTATTCGTAATAATTTATTTTTTTAAAAAATGAATATTGAAAATGGATACGAAATGGATATAAAATGAATACACGAGAGTTATATAAATGTGACGGCCTTAAATTTAAGAGTTTTTATAATTTATATTATTTATTTAATACTTAAAATATTATATTAATTAAATACTTTATATAAATTTCGTTTGACTAGTAATTTAAGTCTAATTAATAGACTATTAAAGGAAAAAATTATACGTGATTTAGATTATTATTCGTGATAATTTAATTTTTTTAAAAATGAATACGGAAAATGAATATAAAATGAATATATAGAAGTTATATAAGTGTAATAGTCTTAAATTTAAAAGTCTTTATAATTTATATTATTTATTTAATACTTAAAATATTATATTAATTAAGTGCTTTATATGGATTTTATTTAACTAATAATTTAAGTCTAATTAATAAACTATTAGAAGAAAAAATTATATATAATTTAGATTATTATTTATAATAATTTAATTTTTTTAAAAATGAATATAGAAAATAAATATAAAATAAATATATAAGAATTATATAAATATAATAATCTTAAATTTAAGAGTCTTTATAATTTCTATTATTTATTTAATATTTAAAATATTATTTTAATTAAGTGTTTTATAAGGATTTTATTTAATTAGTAATTTAAATCTAATTAATAGATTATTAAAAAAAAAGTTTATATATAATTTAGATTATTATTTATAATAATTTAATTTTTTAAAAAATGAATATAGAAAATGAATATAAAATAAATATAAAATAGAATTATATAAATATAATAATTTTAAATTTAAAAGTTTTTATAATTTTTATTATTTATTTAATACTTAAAATATTATATTAATTAAATACTTTATATAGATTTTATTTAATTAGTAATTAGGTCTAGTTAATATATTATTAAAAAAAAAGTTTATACGTGATTCGGACTATTATTCGTAATAATTTAATCTTTTAAAAAATAAATTAAAAAAATAAATATTATAATAATTAAAATATTTATTATATAATTAATTTAATTATAATTATATTAGTTTTAAATTAAGAGAATTAATTTTTAAAAACTAATATTTATAATATTAATATTTTAAATTAAAAATATAAATAAATAAATAAATTTTATAAAAAAAATAATTCTTAATCTTTATAATACTCTTATATTAATTATTTTAAAATATTAAATATTCTCAAAAAAGAAAATAAGAATTTAATTTTATATTAATTCTTTTTTAAATAAAGAATATAATTATAATTATAATTATAATAAAATAATAATAAAATAAAAATTATAATTATATTAATATTTATTCTTTATTTCTTATTATTAAAAGATTTTTTTTATTATTATTATTAAAATTTATACTTTTTTATATATTATTTTATAATCTTTCTAATTCCCGATTTATTATATATAAAAAGTATAATTATTATTATTTAATTTTATATTCTTATTATATTTATTTAAAAGTATATTCTTAATTATTTATATAAACTCTTTTATAAAATACTTTTTAAAATACTTAATTATAATTTATAAATAAATTATAATTAATTTAAATAAGAATATCTAAAACTTTTAAAATTTCCAAAAACTAATAATATTAAAAACTAATAATATTAAAAACTAATAATATTAAAAA